>CM056496.1:46633692-47070598 GCA_029783415.1 Anisodus acutangulus | reverse complement strand
AGAGATATTTTCATCAAGCTTACTAGAATATTCGAAGCTCGACAAAATGACACTTTCATCTTATTATAGCTAAAGAATCACCACTTTCTGTCAAAGCACAGCACCACACTTTCTTTCTTTTTCCTTTTTTTTGTTTGTTTGTCTTCTTTGATTCCACTACCCGAGAAACATCCAACAAGCAAAAACAAAATCTTTGCTTTCTTTTCCTCGAAAACAAAACTTTTCTCTTCTTTTTGTTTTCTCTTGGAAGAAAGCACATTATTTTTCTTCTCTATTTTTTGTCCTTCACCCGAAAAAAAAATCATAGTATATAAATATTTTTATGGCAGCCTACCAGTTCGCTTCAGGCCACTCATTGGGCCATAGCGATCCGACCTTATTTTCTGGAGCCCAACAGTCCGTTCCAGGCCTCTCCCAATCCAATTTGAGCCCGACTTTCGTCACATTGACCTCTCGACAGCCCGACAATGCGTGATATATGGATACGTGCGTCACGTCTCACCTCACCAATAATTCTGGTAATCTTACTCAACTGCGAAATTTAAATACTCCACAGTCTATTATGATCGGTAACGGTCATCACATTCCGATTCAAGGACTTGGTCACACACTTACCCCACCACCGCATTCCCACTTCTCTCCTAAAAACGTCTTCTATGCCCCACACATCATCAAAAAACTAATTTTTGTTAGAAAATTTATCACCGATAATTCTGTCTCAATTAATTTTGACCCATTTGGATTTTCTGTAACGGACCTCCGTACCGAAAAACTCCCTACGAGATGCAATATTGAGGGGAACCTATATCCTTTCCTACCCACATCCACTGCTAGTGTCACTCCTCCCACTGTTCTAACAACCATATCTCCCTCAACGTGACATAGTAGACTTGGTCATCCGGGTTCTCACTTTTTTTATTCTCTTAGAAATCGAAATTTAATCCAATGTAACAAAAGGAACCTTTCTCATAGTTGCTCCTCTTGTCAGTTAGGGAAACGTGTTAGACTGCCATTTACGACTTCTATGAGTAATACTTTCTCTCCCTTTGATATTATTCACGCTGATTTATGGACATATCCCATAACTAGCAATTTAGGCCACAAATATTATATGGTATTTTTGGATGATTTCTCTCACTTTCTTTGGGTATACCCACTCAAACTCAAATCTCATGTGTTCTCCAAATTTGTTGAGTTTTGTACACTGGTTAAAACGCAATTTGAAAAAGACATAAAATCATTTCAATGTGATAATGGTTGTGAGTTTAATAATTCCTTATTTCATAAATTTTGTGCGGCTAATGGCATGATCTTTCGTTTCTTATGACCCATACCTCTTCTCAAAATGGAAAAGCCGAAAGAATTATCCGAATAATTAATAATATGATTCGTACCCTTCTTTTTCATGCGTCTCTCCCCCATAACTTTTGGGTATATGCATTAAAAATGGCAGAAAACATTCTCAACATCTTACCTACCCGTGCGATTCAAAATAGAACACCCACTGAAATTATCTACCATCGGATCCCTACCTATGACCACCTTAGAATTTTAGATTGTCTGTGTTACCCAAATATGACATCCATGGCTCCTTACAAAGTAGCACCCTGATCTACTCCGTGCACCTTCCTAGGTTTCCCGTCAAACCATAGGGGGCACCTGTTCTATGAACTATCCACCGATAAAATCATAATCTCACGCCATGTCACTTTTGTCGAGTATGTTTTCCCGTTTGACAACATTCAAACATTCCGAGTCACTAATTACCAATTCCTCGATGATTCGGACACATCACCGCTTGTCCACCATACTCTGCGACATGCTGCCACTACCGGCGGGCAACCCTCCACCACCACCATCACCACCGCTACCCAGTCACCGTCAATGCCACCTAATGCCACCGCCACAGCACCAACTCCAACATCTATGTCGCCTGCCCATTCTCTGCCACCATCACCGCCGATTGCCACCACCACCGACAATCGGCCCACCTTCAACAGCGTCACTGTCTCTCCAGTTTAATCCTCATCTCTGCAATCGTCGACTGCCACCCCCATCATCGGCAGTTAGCCCATCGTTCCACTATCATAATCGGTCACCACCTCGACCACCCACCGACAACCGTCACTAATGTATCATGTGTCACCATTACCCTAATACGCCATTCCAACTACCAGTGTCCCCACCACCGACAACACCACTGCACCTATAACCCGACCAACCAATAGTGTCTGCACCCAGAACCCTATCAACCCACACTATTCCTCGTCATCAGCCCCGTCAACCCGTAGCCCCAACCCACAAAATCGGACCAACTCCCCGACCCAAAATACCCAGATCTGACAACCCAACACTTTATGGCCTAACCCAGACTATGTCGACCAAACCCGACATATATTAGACACCGCCCCTGCCACTGGAACACCTGACCCGACCCAATCCCAAAATCACTGACCCAACCATGCACCCTTACATCCTATGGAAACCCGTGCCCAACACGAAATATTCAAACCTAAAACCCAGTTTAACATATCCACACAAACCATATCCTCAATTTCCAAAAGCCCAAAATTAACCAAACTAGACCCTAATTGGAATGCGGTCATGCGTGAGGAATTTAATGCTTTAATGAAACAACACAATTGGGATTTGGATCCTCGACCAGATGAGGTGAATGTGATCCGTTGCATGTGGCTTTTTCGTCATAAATACAAAGACATCGGTGATCTTCAAAGGTATAAGACGAGACTTGTGGCCAATGGCATTAATCAGCATGAGAGTATTGATTGTGGTGAGACATTCAGTCCGGTTGTAAAACCGGCCCCTATTTGTACGGTTCTGAGTATTGTTATAGGTAAGCATTGGCCGATTCATCAGCTTGATGTGAAAAATATGATTCTACATGAGGATTTGAAAGAAACTGTTTACATGCACCAGCCGCCTGACTTTGTCCATCCAGCAGCCCCTCAGTACGTATGTCGTCTCCGTAAATAACTTTATGGTTTGAAACAGGCCCCTAGAGTGTGATATGAACGTTTTTCACGGTACATCATTCAAATTGGATTTATATGCAGTAAATGTGATACTTCTCTATTTATTTTCCACCGAGGTAGTAACATTGCTTATTTATTGTTATATGTGGATGACATTGTGCTTACTGCCTCCTCTGATATATTGAAAAATGAGATTATTACATTATTAAAGACATCATTTGATATGATTGACTTGGGCAAGCTGAGCTATTTTTTGGGGATATCAGTGACTCATTCTGCAGATACTATGTTTTTGTGTTAGTGAAAGTATGCAGATGAGATAGTGTACATGGCCAAAATGGTCAACTGCAAGATCATGTCCACACTGGTTGATTCTAAATCAAAGCTTAGTGATGTGGATGGTAATCCAGTGTTCGATCCCACACTCTACATGAGTCTTTCAGATGCACTATAGTATCTTACTTTCACCAGGTCTGACACTGCTTATGCTGTTAAGCAGATATGCTTATTCATGCATGCCCTAGGGAGCCTCATTTTACCGCCCTTAAGCGTATCATTCGATATGGTAAGGGCACGCTTGATTATGGATTGCATCTATACCCCTCAGCACCGACCAGGTTGTTATCATATACAGATACTGATTGGGCAGATTGTCCGGACACGCGATGCTCCACCTCTAGCTACTGTGTGTTATTAAGGGATAATCTAATTTCTTGGTCTGCCAAGAGGCAAGCTATTTTATCCCGTTCAAGTGCAGAAGCAGAGTATAGAGCCATTGCTAATGTTGTTGCTGAGATATGTTGGCTCTGAAACCTTCTTTTGGAGCTTCAGTGTCCCTTGCGTAATGCGTCTTTGGTTTACTGTGATAACATATCCGCCATATACCTATCTCATAATCCGGTTCAGCATCAACGAACCAAGCATATGAGATGGATATTTATTTTGTTCGTGAGAAGGTTGCTCTCGGTCATTTAAGGTGTTGCATGTACCTTCTTCGTATCAGTACACGGATATATTCACTAAAGATCTGCCTAGACAGCTATTCCTTGACTTCAAATCCAGTCTTAGCGCCTGACCTCCTCCCGCTCCGACTGGGGGGTGTATTAACGTGTACTACATAATATACTCCATATATTGTATAATATTTAGTGATGTATATTTATGGTAGGATTCCATATTGTACACTATATATATTTATATTAATGAGAAAGACTCCTCAAGGGAGATTAATACAATCTTACAGTCTGGCCTATTCTGAGATGCATGAAGTTCAACTGAGGAAGCTTGGATAATAGTAGCTTGAGGTATATCTAAGGAGAGAATTGACCAGTTCCACTTATTACCATCCAGAGGTACAAAAGACGGATACTCTCTTCATGTTTACTGAGGGGGCCATGAATAAGGGACCTAATAGGAGGTGTATGAGAAATCCATTATAGTTCCAATTTCCAAAGGTCAATGTTATGTCATGAACCAGGAGCCCAGGCTATACCCTGTGAGCATAATTTGCCTACCTTGAGGATATTGCTCCAACTAAAATAGTAAGATGTTGCACTTGTTTTCAAATTGTACTTGCTAATGAGGGTGCGATCCCATAGGGAATCTGGGTTAGAAAATAGTCTCCAAGAGAGGCTGGTAAGGAAGGCAAAGTTCTTTGTTTTAGCTATGCGCAAACCAAGGCCTCCCTCACTATTTGGAAGGGTAACAATATCCCAATTTAGTAAGTAAATTTTTCTTTTGTCCGAAGTAGATTCCCATAGGAAGTCCCTTTGGAGCTTATTCAATAGCATGCAAAATCTTTTGAGGCAGAAGGAAATATTGTTGGGATACAATTGTTGTAGGGAACGGGAAGTAAGTAACTATTCCAATAGTATAAAGGATAAACAAACTATTACAATAAAACTGGAAATCAAAACCTTAACAAACTGCTTATGTGATTTGTTGAGTCGAGTGATGTCACTTTGTCTTTAAGACAAGATTGCCCCGTATATCTCCTTTTACGGTATTGAGCAATAGTCTTCCAAGATACAACAACAACTTTAACAAGTGAGCAAAGGAAACTCAAGTGTTACTCTTGAAGAACTTTGAGTATAGTGACTTTGCTAGAGAGGAAGAATATGAAATTAGAAAATATGGAGAATTTTCTAAGTGTTGAGTGTAGTGTGTTTCAATTGAGCCAAATGCCTCAATTTATAGTGTAAGGAGAAGACCCCTCAACTAGCCAACTAATGGCCTTCAACAACCATGTAATTGCACTTGATTGAGGGGTTACATTCAGCCAAATAATGGCTGAATTCATGTGGCAAGTAATGGAGAATCAATGCTCCAAAACCAACCAAAATGTCAGATTTTTCCAACTTCCCGTCCGCAAAGATTCTCGCCTCGGCGCCGCAGTCACTGTGAATCAAAGATCGTAGCTCGATGGTGACCAACCAATTTGCGTTGCGGCCCTTCACGGCTCCGCGACGATTTCCGACTTGTTTCATTTTACACTTTGTACACTTCTTCCTTCATTTACCAACGTGGAATACTTTGTCATTTAATGGGTGTTGTTTAAAGGACCCGAGACACTGGGCCGGTAAGTGGGTTGGACTGGAGCCCAATTCCCCTGGAAATAATTTAATGGGCATTAGGCGGGACTGAGCCACTAGCCGCTGGTCCAGGCCCATTGCCAAGGGGCCAGGGCTGAGACAAGGTGGGCTGGGGCCCAGTTCCCCGAGGTCCACTGCCGATATTGTTACTGTTCCGACCGCCGCCATTGTTGCCGTCGCGATTCTTGCCATTATTTTTCCGATTTTGACCCTTCTTGCCGCCACCGTTGTTGCGATTTTGGCCCGAATTGTCAACAAAATCGTGAGAGTTATCGGATGAAGTCAGCATCGCTATGAAACTTGCGCCGGTAGCTGCCTTTTTTGTCAAGCCGGCTTCTTTCAATGTGAGCATCGAATAGGCTTGATAAAAAGGGGAAAGTGGGTTACTTTGGCGGAGTAGAGTCCCAACTCCATTATAGACCTCAGATAGGCCTGCAACCATTTGTGGGACAAAACGATTATTGGGAACAAGCGCTCCAACGTTACGGAGGTGGTCCGCCAATTCCTTGAGCCGTTTATAATTAGCTGAAACATTCGGAAAATCTTCCATGCTAACTTGTGAAAATTCTTGCTCAAGAGTGACCATTCGGGAATGTTGGTTATCCTGGAATATATCATGCAATCTATTCCTGGTAGCCATAGTCGTAGTGTCTGGTTCAATGTCGTCTGTAAAAGTTCGGTAAAAATAGTGGAGTAAATCCTATTCCTATTTTACTCCCAAAAGCCTATTCTATTTGTACAAGAATTCTACAAATATGATAAGTGTACAATGTTAATTATATACACTAAATATTGTCCTAAATCCCGTGATATACACGGCCCTATGTGGCTTGTGTTTCCGTGATATACACGGTATACACAGGGCTGTGTATATACCGTGTATATCACAGGTATATTTATCAACAATACATTAATATACATCTAGTAATTAATAATTGAACAAATTGACAAACATAGTATCTATTAAAATATTCTTAGGTGTATTTGTTTTGTAACACACGAAAGTTATTATGTTAGTCTAATAGTTTTTTATTAATATACGCTTTTAAGATTAACCAAATTTTAATAATTAAACACAAAATTTAATAATAAACCTAAAGAATGATACACTCTATTTAATAGTAAAAAATTATTAATAAAACACTATCTCAAATTCGAAAAAATATAAGAGTTTGACACATATCAACAACACTTGATAAGAAAGTAACCGTAAACTTAAAAATCACACATTATTTAAAGTAAATAAAAATGAATGCATCATATAGTTCTATAAAAAATTACATTCCAGGAGAGGATAACTAATATCTTTAGACATGTTTTTCTTCACGAAAATCATATAAAGTTTTAAAAATATATAGTAATGTATTGGTTTTGTTTGATTTTTTGTTACTCAATATCAAATAAAATAAAATAAAATAAAATATACTCATTTTGTTTAGTAATTTGATTTTTTATTTTATTATATAGAGATAGGAGAAATGAGAAGGAGATTACAACGTAATTATTCGAATCATCACCAACAAGGTAAAAATTTAAATAATCAACCAAATGAACTACTAGATACCTACTAGTAACTTGATTTGATTTTCAATTTTTTTTTACTTCCATAGGTCAAAGTAAGAAATTTTCTAAAGTAAGATTTTTTTTTCAGGTACAATTATGTAATTTCTCAAACTATAGGGGTTATAACACAACTGCTTCAATAACTCTTCATTCCTCTCTCTGGCACTCCGGGGCTATTCAAGAAACCTTTGTAAGCATCCTCGTATCCTCATATATTAGGATTTTGAGCCATCACAAATGAAACTCTGATGGGAAAAAAATAGATATTGTCAGACACCCAATTGGAAGTATAGAACAACAATGGTGTATTCATCTTCTTCAGTTAAAGCTTTTAGGTCACTGCTATGCAGATTCTCAAATGGGGTTTATCATAAACCCCACCATTCTTCCACTCTCAAAAGTATATACATACTCCCATACATCAATAAAAATCAAATATTTATTGCTTATTGTTTTATTTTCCTAGATGGTTAGTAGGTAGTAGAGTGTCCCACTTTTCTTTCCATAGTATTTTTCATGCATATTCTTCTTCAATTTCTGTTACTATATACTGTCGCTTGTTATTAGCTTAGCACACTGTTTTGTGTAGCTACTGTTACTTTTACTTGTTGATCTGCTTTGATTTTGCTTTATCTTGAGACGAGGGTCTATCGAAAACAATCCCTACCTCTCAAGGTAAGGTAAGTTTTGTGTATATTCTACCCCATACCTCACTTGTGGGACTACACTGAGTATGTTGTTTTATTTTCCTAAATTTGAATTATATAGGATTGTTTATTTTCTTGTAGGTGCTGCTTTTTTGTTGAGTGGGAAAATTTCATTTTCTTCACGGTATTCATCTAATGATAAAAGGGTATTGCCTTTGGAAATTCAATGTAGCAATTCAGTGAGAAAGATTTGGACTTTCTCTCCTCTCTGTATGGGCAGGCGCTCCTGCAAAATTGCTGGCAGAAAGGTATAAAATTTTTCTTTTTTCTTTGAGCAAAAAAAATATATTGAAGGGGGCCTTGGAGTAACATACTAACATTGGAGTAACTGTTAAAGTTGCTGCCATGTGACCAGGAGGTCACGGACAACCTCTTGCAGAAATGCAGGATAAGACTGCGTATAATAGACTTTGTGGTCCGGCCCTTCCCGGACCCTTCCCGGACCCTGCACATAGCGTGAGCTTAGTGCACCCGTCTGCCCTTTTGAGCATAAAATAAAAATTTAAAAAATTCTAGTTGTTGTATTTCCTTTGATAATTGAAATGTATTGGGATCATAGAGATTAACTCAAATTTGAATCTTTATTTAGTGAATCTTACTCCCCTAACTTGATTTCATCTACCAAAGAAAAATGTAACCTTCTGGGGCCGTCCTAACTCTAAAGTGTTCAGAGATTTGTTCGGAGTTATGATTCGTGGAAGCATTGTGATTACATTGTTATGTAGTGTCAGCATCGTGGGAAATATTTGTTTGTGTGACTTTGAGGTCTCTATGATGAAGTTTGACCTCATCTGACTGTCGTAGTAGAATAGCCTGTTTGGCCAAGCTTCCAAATCTTCTTATTTGAAAACAGCTTTTTGTAAGAAGTGCTTTTAAAAGTACTTTTAGAGATTAGCAGTTTGTGTTGGCTAATCAAATTCAAAATCACTTTTGGAAATATTAGAGCAGTAATTTGTGCTTGGTCAAGGTTACAAAAGTGTTTCCGGGGAAAAGCTACTTTTTTAAGCTCATGAAAACAACTTCTGCTACTAGTCAAAATCACTTATTTTGTTCCTAAAAACTTGCCCAAACACCTCAAATCTCTAAAATTAGTTTTTTTTTTAAATAAGTACTTTTAGCTTCCCAGAAGCTTGGCCAAACAAACTAGAAGAGTGATGTGGACTAAGTAGTGAATACTGATGTGTTACGGTGATCAACAATGTATATTATATCATTATAGTTCACATGATTGTCCAGCAAAAGGGCTTGGAGTTAGCAGAGTTGTAGAATTATGGATATTGTTTAAGTCAACGTTTCTGATATGCAGACTGCTCAGGATCTTAAGAAGGCAAAGCTGTACTCAAAAATGGGGAAGGAAATTGTTTCTGCGTAAGTTATGGAACAGAAAAATAGTTATTCCTCTAAATCAATCTTGAAATGAATGGAAGTTTTCTCTTCTATTTTGAACTTTTGAGCGTTATCTTGTTGCCAGCTTGGACCAATGTCCAGACGTCTATTTCTGTGACTGTTATGATTAACTGGTGGAAATGATTAGTGTTTCTTGAATGACCAGGGTTAAGAAAGGTGGTCCAAGTCCAATATCTAATACGGCTCTCGCTTCTCTGATCGAGAAAGTTAAGGAGCTTGATATACCCAAAGACATTGTTGAGCGCAATATTAAGAGAGCTTCAGAAAAGGGACAGGAATCTTTTATCGAGAAGATCTATGAGGTCTTGAACATTTAAACTTATATGCATTTGTTGCCTAATAATCAACAATGGTTACACAATTTCCTTTATGTTAACTGAATCCAGTGAACTTTGAACCCCTGTCTTATATACTCAGGTATATGGTTATGGTGGAGTTGGTATCATCATTGAGGTCTTAACAGATAAAGTAAACAGGTCAGTGGCAGCAGTTCGAGAGGTGGTGAAGGATTGTGGTGGGAAGATGGCAGATCCAGGATCCATTATGTTCAAGTTCCGACGTGCTCGGGTTGCTAATGTAAAAGTCACTGATGTCTACCGGGACCAGCTCTTAACAATTGCTTTAGATGCTGGTGCTGAAGATATCATTGAACCTTCAATGGATGAATATGATACAGAATCAGATTCATCTGAGAGGTTCGTATGTACAGTATACTGGCTGTTTTGGTTGCAGAGAATAAGGTGTCTGTTAGTTTAGGAAGAATATACCATTGGCAATGATTATCTTCTTATTTGCTTCATCCTGCATTGAGTATGTTTCTTTAGATAGACATAAAAGTGGAAAAAATGTGCAGTGATAGGCTTTAAGCTTTCTGCACATCATTATGACTTAACTAATATTCTCTGTTACGTTTACAAGAAGAGTTTAGTCATTTTTTCTTTGATAGCTCTGCTTACTGTAATCTTATTAGTGCAAGTATGTTGTGCAGAATTTTACTATATTTTGTCCTTATATTTCATTGAGCTTTCTCTTAAGTCAATATATTGCGAGCAAAGTAATTTGTAATTTAAGGGACAGAGTAGCTGCGTCGTTCATCATATTACCTAACCAGTCTTGTTTTCCTTAATTTCAAGATTTTCTTCATGATATTTCTTTGAACGGTATCCAGAACCCAAAAGGTATTTTCCTGATATTGCAAAAGTATTTTATTTTTGTATAAAAAAATATAGCACAACATTAAGTCTAAAAAAATATAGCACAATATCACGGAGATGACTTTTGTTTCAAAAATCCAAATTATCTCCTTCAATTGCAGTAGAAATGATGCTTTAACTGAAACTTTTAGAAGAGTGAGTTACCTTACACCAGCGCATGAACCTTAATGAAGATAAAAAGAATACAAAGATCCAGCGTACGTGCAAGGATTTAGCTGAAATCAGCCTTTTGGGGCAATTTCAAATTCATTCTATCGTTTCTTTTAAGAGAGGAACCTCTGGATTCTTTCTTTTTGAATCATTATTTTCATTGAGACACTGACTTTTGGCATTCTTCATGAAACATTGTTTTGTATGAAAGTAATTATTGTACCAGAAATTACTTTTTTTTAATACTGCTCTCTCGTGTCTGCTGATGAACTAATGTCACGCTGGATGAACTAATATCAGCACATCTGACTATTTGCTCTTCTTTTTTTGTTTTACTCTAGTAGGGTTTACAAAGTCGTGTCTTCAGCGGAAAACTATCCGGTAATATTATCAAAGCTACAAGAGGAAGGAATAAAATTTGAACCTGACAATGGATCTGAGCTACTTCCTACAACTCCAATTGAGGTCTGTGAGTACAACATATCAGAATTCTATTCTTCAAATTTAGTAGCACTTGTTTAATCTTGATATTTTGAGAGGATAATACTGTTTTAACCATGAAATAAGAAAATAAATTTAATAATTGATGTGTGAATTGTTGACCTTTTGTAATGTAAATATAATAATAGAATGGTCCATTAATTGATGTGGTTATGAAACTTCTGCATAGCATGTAGTGTTATGTTTCTGATAACTCAAATCTTCAAAAGGCTATTCTTTATTGCAAAATCAGAATATATAAAATCTTATAGATGTAATATTGAATATTAAGTTTTCAACATCCAAGATCAATTTGTGCTTATCCAAGAAAGAAGTATTTAGTCCAGCAGTTTTGATACAATTTGTCTATACTATTCAACAAGGCTGAATAAAGAGAAAAGCCACTAAGGCAAGCTTTAGGCCCCAAAAGTTGAAGGTCTCAATTTTTTTATAATATATATACTCCCTCCGTCCCAATTTAAGTGTCTTACCTTCCTTTTTGGTCTATCCCAAAAAGAGTGCCTCTTTCTATATTTAGTAAATTTTTCAATCCCAAGGCAAGTTTGAGACCACAAGATTTAAAGGACCCCAGACATCTTTAATTTAAGACCACAAGATCTAAAAGTCTTCCTTTATTTCTTAAACTCCGTGCCAAGTCAAACTAAGATACTTAAAATGGGACGGAGGGAGTACAATTTTATTAATAAAAGGTTTCAACTTTTACACCTTTCTTTCATGGTTGAGGTTGTTCGAATGAATGAACTTGAATTTCCTAATTAGCATGTAATATATGGTAAGAAGTAATTTGATATAATGTTGATTATCAAACTACAAAGTCTCTTGAAGTATTGATGCAATATCGAAAGCGGAAGATAACAACAAGAAAGTAAAGATAGAAGGTAGACACAAGTTGGAATCAAAAGCAACCAAAAGCTATATTAAAGCTTAAGACCTCAATTGAATTAACCAAAACAAGAACCTAAACCTATAGATAGACACAAGAGAGGAACTAATTGAGAACTAAGGCTCTTGATTAGCCAAAACCCCCAATTATGTATCCAAACAAGCACCTAACTCTTAGGAAGACCTCAAGGGAATGGATTCCCAAGCAACCCACCTCTCAAAACAAGGTTCAACAAGAGCTTATCCAAAAGCCTCTCATAATCTCTCTCTAGAGAAACAACAACATCAATGTTCATTAAAAGCTACCTAATGAAATAACAAGTCTAGTATTTATATTAACTATGCTAAGAATACTAAGTTAACTATTACAAAATACCATTAATGAAATAAGGGATGTTGACTTGTATTTATGGAATAGCCTCTTTGCATAGATACCTATCTTCTTCTCTATTTCGGCCTCAACAATTCTATTCGATTCCGCACTTCTCTCCTTCAACTACTTGATCTTCTTTGGCTTCAAGTAGGTTGACTCCCTCAATTGCCTCCAAAGCTTGCTCCTGATTGTCCATCTTCACACATATGCCTCGAAGGTTCTCAAGCTCCTTAGCTCGGCTTTGTGGGGAAAGCTTTGATGAAGCTCGGCTTGCATCATTCTCTCCTTCTTGAAAATAATTTGTCCTCAAATTTAAGGGATTACCTACACCAAAAGAGAACACAAGCAAACGTCTACCACTAGAGCATACCACTAAGGTAGAGTTAGTCATGGGAATCTCAAAAGGAACACTCTTATGCTATAACCAAACATCAAGACACTTAAGATAGAAGATGTCCATTAAGCAAATGTCAAAATGTTGGCCTCCTTTAAGAAATTACGAAAAGAGGGTATAACAAATGGAAGATAGGCTCAAGAAGCCACACATGCAAGCCCATATTGATTATGGAACCCATAAAGTACAAGTCACCCTCTTGATCAAGACAAGCATGAAATACCACATGGCTAAGTGCGCGTAATCATGAAGTTTTAACACTTTAGTTAGCATACTAGACCAATTCCAAAATGGTATTTTCATCAAGTCACGACAATTTAAAGCATCACTGGGGTCAAAGGGATATGCATAGCCTTTAGGGACACTCAAAAACAAGTATATCAAGGAATCTAGTAGTACCACTAAGGCGTAGCTATAAGACATTGCAAAAGCACTACTCACCTTGGCTTTGGAAAGCTCAACAAGACATGCACTCTCAAAATGAGGATCATCATAAGCAAACAAGTAGAAGAGAAAAGTGTCCCTTAATGCAAACTTAAGTATAAGATCCCCATTGGACACATATGCCTCCTTACAAACACAAGAGGCGTCACACAAAAGCAATTCGGCTTGGGAAGTATCTACCGAAGTAATATCATCAATATATCCTAAGTCATCAAAATCACTCATGACATCAAAGTCAAACTCAATTATCGACGTAGGGCTACTCAAAGATGACACCATACTCTTAGCACCAAGATAACTATCGTCACTAGCATTTTCATCAAGGAATGGGTCATATTTTGAGAGGTCACTTGAATTAAGCCATGCATAATGTCATTATCATAGATAGGTGGAGAATCATACAAAGGCTCACAATTAAGATCATTATAGGAAGAGTAATCACTAGTTGGGTTCCACAAATAATCAAGAAAGTTAATTTCCTCCTCAACTAGAGATGCCTTCACTTTTGATATGTCTAGACCACTATCCTCAACACAAACATGCCTCTCATCATAAGCAAACAAATAGTAAAGAAAGGTGTCATTTAAAATGACTTCATCTATAGTGTCATTACATGTAACATTACTATTAGGTTCAAGGACACAACCAAGCATACTACAAAGATTTGGAACACACAAGGAAAAAGTAGCAATTTGGAAACGAGTATCACCTTCCGTCTCAAAACACTCCTCCACATGACGTTATACATGACACACATCACCACCACAATCTTGGGTCTCATCACTTGACTCTAAGGTAAAAATCAAGAGACCCATTTTTACATGCATCAAACAAGGGTGGGGTGTCACATTCATTCACATGATCAACTACATCAATATCATCACTAATTGGAGGCTCATTAAGCACATCACAAGGTTCCTTAATTAGTGGATTAACAGTAAAAGTAAGTTGATCAACACAAGTAATAACACTAGTTGGTAGCATATAAAGCTCACAAGGTTTAACAATATGATTTCCACAATTGAAGTCAACTAATGTTTGATCATTCCCATCACATGACAATGTACTATCATTTGAGTCACAAGTATCAACACTAGGTGGACACAAATCGATCATGCAAGAAGAATCAATTCGGTCATCAAAAAGATCAACTAGTGTTTGAGCACCCTCGTCAACGACATTATCAACACATGGCACAGAATCATTAGGCTCACACAAAGACAAGCTATTACGCACCCTTATATCACTAAATGGTTCATTTGAATCGTTTTAAGTGTTGAGTTTAGCTATTGTAACTTGAAGCTCACACGAAGAATCTTCTTTACCTCGCCCTACCAATTTCAAGCTCACTTGACCAAGTGAAGAAACGGTCTTGGCCTGCATTCTCTCTTTCAATCACAAGAGTTCTTCACATGAAAGACTCCTTTAACAATTCATTACTTTGAGGACCTACAAAAGATTCTTCACAACAAGATGAAGTAGAAAGGTTAGATTGATTTTGTGGCAACTCCCTCACATCACTCCGCACATCCTCCCTTACTCCTCTCTATCTTTTGTCTCTCAAGTTCATTAGACCTCTTGGTCTTACGAGGAGCATTTTGCCTTTTCGCCACATACGTTGGGGCGGTAAGCTTCCGTTGGTTGATCTCACAAGGAGCATTTTGCTTTTCTTTCTTTGAGGGTTTAGGAGGACCCTTCACTCCAAGCTTCAATGTAGCTTCACGAGAGTTAGCATCTTTCTTTTCCTTGGTTGACAAGGTTTTCATGGAAGGAGATTCTTGTAATCTTGCATTACTTGTCTCTCGTTGAAGAGGCACGGGTGGAAAGAGAAGTCTTCCATATTTGTCCACTACATACTTGTGCCACTCTCTTTCATAGGTTAGCCCATGACTTTCAAACCAATCAAGTCCTAAAAACAAGTCACAACCTTCCAAAGTGAGAACGTCACACCAAACTTCCTCTTCGTAGCCTCCACAAGGAAATGATACCTTCACCACTTTATCAACCCAATTTCCCTTTTGATCATGATAAGGATGTTTCTTCCTCGAGCAAGGTAAGCCCAACCAATTAACAACATTAGAGGCAATGAAGTTATGGCGATAGGAATCATCAATTGTAAGGCGTAATCCCATAACACCACATATTCCCATGAGCATTTGGCTACATCTCCTTTAAGCTCTCTTCGTTGTTCCACCTTACATTCTGCGGTTTCTATCCTACCCTCTAAGTGATCCATTTGACTATTAATAGAAGCCAACACGTTCATCACATCAACAAGTTAGGTTCCCTGGTGGGAACTTGGGTTTCCTTCTCCGTCGTCATCGGACCTGCTTAAGAATACTTAAAAATAAGCAAACAACGTCAGTAGTAAAGGAATCTCACCACACTCGTGTTTACACTCTTTTGTGCTCGGCTAGCACCACTCAAATGAACTCACACTCTTTCCTTTTACCACCCGATTGGGTCGGCTAATGTTGATTCTTGTTTCAATTTGGTGGTTCACAAGGTGCACAATTCGACTCTTGGTTAGAATGGATCTTTGTCAAATGAAGAACGAACGACTCAATATAAACGGACTTGAACCAAGAAATTAACTACGAAGTGAAAACGAGAAAAGAACGAAAAGAATTAGCACGAAAGAAAAAAATCGCTCAAGAACTAATTGATCTCTTAGTAGGATCGATTACAAGAGTTAATTAGTTTAGATGATCAAAGAAATAGAAAAGAAAGTGAAACAGAATGAAATTTGGATTCAAAAACCTGAAATACGAATCCCGCTACTCCTGTGTAAATCACACGACTCGCAGACACGTCCTGCGATTCATTCTTGTGTTTCTCAGGATGAACACTTCTACTTCAGAAGTTTCTGTCACGTCCCGCGACAGTCCTGCAACTCATTCTGCAAGTCTCAAGATGTGTTGCGCATCCAAAAGTTGATGACGTCAAATTCTTCTTGGGATCCGTTTTGCTGATCTTCTTTTGATTATTCTTTGTACTTGGACTCGCTTCCCCCCCCCCCCCCCCCCAGATATTTGCTATTTTTGACCTCACAAACACTTTTTTCAACTTCAGTTGAAATTGTAGATCAAACTAAACTTAATTGCTTCTTCTTCAACAAGAAGATATGAAGATCCTCAAGAACACATGAACATTAAAAAATTTTCAGATCTTCAAATCAATTCAGAATGGTCAATGGCCCCAAATTTTGGATTCTGGACCTTCACTAGGATAACAAAGTCCAATAGGTTTCGAGCTCCAATTCTCCCTTCTTCTACAAGACCCACTTTCAAGTTTTTCAACCCAACAATGGTGGATTCTTCAATTCAACCCCAAGCAACTTGAAATTTCAGATCTAGACTCTAAAAACACTAGGGAATTCGAATCTAGTGTTCAATTCAACAAAAAAACAAGAAATCGAACTATTTTTGGGATTTTGGATAGATTTTTCTTGTAGTAACAAAACCCAAGACTAGATTTGTTAGGGAAAACCTATTGATGACTCTGATACCAATTGATATAATATCAAAGTGCGGAAAGGAAATAACAAGTCTAGTATTTGATCTAACTAGGGTAAGAAGATTAAGTTAACTATTACAAAAATATCCTTAATGAAATAAGGGCCTTCTTAAGTCTTCCCTTATGGGATGATGACTTGTATTTATGGAATAACCTCTTTGCATACATAGCTATCTTCTTGTCTATTTCGGCCTCAACAACTCTATCCGATTACACACTTCTCTCCTTCAACTACTTGAGCTTCTTTGGCTTTAAGTAGGATGACTCCCTCAATTGCCTCCAAAGCTTGCTCCCGATTGTCCATCTCCGCGCATATGCCTCGAAGGACCTCAAGCTCCTTAGCTCGGCTTTGAAGCTCGGCTTGCATCAAGTATCTTCTAGAAAATGATTATTTCCTCATGCATAATAGACCAGACCATGTTTTCACTTCAAAATATTTTGAACTATTCAACATATATCTAATTATTTTGACGTTGTATTTAGCAATAAAATTAAGATCATTAGATGATGAAAATTTGAAAATAACATTACCGGAATGACCGCAAGTAGTCGGTGAATGTTAGAGGAGTGTGCAAGTACCACAGTTATAAGAAATTCAAAGTAAAAACATATACAATTTTTGTTAAATAAACTTAATGCTTCTTATTAAGGTTTGGTTTTAGGTTATCAGTTAGCCACCTCTTGTATTTAACTAAGTAATGGAATTGACCTTGCTTAATTTTCAACGGTCTTGATTTATGTAATAAAAGGGTTATCTAATAATTACTATTGCAATGCTTACTTTATGGACACGGCTGTTTGAATATCAAATGTTATGATTGTTCATGAGCTTAGCCATAAGGACTATTTCTTTCTCAAATACAGTCTGCTTCTCTAGTTTTATGATGAAACTGAGGAATTTTGATTGACATTTCAACTCAGTGAACAAGGATAACCTTGCAAATCGCCATACATCTGTCCAAAATAGAAACTGTTGTTACACTTATCCTAGTCATGCAGTAGTATAGGATCCCATGAAAAATGTGAGGATTTTTAGAAAAGCATGTGCTCCAGATATATCTTATGGAGAAGTAGAAGCGCCTTGAGAAGTAGTGTATTAAGTCATTGCATTGTTCCTTAAAACGATGGAGTGAGGGGTTATTGCTTCATGGATGAATTTCACGTGCTTTAGAGGCTAGGTGCGAATTCATCAAGGAGAAGGTGTCGATTCTTTGAATACCACTTTGAAAGATGAGAACATAGAGAAAAGGAGGGATTAATAATTACCTGTT
Source organism: Anisodus acutangulus (assembly GCA_029783415.1). NCBI lineage: Eukaryota > Viridiplantae > Streptophyta > Magnoliopsida > Solanales > Solanaceae > Anisodus > Anisodus acutangulus. The sequence goes on along the minus strand of CM056496.1, from coordinate 47,052,592 downwards.
GTTTGGCACCCAGGGCTTTGGTCTAGTGGAAAGAGCACAATATGTGATGTGTGGGTTAGGCGCATGTCACATGTTCGAATTTGCCCAGACAAAAACCTAGTATTTCTGTACTAATGTTTTTTTACCTTTTTTTATTTGCTTGTTTCTTCTTTTTCTAGTTCAAACAAATGATTCTTCTTTTTCTTCTAATAAGAAAATCCTCTTCTTTCACTACTCTCGATTCTAGGCTTCTCTTTTCTTCCCTCTACTAAACAGCTCTTTACTTCACTCTACTACTCTCTTAGTACAATTACTAAAGTAATTAAATTTTTTTTTAATAAAGTAAACTTTTATTAAAAAACAGTATCAAGATGATACTGTGATAGTACAAAGAAAATGCAGGCTAGATTACATTAGAAGCCTAGGCAGTCTAGCATGTCTAGCATGTCATCTAAATTCATAACAACATTTTCATCCTTCCAATAGTATACGTTGTGCAAACAACTATATTTCAGACTGCAACTGCTCCTTTTTGCCTTCAAAACACCTCTCATTTCTTTCTTTCCATATAGTCCAAGCAATGGTAAGAGGAATGGCACTCCAAATCTTCTTCAGGGATTCATTTAGACACGCAGCTTCCCAACACTTAACACACTTTTGAATGTTATAGGACTTGTCTAATGAATGCCAAAATTAGCTATGAACATGGCCCACACCTGCCAAGTAAATTCACAGTGCACAAATATGTGGTTCACAGATTCACAAGCTTTCTCACAAAAGTGGCATCTGCTGCACATCTTCCAACCCTCTTCAAATTTTTTAACGTTATACATGCTTCATGAGTCACTAGCCAACCAAAGAAGGCAACTTTTGTTGGGACTATGGTCTTCCAGATCATCCTCCAAGACAACTTTTGTGCTTGCATCGGCTAAAAAGAATTTAGAATTTTATAGTAAGAGCTGACTGTAAAAAAACATTGATTTACTCGCTTCTCAAGTTATGCTATCTTCTCTATTTGGATCTAACACCACTGATTGCATCTTCTGGATAAATTAGTCAACTTCTTGCATTTCTCTGTCAAAGAGATTCCTTCCGAACTGGAAGTTCCATCCTGAATTCGTAAATATATCTGCTAAGAGGGCTTCCGGATTATAGGTCAATCTATACAAATTGGGAAATTGATTTTTCAGCAAATATGAAATAGGTTGTTGCATATTAAGTAGTTCTTTTTATGGTTGGTTAATTGAAAATAAAAAACAATAATGTTTTGATAAAAGTTATCTTTTGGTGGCCTTGTTGAAAATACATATTTAATAAGGCTAACTTTGAGTTAAACTAAGATCCTCATTATGGTATATGGGATAATTAAATTACTCCGTCCGTCCCATTTTAAGTGTCTTAGTTTGACTTGGCACGGAGTTTAAGAAATAAAGGAAGACTTTTGAATCTTGTGGCCTTTAATTAAAGATCTGTGGGTCTTTTAAATCTTGTGGTCTTAAACTTGCCAAAGATTACTAAATAAAGAAAAAGGCACTCTTTTTGGGACAAACCAAAAAGGAGAGTAAGCCACTTAAATTGTGACGGAGGGAGTAGTAATTTTAGTTGCAATCTGATTATTGTAAGTACTAGTTTCCACATATGCTAGGTAAATTGTTAGTATCCGTAGACGATGCTCTTCACTTATCCCTTTTCTCTTCAAGCACCATGTACCTTATTGGTTGCTTTTTTTGCGCTTTTTGCTTTCAAAGCACCGTTGGAGAGTTTGGAGTACGATTATCAAGCTATTCTATGTTGTATTAAAGATTGGAAAGATGCCGACCAAGTGGAGAAATAGTACATTTATTCCAATATAAAGAACAAATGAGATATTCTAAGTAGTGCGAACTATTGTGGTATTAAACTTATGAGTCGTACGATGAAACTTTGTGAAAGAGTGACATAACGTAGACATAGGAACATTACAAAAGTGATGTCACACGCTCAAACTAGGGCAGGACGTGATTGGCACCCAACCCTTACTACCCGTTGAGCGAACCCTATTCTAACTAACTGGAAGTCACATATGAATTCAACCTTCAATGAAGAGAAATAATAAAGTAGTTATTTAATACCGTGTGAAAATCGAATAATGAACTCGATGAAATGTCGTCTGAAACATAACCCACTGACAGTCATGAACCTTTAGGAATCTGAAATCTAATACATTGTCAATGGGGCATTCCCCGAGAATACTAATATGTCTGAAAATAATAAATGTCTAGAAAGGAACAACTACCGATGGAATGAAAATCAACAGAGCCTATCAGCTTAGCATAAGAGATCTTCCTCTTGCCACGAGTTTCGTTATCTACACACTCAACACCTGCCATGTCGTGGCAGGCTCAAATGGGCTAAGCATCTCCAAAAGTACCCAATAAATCTCATAGACTACTTCCTCTAAAGGTAAGGCTAGACTTTCTGGCGTAAGAACGTAATAAACAAGGAAAAGCTTGTTTCACAAGAAAGCCTGTAATCGTATAAAGTCTTGAAAACTAACATAAGCTGATAACTGAGGTTGTAAACTGATAACTTAATGGAAAACTTAGTATGAAACTGATAACTGAAATTGAAGCTAAAAGTTGAGTTATTTTAAAATAGAAATAACTTTTCTGAGTAAAAAGAAACATAATGGCCTTGCGTACATGAGAATCTGGAAACACACACGAGGTAGTGTCGGCCTATCTCACCAACAAACAATAACCCCTACAAGCGTGTGGGTAGCTAACCCTGGCCGTCGTGACACTCACGCAAGGGGAGGTTGGCTAGCTCTCCTGTCTGAGTTTGGATGTGATTGGCTAGCTCTCCTGTCTGAGTCTGGATGTGATCACACCAGTAACTGAACATGACCTGAGCATATAATTTGCAAGCAATTGCTCATAACATGAAGTGTAACACGTAAGCATATATTTCTTAAAAACTAAGTCTAAAAATCATATAACACATACAAGGCATCAAGCAAACATGTTAAAAGATTCTTGCTCTACTACGTACGATCGTAATGAATAAGAATGGATTGGGCTCAGTACTTAATGACAAGAATTCTTCTTAGGGCCTTCAATCGAACACATAGAGTACATAGGTCTAGAATTTCTTGTTAGAAAAGTATGTCTTACTTACCTCAATTAGCGCTTCAATCCAAATGTAAGCTCTAGTAAGTCCAAAAATAATCAAACAACTCAATCTACATAAACGTGATTATTCCATATCAATTCATATGTATATCAATTCAATTTAACCCACTTAGGGCGTAAGTCTATGTTACCAGCCATCCATATTCTTCCTTCTACATATATATAGAATTATTGCTACATTAATCCATTCCAAGCCCTTGAATGGTTAGATAAGTCATCCATATTATTACTTAGCTCATTTAACAGTACCAATTTACTATTCATTTTCTTCCATTAAAAAACTCATTATCTTACAGGATTACTTTAATACCATGAACATCAGTTCTATCCAAATCGTGATCTAATTTCATTATTTAAACCGGAGTACTTCATCACAACTCTAAATTTCTTGGTATCCATATCTCAAAGAATAATAAGAATCACAATGAGAATATATTAATACCTCGGGTAAAGATTATAAGGTGGTTTACGTGAACCTCTTTTTGTTGATTCGTTTCGCATGGTCACTGAAAACAAGCCCCCTAAACTCATGTTGCTACCATAATAGAAAAAATTGAAATCATGTCCTCTGTTGGTTGCTTCAGTCCGACTATCTAATGCTCATTTCTTCCCCAAAAATCCCTCGAGAACTGGTGGTAAATCTCTCAATCAAGTAGCAACTCATTCCCCCCCTTAGTGTCACCGTCATGATCTCTCCAAAAGCCCCTACTGTACGTGATATCTTTCTCAATCACCAAGATTTAATTCCATATCCCTTGGTTTTGGAGAAGTGGGCATCATAAAGTGTGGGCTTGGCCCACTTCTTAATGTACAAATATAGGTGTTACACACTTAGCAATCTATTGCCATGTACCACTTTTTTTTTTTTAAATATCTGCAACGTGGCTAATAGCCAAATCAAGTGCAAGGCTCTTTATCTAGCTCTATCATTGAATTCTTTTCAATTGATATAGCAACAGTAACGAGGCAGCACATATATGTCTATGTATGCTGAAATTATTTATCCATTAAAGAAGACTTGATTTTTACATTGTATTGTACTAACAAAATTTCAAGTCACCTGTCGTCTAAAGTCCAAACTCATACTTTGACCTTCATATTGACTTCAAAGCCCTCACAAGTTATCGAAATTAATCCCCTCACATTTACCATCGAATAAGTATTAATTCAAGACTTTAAGGAGCTCTAAAAGAGCTTGGGGCTTCACAAGTGACAGTGAACCAATGTGGATTTTTGCTTGATAGATTTACAATAGAGGCTATATTTTTTCTAAGAAGATAGATGGTAAAGACAGTGTTATATGGAAATGAATGTTAGGCCTCTAAGTTCGTACACATGCACAAGATGGATGCTATAGAAATACAAATGTTAAGATGAATGTGCAGTCATACAATAATATATGAGATAAAAAGTCATCACAGTTGCCAAAGGGTGCAAGTAGCACATATAGAGGATAAATGAGTGAAGGTTACTTGAGATGGTCTAGTCATGTCTTAGTAGACCTCCAAGTGCACATGTCTGTGAAACATGATGGTTGAATGCATTAAAAGGGAAGGAGATAGACCTAAAATCACATGGAAGGAAGTTGTCTCAAAATACTTGCATTCTCCTGGAATCAATACGGACTTGGCGAAAAATCGAACACAATGGAAGCAAAAGTGTTTGATTATGGTCTTTTTGTTAGCTATGCTTACATTAGGTCTAGTGTTAGGAATCTATTTAATCTTCATATAGATTTGTATGTTATGAGAAACGTAAAGAACTTGTGTTAGAGAACCTCAAATCATTGAATACCGGAAAGAAGGGTCCAAATAGAGCGAATGGGTAGTGACGATTGGTCTCCAAATATCTTGAACTGGATATGTTGTATATTATATCTATGAAAAACACAAACAATTCTGAACTGTTAAAAAAAATACTTCAACAAGTGTAGATAATCAATATTGATTTCAGCAATATATCGGTGAGACTACGTGAGTTATTTATGTGGCACAATTTTTCTGTCACAGGCTAGCAAATTTTCACTAATTTAAATTTCAAACAAGTACGATGACAGAAAAATGCAAATATGTTAAAAAATATGGTAACAATATTTATGCTTGTTTTTTTTATTTGTTTTCTATCAGTAAAGCATCATCCTTAGTTTGAAGTAGGTAATGAGAAGGTGTCTCCTTTGCCCTCTGATACCTTGTAGTCCTTGCAACCCTCCCCTCTCCCGGTGTTCATATAGGTAGACAATTGGATGTGTATTGGAAGCAATGAGGCAAGCACCTCCTTTCTGCATAATGTTTGAACCGAACAAAAGAAAGATCTGAAGAGGAAGTTGTAAAACTCATTATATATCATGTTTGCATAGCTACATCCACTCGTATACTTTCCTGTACTCAGGTTTCAAGTACAGTTCTGATGGTTCTTTTGATCTTATTTTGACCCTAACTTTGTTAATGGGTACTTTTGTGCTCGGAAACAAGTTTTTTTTGCATTATGAATTTTACTCAATTGCTTATCACTTGTATGTTTTTGGAGAAAATTTGCACCACCTGTTGGAGTTTGGGGTGCTGACTTTATTGATTAGATGGGAACCACTTGACACTTTGCAATGTGATAATTAGAGAAACTTGAAAGACTGAAATGTGGTAGCATATGTGCATGTTATTTACCAGCTATAGATGATTTATAAGAATTAAGTTTGTCATTCCTTACTGTTTGTTAAAACGTTTCTAATATCATCTACCCAGATTTTAAATGTTGATAAGAAGTCCCCTTGCACAACCTCAACTAATCCGTCAGTTAACATTCACCCCCTCCCCCCAATCTCTCTTTTCTCAAATCAAACTTAAAAGCATCATGTATGCTTTAACTTTAACGGGCTGCCCTGCAAGTGCTGTTGCTGATCAGCCTTCGTCTTTCAATCTGCTTCCAATGCGTCTATCTCCATTTGCCATTCTCACTCTTCCTTTAGTCTCTGCTTCTCTGATTGTACCTCTGCTTTTTGAAATTCATCCGTGTTGTTGTTTTAGGAGCTTTGTCATTTCTTAGTTTTAAACATTTGTTTATAGTATAGATATTCGGTATTGTTGGAGGCCATAATTGATGTTTGAATGTTCATCCTTGTTCGAGTTTGATCGAGCTGATCCTGATGCTCCTTCTAATATGAGCTACCGCTCCTAACTTTTTACTTTGTTGAGTTCAACCATACCTCGAGTGTAGAGTAATTTTAGTCAAGCCAACCTGGTTTTCGCCGTTTGAGACTTACGGCGTATGTGCAAGCGGTAGATCAACTATCTATAGAGTATAACAATAGAGTAGTTCATTCCTTTCTCTGCTGTCTCACAAACTTTTTAATGTAATCTTTAAAGAATGGATCTTGGACCTAACTCAACTCCAAAAGTTAGCTTGTGAGAGAGGATTGCCCAAGTCCATATAAGGAGTCCACCCATCCCTTAAACCACCGATGTAGGATATTTTTCACCCCACCTCACGCCCAGGGTCGGACATCTGGTGCGTGGGCAATTTTAATGTGGCCCACTACCGGAAAACAATAATTGGGATGAGTCTTGCTCTGATACCATGTAATGAATGGATCTTGGGCCTAACTCAACTCCAAGAGCTAGGCCCAAGATCCATTCTTCACATAATCTACTTTAGCTTCTTTCTAGGTTTATTACTACCTGGGACCTTTTATCTACAACTTGTTTTTTCGGTTTAAATTAATACATTTCAAATGCTTCAACTATCAATTTATCTTAAAAGCTGAATTTGATCTTTCCAATTATTACTACATATATTTGTGTTTGTTGTAATTATTACTTTGGTTTTGGGTTGCAGGTAGATGATGAGGCTATGGAGTTGAACAAAGAACTAATGTCCAAATTACTTGAACTTGATGATGTTGATGCTGTGTATACAGATCAAAAGTATTAGGTTATTGTTCCCCACTTAACAGTGGCAATACTTAGCAGTTGGTCGGGGCTGTCATCCTAGCTGTTTTACTTCTACAAAGAAATATACCAATTTTGCTCATCTTTGGAACACACATCACAGTTTGGCCCAATTTTATCATAGGGTTTGTTCTTTCAACTGATAGAAGGAATCTTTAGATGCAATTTTTATACATCTTAACCCAATAATATTGCCTTCCCTTTTATTTGTAAAATGAATGTGTTTCACCTTGTTGTAGCTGTTCTTTAATAATACAGTCTGAAGTTGTAAGCCATATTGGCAATAAAATACTGTTGGTATCTCTTAACAGCTAGTAAAGTGAGCTGAGTTGCAGAGATATTTGTATAAATTTGACTTGAATTGAATCTACCGAAGTTCTTGTTTCTTCACATGGACTTGTCAGGAAGACTAATGTTTCTATGTTATAGTTAATATCTCATTTTCCAATTTCTGCTGCAGAAGTTTTTATGTTGTTACTGAATCTCCTTTTGGGAACTTGTTTCTAGAGATGGGGTTTCGTATTGATCTCATATGTGTATTTGAAATGCAAGTTTTGAAGCATCTGGTGGCAGTTTTTTTAAACTTACATTTGGAAAGCGACTCGAACTGATGCTGGCTTAGTAGATTATGATGTTAGTTTGAGTACTTCGATATCATAAATGACCATAATGGTAGTGTCAGAGTCAACTTATGTGCACCTAGACTATTTCACTGGGTACCTGCTATCTTTCACCTTCACAACTATCGGGTCATTTTGTCCATCAATGTTTGGGTGGATGAGAAGAAATCACCTTACATTGTCTTTGTTTGAAATTCAACCCCCGTCTTTCATGGTTTTACGATCACATTCTTGGTTTTTCCTTGTCGAATCTTTGATGTTTCAATCGAAGATCTCTCATGTGAATTACTGATGAATGATCATTTTAGAGCATATGCATTCATATATACTAATAATATGGGTAAACACATTCTATTACTGAGCGAATATGCACAAAATACTATAGCTATTCAAAAACTGGAAAAATTAGTATCTATCTTATTATAACTTGTAAGGTGTATGTGGCTATAATATAACAGTCTGGGATGTGGGGTGATACTATTTCTTTGGAACCCAACAACCATGCAGCCCATAGGGGAGACCATAAGGAAATTTTGCTCTTGCAATTTCTTCAAATGTTGATCCATCCAGTATTAGTGCATATCCTTCTCCATTTTTGTCACTGATCATTGAGATTACAACACCTGCATAGTTCAAAAATGTTACACCTTGTTAAAATGATGCAATTCAATTACTTATTTGACTTGTTTTTTGTTTTATTTTTATGCTTGGATTATCATTCACTTCGAAGCAAAGTAGGAAAAAGAGCAATTCAGTGCACAAAGATTACCGTCATCTTCCTCGGTTGCACCAGGACGAGCCACAAAGAATGGTTCAGAAGGCACGGCGCCCTCATCGTACCAAATCTTCGCCTTTTTGTCAAACAAGTCAATCTGAAAAATGTTGTCAGCTCTCAAGTTAGTTATTATTTGAAATAATAGATGAATGTTCATGAAACAATTACAATTCTAAACACTGGTACGAAAAAAAGAAAAAATAACAGAATAATAATAAACTGACCTTAGTGAGAGTGTTGGGGAAATTGCAAGGCCTCTTAGCACCACAAGCATAAGCATATCTGTATTTCTTGCCTAAATAAACAGGATTAATGCTGCACATATCCATGCCTCTTCCATGTTCATTTGGGTCCAATGCTGCTTCTAATTCTCCATATGGACTCCCATCTAATGGTATTCTGAATCTCCCAACCCTATCACCAAACACCATAATCAAAAACTTTTCTCTAAATACGTAGAGATTAATTAGACTTTAATTTATATCAGGATACAGTTGTGTTGAAGCCAATATGGGCTTTCATAAAGAGTTTTCAATTGTTCCTTTTAAGGTTTAACCATTCATTATCTGAAGTTCACTAGCCGACTAATCTCTTTCTAGTGGGCTCACTAAGGGGTAAAATGCTGCTTCATTATCGTAGAAGTTTCAAAATTTGTGCTTCAGGGTACAAGACAATACAATACAATACAATCCTTTCTTACGTTCAAAAAAGTTAAAAAGAGAAAATTAAGAGTCAAGATAGTCCTCTTGACATCATCGGAAGAACTTGTATTGTACATGAGAAAACAACAATTAAATTCCCTTTCCCGTAGACCTTTCTTGGATTGTAGGATGTTTGACTTCGTACATTAGTTTATGTTCAAAATGTTTTCTATCCATGCATGAAAATAGATTAATCAGAACAGGTAGTTTTCAAGACGTCTTTCTTTTTTTCGTTTGACACAAGAAGAAGATATGCTCAATTTGTCTATTCAGAACAGGGTTTAACTTATGTACGCTTATACTGTAGATTTTTTTTTCTTATCCGGTGTCTGGTATCCATATATACGGGCTCAAAATAATTTGGATTCGCGCTGCATAAGACTTATTAGAGGGGAGTACTTTCCTACCCGAATTTGTTTCATTCCAATGATTCGAACCCGAAACTTCGTTAAGGGTTGAGAGATCCTATAAATTATAAAAAAACTAGATTTTAGCTAAACTTTGTCGTTAATCCATTGCAAAAATGCTCATAGCCAATAGTAGAATTTTTTGATAATCCGTCGCTAATCCCTTCGAAATAGATAAGCGATGGATTTTTCTGTTTAACTACAAAATTTGTCCGTAGCTAATTCATGTTCTTTTAGTTGTGATATATATTCATTAACCACAAATATTTTTTACACCACAATCATATCCTTGGTGGTGTAAAAATAATTCCACTATATATGGACTAGATTATGCATAGTTATTTTTGTAAGATTGGAATAATTTCCCTTAGGGATTCATTTCATTAATCACAATATATATAGTTGTACAGAGGTTGATTCCTAATACAATACGAATCCTAACTTACCTTAAATGGTTGATTCATAATACAATAAGAATCCTAAGTTACCTTAAATATACATATATCATAATTATAAAATATACTGTGAATATTCGCTAATACTCCCCCTCAGTCGGAGCGGGAGGAGGCCGAACGCTAAGGCTGGATCGAAAGTCGGTGAAGAGCTGTCTCGGTAGTCCCTTTGTGAAAATATCTGCATACTGATAGGAGGAAGGCACGTGTAATATTTTGACCTGACCAAGGGCAACCTTCTCTCGTACAAAGTGAATATCCATCTCAATATGCTTAGTCCGCTGATGTTGGACAGGATTGTGAGACATATAGATGGCAGATATGTTGTCACAATAGACTAAAGAAGCCTTTCGCAGTGGACACTGGAGCTCCAAAAGAAGATTTCGGAGCTAACAGATCTCAGCAAATACATTAGCAACTCCGCGATACTCTGCTTCAGCACTCGAACGGGATAGCGTTGCATGCCGCTTGGTGGACCATGAAATAAGATTATCCCCAAGAAACACACAATAGCCTGAGGTGGAGCGACGTGTGTCTGGGCATCCTGCCCAATCTGCATCCGTGTAAGAGAGTAACTTGTTTGAGGCAGAGGGGGTAGAGATGTAGTCCAAAGTCCAGTGTGCCCTTAACGTATCTGATAATACGTTTGAGGGCTGCAAAATGGGACTCTCAAGGGTCGTGCATAAATAGACACACCTGCTGAACGACATATGCAATATCAGGCCTAGTGAATGTAAGATACTGGAGGCACCTGCAAGACTCCGATATAGAGTGGGATCAGAAACTGGCACACAGTCATTGGCACTGAGCTTGGATTTCGAATCAACCGGAGTAGGCATAATTTTATAATTTGCCATCTTAGCCCTGTACACTATCTCTTCTGCATATTTACGCTGACACAAAAACATAGTAGCTGCAGATCTGGTCACTGATATACCCAAAAAATAACTCAGCTTGCCCAAGTCAGTCATATCAAATTCAGTTTTGAGTAGAGCAATGATTTCATTCTTCAAACCGTCAGATGAGGCAGTAAGAACAATGTCATCCACATATAATAGCAAATAAGCAGTGCTGCTACCTCGATGAAAAGTGAAGAGAGAGTTATCACACATGCTACAAATAAAACCGATCTGCAGAAGATACCTAGCAAAGCGATCATACCAAGCGAGGGGTGCCTGTTTCAAGCCATACAATGACTTATTGAGACGACATACAAACTGCGGAACTGCCAGATGAACAAAGCCAGGGGGCTGATGCATGTACACAGTTTCTTTCAAATCCCCATGAAGAAATGCATTCTTGACATCAAGCTGATGAATCGGTCAATGCATGCCCATAGCAATACTGAGAACAGTCCGAATAGTGGCCGATTTAACAACCGGATTGAATGTCTCACCACAATCAATACCCTCCTACTGACTAGTCTCATTGGCAACTAGTCTTGCCTTATACCGCTCCAAGTCACCACTGTCTCTAAACTTGTGACGAAATAGCCACATATACCGGATAACATTCACACCTTCTGGTCTAGGTACCAAATCCCAAGTGTTCTGCTTGGTTAAAGCGTTAAACTCCTCGCACATGACATCATTCCAATTAGGGTCCAGTTTTGCTAGTTTTGGATTTTTTGGAATGTGTGATAAGGTTTGTGTGGAGAGGTTGAAGTGAACCTTGGGTTTGAAGATCCCGTATTGTGCACGAGTCTTCATGCGATGGTTAGGCAGCAGTGGGAGGTCTGGACTGGGAGGCTGCAAGCTTACGGGTTCTGGATTGGAAGGCAGCGATCTTTGCCAGGTGGAAAGCGGCGATCTTCTTTGGATCGAGGAAAGCGGCGATCTTCTTTGAAAGCGAGGAGACACCGGAGACAACAAGGGTATTGGTGGGGTGTTCTACCGAGAGCAGGGATTTATTTGGTTGGTGCCAGACAGTGGCGAGTACGGGGCTGTATGGTCTGTTGGAACAGTGGGCTGCTGTTGGTATAGAGATTGGATAGCCGGGGACAAACTCAGTTCATCGAGAAAGGTGTAATCGGTGGTCTAAAATTTTTGGAGATTTGAAAAAGGAAATGTCATCTCGTCAAAGGTGACGTGATGAGAGACAATGATTTTGCGAGTGACAATATCATATTCATAGCATAGGTAGCCCCGATGAGTAGGAGAGAGACCAACGAAGACACAGGGCAAGGTGCGAGGGGCAAGTTTGTGATGTGTAGTGGAGGCTATGTTGGGGTAGCATAAGCAGCCGAAAATACAGAGATGGTCATAGGATGGGAACCTACGGTATAATATTTCGGTAGGGGTCTTGTTTTGGAGAGTGCTAGTTGGTAAAATATTCAGAAGGGATTCTACCATTTTAACAACATAGACCCAAAAAGGCGGTGGAAGACAGGCATGAAACAAAATGGTGCGAACCATGTTATTGATGGTACGCATAATTCGTTCAGCCTTTCCATTTTGGGAGGAAGTATAGGGACATGAAAAATGGAAAACCATGCCTTGTTTAGAGCAGAAATTGTGAAATGCCGAGTTATTAAATTCACGTCCATTATCACATTGGAATGATTTGACAGATTTTTCAAACTGTGTTTGAATGAATTTTTGAAATTCAAGAAATTTGGCAAAAACTTCAGATTTGAATTTCAGTGGGTAAATCCAGACAAAATGTGAAAAATCATCTAAGAATACTAGATAAAATTTGTGACCCAAAGAACTAACAATATGAGATGTCCACAAATCAGCATGAACAATATCAAAAGGAGAAAAAGTAACACTGTTTGATGACATAAATGGAAGACGAGTATGCTTGCCAAGCGGGCAAGAAAGACAATGTCGGGCAAGTTTCCAATTATTACATTGAATAAGCTTAGTAGTCCTAAGAAAAGTAAAAATAGGGTCTCCGGGGTGTCCGAGTCTGTTGTGCCAAGTTGAGGGAGAGATAGCCGCAAATGATAGATGTGATTGCGGTCTGACAAAGAAAGATTGAGTGAAGGGGTAGAGGTCTCCCACACTATTGCAGCGCGTAAGAATTTTCCCCGTATTGAGATCCTTCACAGAAAAACCAAAAGGGTCAAATTTGACAAACACAAAATTATTGATAGTGAATTTTCTAACAGAGATTAAGTTTTTAATGATATTAGGGGTGTAGATGACGTGACTTAGGGAGAAAGGCGGGTGGGGATATTTGGTATGTGTGTTACCGTAACCTTCAATTGAAATGCGATGACCATTGCCGACAGTAATAAATTGAGGACACTTTAGCCGAAGTAGTTGAGATAAGTTACCTGACGATCGGGTGAGGTGAGATGTGGCTCCGGTGTCCATGTACCAATTTTCGTCGGACTGTTGAAGGTTCATGGTGCTGAAGGCCTGGCCCAAGTTGGTGGGGGCCAGGCTGCTGCCTTGTGGTTGCTGCTGGACCGAGACCATGTGGGCATGCTGCTGCTGCGGGTGGGCCTGCTGTTGACTGGGGCAGAGCCCAATAGGCCGGACGACCAAGCAGGCTACTGGAACTAGGCCCCTGCAGTTGGGTATGGGCATACAGGCGAGGCCCAGTTCATTTGATTGGGCCATATTGGCTGATGTCTAGGCCACGGTAGATAGGTAGTGTTTGGGCCTGGCTGCTGGCTGCGGTTGCCTTTGCCGCGGCCCTTCCCTTTATTATTGTTACCGCGGCCTCTGCCGCCACGCCCTCCGCCGTGGGACTGCTGCTGCTGGTGGTCTTGCGGTGGTGGCTGGGTGGTGTTGGCCATCGGTGGAGTCATGCCGTCAATGGCTAATGCCTTGTGATTGTGCTCGTCTTGTTTAGAACAACGTGTCTCTTCTAACAAAAGTTGTGAACGTGCTTTGTTGAAACTTGGGAGGGGGTCGACTTGTTGAATCATCGTTGCGAGTGTATCATATTCACCTTTCGGTAAACCAGCAACTAGTTGAAACACCATCTTGGTTTCGGATACAGAATTCCCTACGTTGGAAAGTTGGTCGGTTATGAGTTTCAATTGCTTACAGTATTCAGACATGTTGTTAAAATTCTCGAGACGTGTATTGTTGAACTGCTCTTCCAAATACACGGCCCGAGTATTTTTATTATCCTGAAAAATTTCTTCTAGCCGGACCCAAAGTTCATGTGTTGTAGCACCTATTTTCATGATAGTGCACAATAAGTCTTTAGAGATAGTGTCGTAGATCCATTGTTTGACGATGACGTATAGGCGATGCCAGGTTGAATATGCAATATCGGTGGGACGAGGAACAAAATCATCAATAAATGTGAGCACATTGTATGCACATGCATGAATATAGAATAGTTCCATCCACATGGAATATTGACAGTCTTCTTGGTCAAGAATTATAGGGATAAAATTCTTGATGTTGTTAACGACGAATGACGGATGAAAAGAAGACAATGGACGTTGAGAGGGGTTGTCAAGTGTGCCAGTGGATGAACCAAAATTAGTGGGAGAAGACATGGTGGCAACAGTGTAGCCGCCGTCCGAGAGGAAGGGAAGTTGGGTGGTTTCGGCCGAGAGAAAAAAAAATTTAGGTTTAGGCTCTTGATACCATGTAAGAATGAAATAATTTCCCTTAGGGATTCATTTCATTAATCACAATATATATAGTTGTACATAGGTTGATTCCTAATACAATACGAATCCTAACTTACCTTAAATGGTTGATTCATAATACATTAAGAATCCTAATTTACCTTAAATATACATCTATCATAATTACAAAATATACTGTGAATATTCGGTGAATATTCGCTAATAATTTTGATATCACAAATATTTCTTTTACACTTTAAACGTAACTCTATAGAGAAGTGGTAAATATATTAAAATGCCATGAAGAACAAACTTGAAGGCCGTTAGTTTAGTTTGTACAATTGTACCTTGCATCCGGCAAGACGTCGTCCTTGCCGTTGTATGACCGGAGATTATCAAGGCGGAGCTTGTCAAGGATGGTGGTGTCGGCGCTGTGTTCACAACAATCTGCAATAACAGCAGTAACTCTACCATCTTCGTCTTTTTCCTCGTATGCGTTGATGAAGTGGAATGTCACGTATAATGGCACTTCTACACTTGCCACCTTTTCAAATTTCACACAAACAAAAAAAAACTACTTAAAAGAATAGGATCTCAAACGTTCTCCCACTTGAAACACTTTTCTTTATTATGTGACTAGCTCAATTAATTATCTAATACCACTTCAAATAATTTGAAAATTTTGAGGGAAAAAAAGATAGTTCTAGCATATGAATAAAGAGAAAAGTTACATGTTAATTAGAGTACTAAACAAATGTAATATTTGGTAAGTTTCTTTAAAGAATTTTAGGTGTAGCTGGCAACTAAAACGATAATATAAACGAGTTTAAGTTAGTTTAACGCATTTTGTTACACTATCCGGTCACCTAAAAGATATTCACAAGTAATTCTTTTTGAAAACCTCCTTTTATATTATTTGTTGGAATAGATAATACATATATGATCAGATGCATATGTAGTAATGTGAGATTTCTAATCTTGAAAATAAGAAAGATAACCTATTTCAACAGCTAAAGATAACATGATGGTGTAAAAATTCTTTACACCAATATATATTGTCATATTTCATTCTAAAAGTCAATTTGATTAATCTCTAAAGCTAAATTAGATTAGATCAACACAATATTTTATCATTAAAATTTTAATTCGAACACTAAACGAAAAATACTACAAGTTGTAATTTTTTTCATGTAAATTTGAGGAAAAAAATATATTTTTAAACTATTATTTAAAATTCACATAGTTTAACTCTCAACAAACTAAACATGATAACTAATTTAGGACTAGTGAGGGAGTAACTTAAACTCAAACAAAAAGGTGATGTAGAGAGGGAGAGGGGGCTTACAATGTTGCCACTGGCTTTACACATAACATGCATGAATCCTTTGGAATTCGGGTGCCACTCAAACTTATATAGTGGTGTGGGCTCAGCCTTTAATAAATTTTGTGCACAATACCTTAGTGGCATCTCCGGCACAACAATATAATGTTCCGTTACTGGAAACGAATGGACCCAACCTGGTGCTGGTCCTCCTCTACAATTCACTCTCCCTATATACTTCCTTTCATTACTCCCTGCTTCCATTCTCACCACCACATATCCAGGCTTAATTAAATCTGGAATCAACGTTAAAAATTCACTATCCGTCACAATTGGATGAGCTGAATGAATTAACCCGCCTAACGTGTCACTATACTCGAATTTCCCTAACGTGTCGAGTGTGTGCGGATCGATTACTATTGACCCTTTTATTGTCTCCGTTAGGCAGACTACTCGTCCGTCACCTAGCTTAACGACTCCGGTGTTAGCGTTATCGGTTAGGGAAGCACCGGAGAGTAGTTTGGCCAAGTCACCAATGTATGACAAGAAATTATCTGGCTTAGGTACTTCTGAAAATTCTCGGTAACAAATTTTGTTACTGCTTTTTGCTGCTTTATATGCCTCGGATTCGACTTGCCTATGACCCATTATTAGCCGTCCGTTTTCGAAATGAAGCCGGACTAAGGTGGCATAGCCGTCGAAAAGGTGCCGGAAATTGTAGTTTCCAACGTGCCATTGTCCTGGACCATTTCTGAGGTACGTGCCATTCTACATAGACAAGAACAAGTATTAATTTTCATTTTTTATTTCTCTCTTATTTAATTATTTGTTTTGGCAGAAATATATGAGTAAATAAAAGAATTGTATGCGCTGGGATTTGGACTTAGAATGTGACATAATGAGCTCATCTGCATCCTATTAATTAAGACAAAAGATAAAGGAAGCAAAAGGAATATTATATTGTTCTAAAGAAAAGATGTTGATTATGTTTATCTTCTCAGATCTCAAATATTCTTGTCATTGTAATACTATAACATTTTTAATTACCTTGAAAGAAAGAATATCATTTGCTGGACGTGGAATGTTCTAATTATCGATAAAAATATAGTAGAGAGGACCATGAGATCATCACAAGAGATTGCTAAGAAATTAATTTCTCTTATTAGTTTCTTGACGAGTGTTCATACTGAATAAGTTTAGAAACCTTTGTTTTCATGTAAATTTCTTTATTTTCTTGAGAGGAACATGTCTTATATACACATCTTTGATCTCAATACTTTCGAAAAAAAACTTATTATAACAAGTGATTCAAAAAAAGAAAATTAATCCTCCCGTACGAAATGAAAAAAATGCATGTAGCACTAAACGTTAGTACTATAGTATATATATATATATATATATATATATATATTAAAGATTTAGCTTATATATACTGATAGTTATAATGTATTATATGATATGAACATACCAGCCACAGTGGTAACTCGCCTTCAACAACGAGTTCTCCTTCCCATCTTTCTTGGCGCACACTAGTCCATGCAGCGAGCTTCTTCTCCTTCTTAATCACCTGTTGGTCTGGTGGTGGAACAATCACAGGCAATTGGCTGGCGGCAACGTTTGTAACCAATTTAATGTCCAGATTTTTCTTGGTTTTTTCATTGATTTTAACCTTTCCAAAATAAGTTTCATCTTTGACATGATCAAACATCTTGTTACAGTATATTTTTCTTGTTGAAGAAGCAAAAGAAGCCATGGATGTGAAGAATATAAGAGAACTCTTTCTTTATGATCTACTAACTTTGTAGAGGAAAAAAAGAGAGAATTGAGAGTGGTGAGAAATATTAAGTTAGAACCATAGATTTATAGGCAAGTTTAATTAGAATCTTTATAGGTGGAATTCCTTCTCACTAGAAGACATGCTTACATTATGATTACAAATTAAACAATTATTTATGATGATTCCGTTTACTTTTACTTGTTCACTTTTGATTTTGCATGTTCATTAAGAACTAATAAATGAAATATGTATTTTAACATAATACTCATATTAATTGGTGTATAATTTCAATAGATTTGAATTTTTTTTTTGAAAATGAGTAACTAATGTTAAGGGTAAAATAAGAAAAGAGTTTGTCTTTCTCTTATATGCTAAAGTGGATAAGTAAAAGTGAAAATTTATTTTTAGTATATTGAAAAAATAAAAGTGAACGTTGGAAGTATATAGGTTTTACGATCACTAATTTTCAAGAAATCCTAAAAAGTAATGCACCTATTAGCTTGAAAGCACGTGATATGGCACGTGTCCTTGTATTTTTCTCGTTGACCTGAAAAATAGCATTGGATTTTTTGTTTTTCTACTCGTTGCCCATTATAAGGTATAGTGTAAAAGATTTATATATGTAATTGGTGCAATTAACATGTTATAGCAGGTTAGGTTATGTATTATTTTTAATTAAATAAATTTACTAATTACCTTTTAAATGATTTTAAAATTAATTTACGTGTGTGTGTGTGGGGGGGGGGGGTATTTTCATATAAAACAATGAGCTTGCGGCAACCTTTTCTGTTTGTTTGATAAGAAAAACATTATGTCACCCGTATACGAATTTCAACGCTTTGGGATAGCTTAGATTTCACTTCCATTAAATGCTCTTTTGATACAGATGATTATTTTGTATCAACGTTCACATAAATTGAACATATAAATATTAGTATCGAAACAGGCTGCACATATAAATTGAACAAGTTTTACCGGAGTTAGAAGCCAAGTATGAAATTTTAACAATGAAATTAAATATGTTAATTGAGACAAATTCAAAATTTAGTGCCAACATACACATACACATACACATACACATACACATACATATTGTTACACGGTTTCTTCTTGAGATTTTTTGGAAGGGCGACATAAGTAAAGGAATATATTCTTTGATTTTATTGATGGATAATTTACAATATATATAAGGTTACAAGAATATTTATTTTGATACAAACTAGGTAACTAATTAACTTAATTACAAAAGGATTATAATTTTACCTATAATAGGAGATATACTATTAATACAATTAATCAAAGAATATTGAGAAATATTCTATTACACCCCCACAGTCGAAGCGGGAGGTTCTCGAACAATAAGACTAGCTCAAAAATCATCAAATAGTATGCGAGGAAGTCCTTTGGTGAAGATGTCGGCAATCTGATATCTGGAAGGAACATGAAGGACACGAACTTGATCACGTACCACTTTTACGCGAACGAAATGAATTTCCATCTCAATATGTTTAGTGCGCTGATGTTGGACGGGATTGACAAAAAGATATATCGCACTAATATTATCGCAGTAGACCAGTGTTTCCTTTTGAATCGGGTAATGAAGCTCAAGTAGAAGGTTACGGATCCAACAAGACTCAGAGACGACGCTGGCAACACCTTTGTATTCTGCTTCTGCATTGGATCGGGATAGTGTAAGTTGCCTTTTGGAAGACCAAGATAATATGTTGTCTCCGAGGAAAGCGCAATAACCAGACGTGGAGCGCCGGATGTCAGGACATCCACCCCAGTCAGCATCATAATAGGTAGTGAGACCAGTGAGCGAAGACATGTATAGATGTAATCCGAAGTGAAATGTACCTTGAACGTATCGTAAAATACGTTTGAGGGCATGCATGTGTGCATCCGTAGGACTGTACATGTGCAAGCAGATTTATTGCACGTCATATGATATGTCTGGTCTCGTGAATGTGAGGTACTGCAGGGCTTCAGCCAAGCTACGATAGTGAGTTGGGTCTGAATATGAAGGGCCGTAATTAGCGCTGAGCTTGGAATTGGTGTCTACTGGCATGTGGGATGGTTTGCAAGATGTCATGCCGGCACGGTCAATGATCTCTTAGGCATACTTCTTTTGACACAGAAATAGGCCGCCAGAATGTTGAGTGACAGAGATGCCCAAGAAATAACTCAGGGCCCCCAGATCCTTCATAGCAAACTCAGAGGAAAGGAGAGACATAATGGACCGACGGAGAGCATCAGATGATGTGGTGAGGATGATGTCATCAACATATAATAATAGGTAAGCCATGTTTGTACCCCTGTTGTAGATGAATATGGAATGATCGAATCTGCTGTGTGAAAAACTAATAGATGAGACATAATCGGCGAATCGATGGTACCATGCTCGAGGAGCATGTTTCAGTCCATAGAGCGATTTACGCAACATACATACATAATCCAGATGAATAGGATCTCTGAAACCCATAGGTTGATGCATATATACCGTTTCATGAATATCCCAATGTAATAAGGCATTCTTGACATCAAGCTGATGAATGTGCCAATAATTAAATAGGGCAATGCTAAGGACGGTCCATATGGTTGCTGGCTTTACGATCGGGCTGAACGTTTTATCACAGTCCATTCCCACCTGTTGAGACCTGCCATCACCTACAAGACGAGCCTTGTACCTATCAAAAGAATCATCAGATTTCTTTTTATGTCTAAAAACCCACATAGAATGAATAATGTTAGCATCAGGTAGATGGGGTACTAGGTCCCACGTCTTATTATTAATAAGAGTATTATATTCATCAATCATTGTGGCTTTCCAATTAGGATCGGACAAGGTATCCTTCGAGTTATGAGGGATATATGAAGGGACAACTGAAATGAAAAGGTTAAACAACCGTTTAGGTTTATGAATTCTGTGCATGGCACAGGTTTCCATAGTTTGAGAGTGTGTCTCGGTACGCGGGATGGGAGGGGGGTTAGTCGTGTGACTGCCGAGAAGAGGAGGAAGGGCAGGGGTGACGATACTGGCTGGTCGAACCTTAGTTTGCCGAGAGGTGGCTGTGGAATCACCCTGAGGTGGGCTATTTTGGGCTACTGTTGGTAGAATCAAGTAGGCACCAGACTTACCGATGTGGTGGCGGTTGTCGGGGTCTGAGACGACGAACTATGTAAATGGTGAATTAGAAGAGGGTTTAGGCCATCATCTAGAAAGTCGTAGCAATGTCAAGGTGGAGAGTGTAGAGAGGCAAAGGGGAATTGAGACTCATCAAATATGACATGACGTGAAATAATAATTTTACGGCTCGACAAGTCATAGCACGAGTAACCATGATGATTGGCAGGGTAACCCTGAAACACACACATGGAACCAGGGTTGGAGTTTGTGAGTGGTCGGATGGAGAAGGTAACAAAGACATCCAAAAATATGCAAGTGTTGGTAGTAGGGGTTCCTATGAAATAGAACTTGGGTGGGCGACCGTTGAGCTAGAGACTTATTTGAGATTATGTTTAGGAGGTATGTGGCCATGGAGAGTGCATAATGCCAGAATTGATGGAGAATTGAGGCGTAGGCAAGTAGGGAATGAATGAGGTTATTTATGGTTCGGATTTTCCATTAAGCTTTACCATTTTGGAAGGATGTGTGAGGGCAGGAAAAATGAAAGGTAAGACCATTTTTGGAGCAAAACTGTTTGAATTAGTTATTATCGAATTCTTTGCCATTGTCACATTGAAAACAATTAATGCTCTTTTCAAATTATGTTTTTATGAAAGCACTAAATGAAGAAAAAATGGGGTAGACCTGGGATTTATTTCCAATTGGAAAAGTCCATAGAAAGTTGGAATAATCGTCCAAAAATAACACATAATATGGATGGCCAGCCGTACTCAAAATAGGGGATGTCCACAAATCACTATGTATGATATCGAAAGTCATTAAAGTATAATTTGTGGATGCAGAAAATGGTAATTTGACATGTTTCCAAAAACGCAAGATTCACAAATAGGAGTCTTAGAAATACGGTTGCAATTAATAAAATTATTTTTCTTAAGGGAGCGTAAAACAGAGTCTCTCGAATGTCCTAATCTAGAATGCCATAAGGAAGACAAAAGAGTAGCAAAGGTTGAGAGAACTGAGGCTGGATTGTCGACCGCGTTTGAAATAGGGTAGAGATCTCTGGTGCTGTCACATCTCATTATTCGTCTCCCTATTGTAAAATACTTTATAGTAAAACCAAAAGGATCAAAGTCAAGGGAAACCCAATTGTCAGTTGTGAAATATCGTACAGAAATTAGATTCTTAATGAGTTTAGGGGCATGAAGGATAATTTTTAAGATTAGTGGTGGATATGGTGGGGATAGGGAGGAATGACCGTAACCACGGATGGAAATGCCTTGTCCACTACGAACAATAATTTTCCGATTTAAATTACACAAATTAGAATAAGAAGAGAGAGTACCTTGTGATGCCGTCATGTGAGATGTGGTGCATGTGTTCATATACCAATTTTTGTCTGGAGTGTTGAGTGACATTGTGCTCATAGCTGCCTCATTATCAGTCGGTGTATAAGTTGATGACGAGGGAGGCGTGTTGTGTAGGCCTATTGTGGACGTGGCCCACGTATGGCAGGTTGGGCCTGTCAGTTCTGAGGTGGAGTCCACGAGAATGTCGTATATCGACAAAGAGGGGAGGCCCATGACGGTGGGGCCTAAGCGGCCCACGACGGGTAGGCAACCCACGACGGAGGCTGCTGCCGCGATCACTGATGGTTGTTTCTGACTGACGAGGACTGCCCCTTCAGACTGCCGTTGTTGCCAGAATTTCTTCCGCCGCGGTCCTTGCCGGACTGCCTGCTCCGACGGTTATTACGGGAGGAAGTGTACTGTTGCGGGTCCTCTGGCCGACGGTTCGTGTTGTCGGACCGGGAGGCCTTGACGTCGGCAGAAGGCCCGACAGTGGAGGTGAGGGCAGCATCGGCAATGCTGCCCCGAGTGGTGTTGTCCTTGATTTTTTGGGTTTCCTCAAGGATGAGTTTCGAACGGGCCTCACAAAATGAAGGTAACGGCGTGCATTGCTGAAGGATGGTGGCAATGCCGTCATAAGATTCGATCAAACCTACAATGCATTGCATGACCAATCGGTGATTAGTGACTGGTGCGCCGACGTTTAAAAGTTGGTCGGCAAGCATATTGAGTTCTTGACAATAGGCAGACACGTTTGGGAAATTGTCTTGATGAACGTCCTTGAACTGATTTTCAAGGTATAATGCTCGTTGAGTTTTGTTGTCGTGGAAAATACTGTCCAAACGTTCCCACATTTGGCGGGCAGTGACATCAATCTCAATGATGGTATGCAACAGATCATTAGATATCGTGTCGTATATCCACTGGAGGACGTCTGCGTCCAAATGAGATCAGAGTGCATCATTAGAAGTTGAAGCCGATGATACATCTGTAGACTTGGCGTGGGAGGGATGATGTGGTCGATAATTTCATAAACACGATAATGGATCTTAAAAAGCTACGCCCACGAGGAATATTGACCATTTTCCATCTCAAGAGTCTCAGTGATGAAGTTTTTGATGTTGTTTACGGCAAATGTCGGATGAAATTTGGTTTTGCCAGTCATGAAAGAGGAGATTTATGAGGAAGAGGGAAAGAGAATGGCCAAGAACTAGGGTTCTGTCGTGGGGAAAAGAGGGGGGCGGACGAGAGAGGTCGGCGGCTAGAGTTCCGACGTGGGCTAGGTGCCGACGTGGAAAAAAAGTGGTGGCCGAGAAGGTGTATCGGCGGCTAGGGTAGAGTTTGTAGTTTTAGGCTACTGATACCATAAAAGAATATGTTCCTTGATTTTATTGATGAATAATTTATAATATATATAAGGTTACGAGAATATTTACTTTGATACAAACTAGTTAACTAATTAACCTAATTACAAAAGAATTATAATTCTACCTAAAATAGGAGATATATACAATTAATGAAAGAATATTGAGAAATATTTTATTAATAAGAATAAGCCAATTGGGAGTCTCCTCCATACGTTAGACTAGACTGTCTATACCGTAAGGAAAAACCGATTCAAGAGCAATTGAGAGAACTATTACAGAAAGGCAACACGGTGAGGGGGAGAGACACCAGTACAAAGAATTGTTTGCTTGATAGAATATTTGACTGCCCCTAGTAATGTATTAAAAAGAAAAATCAAAGTTACACAATTTGACATAAATAATACAGAAAATCATAATGAAAATACAGGAAGTACAACTACTCTATATTTACATTGAAAAAATAGGGGGTTAAATAATTAAAAAAATATATTTTCATTGAAAGAGACCTAGACTTCTACAAAGAAAAAGTTGGTCCAGTAACGGCACTTGGAGAGACCGCATCCTTGTTTTCGACATCAGAGTCTACATGCTGCGTGCGGGGCGTGGCCGCACGATCACTGGTTGTGGCGTATATGCTGCTGGTGGCAATAGGCACGCGCTGGGGCGCTGCCTACCGAGGGGCACTTCTGGCATCTGCCCAGGGTTAGGCGTGGGTGAGGGCTATCCGTGGGGCAACATAGGTACATGGCTCTTGTAACTTGGCGCAACCAAGACCATTGGGCCGCCCATGATGCTAGGCGCGGGGAGGCTTGTTGGGTATTTTTGCTCTATGGTACTTTATAAAGCAGTACGGGAAGTATATAACTATTACAAGTATTCGAAAGGATAAACAAAGATTCAATAGTTCAACTAGTAATCTGAAAATTACAAGATAACCACAAAAAACTGAAATTACAATTTGTTGAAAACGAAAAGTTGGAAACTTGTGTTGCTGAGTCGAGTGTGGTACTCTGTCCTTAAGACAATATTGCCCCGTATGTATCCTTTATACGTCCTGGACAGTTTGTCTCCCAAGATAAAACAGCAATGGAACACTTGAGCAAAGGAAACTCAAGAGCTACCGTGAAGAATATTGAGTAACGAAATGATGCCTTGGAAGTTGTAGGAAGACTTTCTGCTTGTGTAAGCTTCTGAATTTCGTGTATATTATATGTGTGTTCTTAGTGCTCAACAATGGTGTAAGGGGTGTTTATATAGGTGATGGAGGGGCTGAAAAACTGCCTCCATAATAGCCAAATAATGGCCATTATGGAGGTAGTAAAGTCACCAACATAAATGGTGAAAGACCAACGGATTTGGCCATTATAGGAGGAGTAATTCAGCCAAAATAAATGGCTGAATTGAGAGCTTGGACGTTTCTGCTTTGACCGTCGAAATTCCAACTTTCTGAAAACTTCAGGGACCAAACTGTACATCTGAAAGAATTCTGGTCCAAACTGTACTTCTGAAACTTCTGGGATCAAACTGTACTTCTGGAAAAGTTCTCTGGCCCAAAAAGATAATATCAGAAGGCCCGTGAGCCCGTGAGCCCGGAACTCGGAACCGGACGGGCGGGCGGCGGCGCGCGTGTGGTCTTTCCTTGAACCGAACACATCTAGGTCCTCCCTCCTTTAAACACATGGGATACCCCTTGGGGTCCCAAACCCCAAACCAATTTCGAGTCTTATATACACAACAATTCTTTCTTCCTCTACCGATGAGGGAGAATTGAACACCATACCACACTTTCCATGCTTCAAACACCTTACTTCGTGGACCAATATCTCTTTCATTTCTCAATGAAATTTGACGATTCTTGGCCCTACGGTTATCTACGTTCTTAGTAGATCATGCATGTGTGAAGAACCGGATTCTCCAACATACGTAACACTAGTGTTTAAGCCGTTAAAGTTGGTCGGTCGCAACTCCCGCCAAAGGCAAATTTCCAACAAGGCTTGACAAGGCGCCATGGGGAGCAACCAAGAGGTCATGAGGCATAGCCGGAAAGCCTCTATGACTTTATATATGTCGACACATATTACACATATAAAATGAATAAGTTTTACCGGAGTTACAAGTATGAAATTTTAATAATGACGTCAAATAATATGTTAATCGAGACATATTCAAAATTTAGTGTCAATACACACACACGTGTGGGATAGCTACGACATGATTCAGTTAAATTGTTAATAATATTGATCATCATTTTGTTAATCATGATAAAAAAAAATGAATTTGAACTTAACTCAATTCAAAAACTAGCTCAGAAGATGAGGATTGCTACCATATAAAGAAACCAATTACGCTATCTCCCCGTTAATGTGGGACTTCTAGGTAACTAGCTATTTGGCTATCAATTGCTTTATATACTGTTATATTGACTGAGTATTTTTAGGTTAGGTTAGGTTAGTTGTTGTTTCTTTTGATGCGTATGAAATTACACTGATTGACAATTAGATAATTGAACAGTTTTCTCCTGATTAAATGACCTTTTCTATTTGGTTGAATGGTTGAATGGTTGAATGGTTGAATGGTTGAATGGAAGGTAATAGAATTCAGAGGACAAACGTGTACTTTCTTGTTTTCTAGCGACACTTGTTTTTTTTTATCTTACCATCCTTCATTCATTGTTCTGGCCAAACTATTAAGCTTGAATGAAAAGATACTTCTTAATTCCCTTGTCTTAGATGTGGGAAATTAATTACAAACTTATAGTAGTAGATTTGCTTATTTAATTTATAACATCTTTCCAACTATTAGCATAAACTTAGATTACATGACAACTTTCATTTTGTTTTATCTTCCTTATTCTTTATATAACAAGGACAAGTGTAAAAATCCTGAAAGAAAGAGAAAACCTTTATAGGAATATGCCATCTCTATATATGCGATACTGATCAGTATCATCTCTTTCAGTTTAGCTCAGTGTTCAAACAATTTTTATTTCTCTCAGGTGTGGGGTTGCCTAATATTAGGACATTTATACACGTAAATGTGTTAATCATCTGCAATGCTATGTGAAGGATAAAAAAAGAGAATTGACTATGGTAGCCATGGAAGCAGAACATAAACGAAGATAGAGAAGAAAAAAGAAGAGAAATGAAGAGCTGAAAGTGTTCGATATATTGCTTCAAAGTAAAAATGATACAATGTGGTGTTATATATACAATTCATCTCATCTAACTACCCATTAATTACTCTTCAACCAACCCTTTACAACCTTATAACTAACTCAAACTAATTACAACAAACTTAACTAACTCAATAACCACCTAGAGTAAAGACTTCTATGTGCCACACCTCATGGCACTTTGGTGCACCTATCTAGCTCTTTCACACCCCACCTCAATCTAGGAGATATGAAGATGTTCTTCATTCCTAGCTTGGACATCAAATGAGTGTGTTGTAACTGGTTAAGGGCCTTAGTAAGAAAGTCAGCAGGTTGATCTGCAGAAGGTAAATAAGTAGTGTGAATGAGGCCTGCATGAATCTTCTCGCGAATGAATTGAAAACAGAAACAAGCAACCGCACAGAGACACCAAGTTCTTTATATAAACCAATAAGTCAAACCACCTCAGCAACTGAAGCAGCTAAGGCTCTATATTCAGCCTCTTCTGGATAATGTCACATGCCTTTTAGATTTCCATGAAACTGGGAAAGAACCATAAAACACCAAATAGCCAGTAATGGATCTTTTGTTGTTGATGAAAAACCTCCAGTCTGCATCACAAAATATCTGCAGTTGAGGAATGCTGAAACTACTCAGAAGGATACCTGACCTTGGAGCATGTTTGATATAGCTAACAAGACTGAGCCCAACTTCCATGTGAGAAGTCTTAGAAGCATGCATAAATTGACTTAAGAATTGCACAGAAAATGCTATGTCATGCCTCGTATTAGTGAGATATAGTAATCTACCAATTAGTCTTATGTAGATGTCATGATCTGATAAAGGTAGATCCTGTAATTCGGAAAAAGTAGATGATGTGTCAGAAGATGTGGAAAGAGAAGAAACATACTGATCAAATTCCACAATGGTAAACTTTTGATGCAATTCCATGGGTGAAAAAATAGGTTTGGCCCCTGCCAAGCCCATGTCAGAAATAAGTTCCAATGCATACTTTCATTGATGCATAAGAATGCCTTGAGAGCTTCTTGCAAATTCAATTCCAAGAAAATATATGAGTTCTCCCAAGTCTTTGATCTTGAAAGCAGCCTGCAATGCATCTTTAGTAGACTGGATATGTGGTGTTGAAACCTTCTGGTTGTTTCATGAACACCTCTTCATACAGATCTCCTTATAGAAATGCATTATAAACATTCATTTGGTGAATAACCCATTGTTTAGTTGCTGCAACAGAAAGGACTATTCTGACTGTAGTCATCTTAACAACAAGTGAGAAGGTCTCTTGATAATCAGGACCTTCCTTTTGATTGTATCATTTTTCTACCAATCTGGCCTTGAATCTTTCAACCACCCCATCAGACTTATATTTGATCTTGTACACCCACCTACAACCAATGACTTTTTTTCCTTTTGGAAGTTCCACTAACTCCCATGTCTTATTTTCTTCCAATGCTTGGATTACAACCTTCATTCCTTCAACCCATTTTATGTATTTAGCAGCTTCTAAATAGTTGTATGACTCAGTAACAACATAAACTTGTACCACAAAGTTTTGATACCTGGATGACAATCCTACCTAGCTCAACCATGCAGATATAGAATATAAACAACTAGTAGATCCTTGTTGTGTAACATAGTCCTTATGCCAAATATGAGGTCTACTAGTCCTTGTATATCTCCTAATGTCAGTTTCAGGTGCTAATATTTCCTCCATCATGTTTAAATTATAAGGACTGGTAACATCAGTATCATCAACAGTAGAAGTGGCAGCATCTTGACTTTCTTGATGATGATGGACAATCCTAAGACTCCTAGGATGTACTAGATCATCAAAACAAAAATGTTCATGTGTCTGTATAGAATCTATCCTGTCATCAGCAACATTTTTAAAAGGGAAGATTGACTCCATGAATACTACATCTCTGCTCATAAAGAAAGTTCTATTCTCTATAGCATATAACTTGTATCCTTTCTGTGCAGATCCATATCCTAGAAGAACAACTCTCACTGTCGTAGGACTAAACTTGTCATGTTTGATCAAAGTGGTTGCAAAGCATAAATAACATATCACTCTTAGGTGATAAAGTGATGGCACTATTTTATACAACATCTCATAGGGTGACATATTGTTTAAAACAGAAGAAGGTATTCTATTCATAATATACACTGCCCCTTCTACACAGAAATCCCAGAACCTATCTGGTAAATTTCCCTGGATTTTTATGGCCCTTGTTGTTTCAAATATGTGCCTATGTTTTCTTTCCACTACACTATTTTGTTGTGGTGTATATGGGAAAGAACTCTCATGTATTACACCATGCTGTTGAAACAAATCATTGCAATTATGATTAAAAAACTTAGTTCCATTATCTGACCTTACCATTTTGATCTTAACATCAAACTGAGTATTCACTTTTAATAAAGAAATTCTTAAGCAATGTAGTCACATCTGATTTCAATCTCATTAAAAATATCCAAGTCCATCTAGAGTAATCATCCATAATAGTCAGAAAATACCTCATCCCATTATATGTTTCAACTTTATATGGTCCCCATACATCCATATGCAACAATTGAAAAGGTCTTGCCTTCCTACTGGTGCTGACAGAGAAGGGCATATTAGTATGTCTTGCTAAGGGGCATACCTCACAATTATGCAATATGAAAGAACTACCATTCTTAAAACAAGGTATTTTCTTAGAACATTCATAGGTACATGACACATCCTTTGATGCCAAACAATCGCATCTATATGCTGAGCTGCTGCCAGACATTGAGACACATTCTCTCCTTTATTATGTGTGTCTAAACACATTATGTACATCCATTCTTCTTAATTACCAATCGCCCTCGCCTTCCAAGATGAGATATCCTAAAATGCACAATATTTAGGAAAGAAAGTGACACTACAATTCAGTTCCTTTGTTACTCTTGAAACTGACATGAGATTAAATTTAAATGTTAGCACACATAGAACATTTCTAAGAACATCACCCCCTCCCAGGTGGAAGTTACCAACATGTGAGATTTTAGCTGAATCTTCAGTAGGTAACTGCACCTTACTTGCATTTTCTATGAAATTCTTATTATGTAAGTGATTCTAATTACCAACCATATGATTGGTTGCACCTGTATCCAAAATCTATTTTAACAATTTCCATGTGTCAATGTTAAGTATACCTGCCATGTTTGCAATAACACCAGTTTCTCCAGTTTCAGGTTTGTTTTTGAGCAAGTTGAGAAGTTGTTGGTGTTAACTAGGTGTGAATTGACTGGTTGCCACATGCATCCCTTGATGATACTGAGGCTTGTAGCTTGGCATGACCTGTGATCCTTGTGTACAGAATTGTGAGTTCAAATCAGTTCCATGTTGATGCAATATATTCTGTCCAAATTGTTGGTTCTGTTGCTGATGTCATACTTCATATCCTTGTCCAGTGTCTTCAAGCAACAAGCCTCCCCCTGTCACCATATTTGCCTTCTTTGTTTTTCCTCTGAAGCTCTCTGGATATCCATTGAGTTTGTAACAGTCATCTTGCACATGTCCAGTTTTATGGCAAAAGGTGCATTTCATCAACTTAAAACAATCTACTTTCATGTGTCCTCTGACATGACAGAAATCACAAACTACATTTGGATTATATGGCTTCTTTTGTCTTGAACTTCCACTTCCATTTTTAGCTGATGTGAACATAGCAGAAGATTCCATTGTATCCTGTATAATTCTACTTGTCCCTATTACTATTCTTTGACTCTCCTCTTGGTTAATCATTGCATACACCTGATTTAAATTTGGCATCTACTGCATCATTATCACCTGACTTATCACTTGGCTATAACTATCATTAAACCCTATAAAAACTACAACATCCTCTGATATTGAAGGTGATCTACAAACTCCTTAGATCTATGACAACAGACTGGTGTTGTATTGATGGAATACATTCATCCATAGATCTTTAAGCTTCGAGTAGTACATAGACACTGGACGTGTTCATTGACTCAGTGTGAATATCTCCTTATGCAGTTGGAAAGCTATTGAGCTATTAATTTTGTCAAATCTATCCTTCAATTTTTCCCATATCATATAAGAATCAGAGTTGAACAACATTCTAGTGAGCAGATTTTTACTCACATTTCCCATTAGCCATGATGCTACAATTGCATTACATTCATCCCATGGCTTAGCCAAATCTCCATGAAAGTCTTCTCTCATCACTGTTCCATCTACAAAGCCTATTTTATTTTTCCCTAATAGAGCTAATTTCATTGCTCTACTCCATAATGTGTAGTTATCCATTCCAGTAAGAACAATCCCAACAGATAGTGATCCTGGTGCATCTGAAGGGAAAAGATATAGATGATGGTTGTGATCGATATCCATCACAACTGTCGCAGTCTCAGTCATCGTATTCTCTGCACTAGTTCCTATTGTATTTGACTTACAAAACTTAGACCTCAATCGTAGTCGCGATCAACAATTCCAGTCTCAATTGTATTCGAATCGATCTGATTTTAATTTTTTGGTTTCCAGGTACAAGTTCTTAAAAAAATATCACCGCATGCGATGTAATTACCCTCAATAAGCCTCGATCTCCAGCTCTGGTACCATGTTAATCATCTGTAATGCTATGTGAAGGAGAAAATAATAGTTAATTGGCTATGGTAGCCATGGAAGCAGAACAAAAACAAAGACAGAGAAGAGAAAAGAAGAAGAAATGAAGAGCTGAAAGTGTTCGATATATTGCTTCAAAGTAAAAATGATACAATGTGGTGTTATATATACAATTCATCTCATCTAACTACCCATTAATTACTCTTCAACCAACCTTTTAAAACCTTATAACTAACTCAAACTAATTATAACAAACTTAACTAACTCAATAACCACATAAAGTAAAGACTTCTATGTGCCACACCTCATGACACTTCGGTGCACCTATCTAGCTCTTTCACAAAATGTCTGTTGGCATGAGCAAGAATGGCACGCGTATTCATATACGAGTTTTGATGATTGACAAAGTAAATGAATACATCAAGTGATTCAGGCTTAGAGACAAATGCTTGAGATAGGTTGAATGAACGAAACACAGAAGGATGATTGAGATGAGAGTGAATCAGGTCAATGTACATGATTCATATCGGAGCAGAAGTGACTGAACCTGATATGTGGACTTGATCCATCCAACAAACAGATGCAGTACAAAGTTGAATGAATCAGACACAGAGCATAAGTGAATAAATCAGGTCTATGAACATGTTCTATATCAGACACAGATGCGAGACAGAGTTAAATGGAACAAATGCTTGAACCAGGTCCAAGAACGTGTTCATGCTCAAAGTCCTACCACGAGTAGGATTTATGATTTATGGCAAGGACTTGGCGTACAAGACTGTATGTTTTCTTGACATACTTATCTAGATATTTCAGAGTCCTACAAGAAAATTGAAGCCGGGTTGAAGAGCAAGAATCCTAAGTCAACTCAAACCCTAACTCTCATATTGGGCCTTACTACTTAGGGATTGAGTCCCACATCGGTGTGGGGATGGTGTAATTGGTCTTTTTATAAGATCTTAGAGAATCCTCAACTCACCAGCTATGATCTTTTGGGATTAAATAAATCCAAGGTTCATTTCTTTATTTAGAGTTTACACAAAATAGCTTTCCTATGGGCTGGTGTTTAATTTTGACACTGTTAAGGTAAAGTTGTGCAAAAAGGAGTTCCTTCCAATTTTCTCTGCACCGCCTTTTTCTTCCTTTTAGCTTCTCATATTTTCTCCTTCCATTGCTTATTTGCAGTTAAAATTGAGAGGGTAATGTTCCATTGTACTTATTTTTTCTATCCTTAATAATTTGGATTGATTTGATTGGAGAAAATTGAATTGTGGAATTTTGTTGAGTTTGATTTTTTTAAGAAGACAAAGTGGGTCTATACTAACTTTTGAAGGTTTAGATTGAATCTAGCTACTGAAAATTATTGTGATGCCATTAAAATATTATATATTGAATTTGAAGTCATTTGGAGTTGATTTGAATCAATTTTGAAAAAAAATGTTTTGATGAATATCTACATAGCATGTTATGTGGATCACCATGATTTACAACAAATCATGTCGCCAAGATTTTGACCACAAATCCTGACATAACGCCAGTATTTCGACCACAAATGCGGAAAAAGTTACGACGATCCGTCAGGATTCAAGATTTGACCAGAAATCCTGACAAATCACTATAACTTGTTGTTAAGGCAAGTCCTGACCATATCAAACAAAGAAATCCTGATAATCGCTAGGATTTTGCTTAGAAAATCGTGAGAAGTGTGCTTTTAGTTTCTGGAGTGGAAGCCATTTTTCAAAGACTTTCTTAACTGTGTCAAAATTTAAATGGTGTCACCGCAAGATCATATTTGTGCAAATCAACCTTTTTTTATTATGGTACTAGAGTCAGATTCATCTCAGTTCCTCATTTACTCGATATTGGGCCCTCATTTTAAATTAAATACGCTTTAAATGTTCAATCCTGAGCGTGCGGGAAATGTTGAGTCCCAAATTGGTATCAAAATGGCATTATTGGTCTCTTAATATAATATTGAATAATTATTACCACATTAGCTAATTTTTAAAATTGAATTAGATTCAAGATTCACATTTTTATCCAAAATAACTTAAAAGGAAAATTTGCATATCTGGCCGTTCAAAAGGTTATGAGACAAGCATTCTTGTTGGTCCAATTGAAGTCCAATGCATTGATAATGTCATCCCTTGAATAATTTTCCTGCATTCTTTAATTTTTTAGTTCCATGCCACTTTGGGAAAATTTCTTCTTATGCTTGCTTTTAATTATACTACCAGAATAACGGTCGTGTCAAGTTGCTAAGAATTACCTAATAGAATATTTTTAAATATTCTTTCATTAATTGTATTAATTATACTATCATTGAGACCGATATCGCTGCCCGCCAAATGTGAGAACGTTTGAAAAGTATTTTTCATGACAATAAAACTCAACGAGCGTTATACCTTGAAAATCAGTTCAAGGACGTTCATCAGGATGATTTCTCAAACGTGTTTGCATACTGTCAAGAACTCAAGATGTTTGCCGACCAACTCTCCAACGTCGGTGCACCAGTCACAAATCACCGATTGGTCATGCAACTTATTGTACGCTTGAACGAATCCTATGATGGAGTTGCCACCATCCTTCAGCAATGCACGCCATTACCTTCGTTTTATGAGGCCCGTTCGAAGCTTATTCTTGAGGAAACCCAGAAAATCAATCGCAACACCACTCAGGCCAGCATTGCCAACGCTGCCCTCACCACCATCGTCGGGCCCTCCGCCGATGGTAGGGCCTCCAACTCGGCAACCAGAACCGTCAGCCTGAGGACCCGCAACAGTCAGGCAAGGGCCACGGTGGCCAGAATTTTGGCAACAACGACGGTGGGAATGGGCAGTCCCCACCGACAAGAAACAACCAGCAGAGACCACGGTAGTGGCAGCAGCCTCTGCCGTGGGCTGCCTACCCGCCGTGGGCCGCGTGGGCTTCACCATCATGGGCCTCTCCTCTTTGCCCGTATCCGATATCCTCGTGGACTCTATCTCAGAACTGACAGGCCCACCCTGGCATACTCTACCCACATCCACAACAGGCCTACACAACACAAGCCCCCCGCCCTCAACTTATGCACCGACTGACATTGAGGCAGCTATGAACACAATGTCACTCAACGCTCCAGACAAAAATTGGTATATGGACACATGCGCCACATCTCACATGACGGCATCACAAGGTACTCTCTCGTCTTATTTCAATTTGAGTAATTTAAATCGGAATATTATTATTCGTAGTGAACAAGGCATTCCAATTCACGGTTTTGGTCATTCATCCTTATCCCCACCACATCCGCCACTAATCTTAAAAATGTCCCTCATGCCCCTAAACTCATTAAGAATATGATCTTTGTGAGACATTTCACAATTGATAATAATATTTTCCTTGACTTTGATCCTTTTGGTTTTTTCTATGAAGTATTTTGCGACAGGGAGATGAAAACTGAGATGTGACAGCACCAGAGATCTCTATCCTATTTCAAACACCGTCAACAATCCAACCTTAGTTTTATCAACATTTGCTGCTCTTTCGTCTTCCTTATGGCATTCTAGATTAGGACATCCGGGAGATTCTGTTTTACGCTTCCTTAGGAAAGAAATAATTTTATTAATTGCAATCGTATTTCTAGGACTTTTATATGTGAATCCTGCATTTTTGGGACACGTGTTAAATTACCATTTTTTTCATCCACATATTGTACTTTAATGCCTTTCAATATCATACACAGTTATTTGTGGACGTCTCCTATTTTAAGTACGGCTGGCCATCGATATCATGTGTTATTTTTGGATGATTATTCTAACTTTCTATGGACTTTTCCAATTAGCAATAAATCTCAGGTCTACCCCATTTTCCCCTCATTTAGTGCTTTCGTAAAAACACAATTTGAAAAGAACATTAAATGTTTTCAATGTGACAATGGCAGGTAATTTGATAATAATCAATTCAAACAGTTTTGTCCCAAAAATGGTCTTATCTTTCATTTTTCCTGCCCTCACACCTCCTCCCAAAATGGTGAAGCCGAATAGAAAATCTGAATCATAAACAACCTAATTCATGCCCTACTTGCTTACGCCTCAATTCCCCATCAATTATGGCATTACACACTCTCCATGGCCACATACCTCCTAAACATAATCCTAAATAAGTCTCTAGCTCAACGGTCGCTCACTCAAGTTCTTTTTTGTAGGAACCCCTCCTACCAACACTTGCGTATCTTTGGATGTCTCTGTTATCCTCTCCACCCGACCACTCACAAACTCCAATCCCGATCTTCCCCGTGTGTGTTTCTAGATTACCCCGCGAATCATCGTGGTTACTCGTGCTATGACTTGTTAAGCCGTAAAATTATTGTTTCACATCATGTCCTATTTGATGAGTCTTAATTCCCATTTGCGTCTAAACTCGCCACCTCGACATTCATACGACTTCCTTGATGATGGCCTGAACCCTCTTCTAATTTATCATTTACATAGTCCGTCGTCCCAGACTCTGGCACACGCCCCCACCTCGACCAGTTCGGGCACACTACTCACCCGATTCTACCGACGGTGGCCCAGAACATCCTGCCTCAGGGTGATTCCGCAGCCACCTCTCAGCAAATTGAGCATCGGCCAGCCGATCCCGCCACCCTTGTCTTTCCTCCTCTTCCCGGCAGTCTCGCGACATATCCCCCTCCTATCCCGCATCCTGATACATGCTTTGGGACCATAGAAACCCATGCCATGCACGGAAATTATTAACCTAAATGATTGTTTAACCCATCCATTTTAGTTGTCCCTTCCCATGTCCCTAGAAATCCAAAGGATGCCTTGTTCGACCCTAATTGGAAAGCCACAATGATTGACGAATATAATGCTCTTATTGATAATAAGACGTGGGACCTACTACCTCATCCACCTGATGCTAACATTATTTATTTTATGTGGATTTTTAGATATAAAGAGAAATCAGGTGGTTCTTTTGAGATGTACAAGGCTCGTCTTGTAGGTGATGGCATGTCTCAACAGGTGGGAGTGAAATGTAATGAAACGTTCAGCCCGGTCGTAAAGCTCGCAACCATCCGGATCGTCCTTAGTGTTGCCCTATCTAATCTTGGCCTGTTCATCAGCTTGATGTCAAGAATGCCTTCTTACATGAGGATATTCATGAAATAGTATATATGCATCAGCCTATGGGTTTCAGGGATCCTATTCATCCAGATTATGTGTGTCTATTGCGGAAATCGCTCTATGGACTGAAATAGGCTCCTCGAGTATGGTACCAGCGGTTCACCGATTATGTCTCATCTATCTATTTTTCACACAGCAGATCCGATCATTCCATGTTCATCTACAACAAGGGTACATACATAGCTTACCTATTATTATATGTTAATGACATCATCCTTACCACATCATCTGATGCTCTCCGTCGGTCCATTATATATCTCATTTCCTCTGAGTTTGCTATGAAGGATCTGGGCCCCCTGAGTTATTTCTTGGGCATCTCCATCACTCGATATTCTGGCGGTCTATTTCTGTGTTAGAAGAAGTACGCAGAGGATATCATTGACCGTGCAAACATGACATCTTGTAAACCATCCCATACGTCAGTAGACACCAATTCCAAGCTCAATGCTGATTCTGGCCCTCCATATTTAGACCCGACTCACTATCATAGCCTGGCTGGGGCCCATAGTACCTCATATTTACGAGACCAAACATATCCTATATTGTGCAACAAATCTGCTTCCACATGCACAATTCGACGGAAGCACACATGCATGACCTCAAACATATTTTACGATACGTCCAAGGTACACTTCACTTCGGATTATATCTATACAGGTCCTCGCTCACTAGTCTCACTACTTATTCTAATATTGACTGGGGTGGATGTCCTAACACCCCGATGCTCTACGTCTGGTTACTGTATTTTCCTCGGAGATAACCTATTATCTTGGTCTTCTAAAAGGCAACCTACAATATCCCGATCCAGTGCCGAAGTAGAGTACATAGGTGTCGCCAACGTCGTCTCTGAGTCTTGTTGGATCCGTAACCTTCTACTTGAGCTTCACTTCCCGATTCAAAAGGCAATACTGGTCTACTGCGATAATATTAGTGCGATACATCTTTCCGGCAATCCCGTCCAACATTAGCGCACTAAACACATTGAGATGGACATTTATTTCGTTCGTGAAAAAATGGCTCGTGGTCAAGTTCGTGTCCTTCATGTTCCTTCTAGCTATCATATTGCCGACATCTTTACCAAAGGACTTCCGCGCATACTATTTGATAATTTTCGAGCTAGTCTCAGTGTTCATGAACCTCCCGATTTGATGCGGGGGTGTAATAGAATATTTCTCGAATATTCTTTCATTAATTGTATTAATTGTATATCTTCTATTTTAGGTAGAATTATAATCCTTTTGTAATTAGATTGATTAGTTACCTAATTTATAGCAAGGTAAATTTTTTATAATACTATATATATTGTAAATCATTCACCAATAAAGAAAAGTAACATATTCCTTTTTTGTGGCAAACAACACATTATTTTGCTCCAATTCCTCCTATTTATTTTGATGGCAAGTTGAAATTTTTAATTCTAGATTAGTGTTGCAACATAATATAAAGTATAAAGTATAACTTTTAAGTATATCTCTGAGTTTTAATTCATTAATTCCTAAGTAAAAGTATATTTATGTCCTAGAGACAATCTGTATTAGGACAAATGTACTTTATACATATTCATATTATTATTAATGGAGATTAATATTTTGGCATTTGCAGTTATTGAATTATTAATTGATTGTTTGTAATTATTCATTAATGTGCATCCCTTGAGCTTACGTTGTCACTAATAGAGTGAGATATTCATGATAGAGCGTAACTCTTAAAGTAGTCTCGACTAATGATCATCAAGAATGGGATATCGATGATATGTGATAAGTCGACATGTGGTCTGCATCACATCCTTAGAGGATGTAGTATGTCCTACCTGCTACGAGTAATGGCTACTCGTGATGGACATATGAATACTTTGGAAGTATTGGTATACCCTGCTGATATACTGTTTGTTATACTTGTCTAAAGTATGATCAGCGTGTCGGAGATAGAAGTCCTTAGACATGAG
This sequence comes from Anisodus acutangulus, assembly GCA_029783415.1. NCBI lineage: Eukaryota > Viridiplantae > Streptophyta > Magnoliopsida > Solanales > Solanaceae > Anisodus > Anisodus acutangulus. Next base: position 47,014,172 of record CM056496.1, on the reverse strand, counting down.
GTCAATACGCGCCTTGTCTACAAAGTAATGTACTTTGATCCTGTCCCAAGCTCAAATGCCTTATAGGTTGAGATACGACTTGTGTTGGGTACATTACGATGTGGATTGAAGGTGGTAGTTGAGCCAAGATTAGGATTCATTCCTCAAATGTATATTAGAGAGAGCACTCAGATTCTCAGTGATATTAGGTTGACTAAGTCGTTGGCCAACGCAATAGACATATTTAGAATATGGTCTAGTCATCAACTAATATAGATGAGATACAATGATTAAGCCATTTGGATAGACACTTGACAAATCATAAGCTTGATCGGGTGTGTCGTGAATGGAAGGATTTTATCTTACCACATAAAGGTTAAGTTTACAGGATCCGCGTAAATGTACTTCACATATTGAGTTCGTCTTCCGGCGCCGTCTAGAAGTTCCGTGTAGACCTTAACTTGATTAATGTTGATATGTGAAGGCTTGTAGGGTCACACTATGTCGATTGTCCATTTCGATCTAAGGATGTATTGAGAGGGTAATTAAATGTTTGAATTGGAATTGAGACATTTAAATGAATAATGATTATTTTAATTAAGTCAAAATTGGATTTTGAATTTAATTAAGAATGCACAAAAAAATAAGTCGAGGCAGTGCAGGAGCACGTCGAGCGCCGCAGAGCCCATACTCTAGGGCTGCGTCGCAGTGCAAGCGCATGTCGAGCGCCGCGACGCCCATACCCTAGGGCCGCGATGCTTCTGCCTCGAATTTTAGGCCAGTCCCAAGGTCAAACCCTAATCCGATTTTGACCTATTTTTTAACTATAAATAGAGGCATTCACCTCATTATTCAAAACCCAATTTTCTGAAAACATTCTAAGCCTTAGAGACTTAGAATCAAATGCTCTCTCAAACCTCTGCCATATTTCCTAGCTTTCCGAAGGAGAAATACATTGATGTTTGGAGCTTGAAATCGGAAGGGAAACCGCGTGTGCACCTCACAGTAGAAAAAGATTCCAGATATTCTAACTTGTAAGTAAATTCTTTATGTTACAAGTTTCATTGTTGTATAACCATACCAGAAAACTTATTGGGGTAAGTAAGAAACAAAAATTTTAAACTTCCGTTGTGCCTTACTTATGTGTTTTGAACCCAACAAAACTCTACAGTGGTATCAGAGCCCAGGTTGGTTCAATGGTTATATAACAATCGAATACAATAATGATATATGGGTTAAACATAAAATTGGATTAAAACGAGGTTTCTTGAAATCCTAAATGTCTTGTACGAATGTTGACCTTTTGATTTCACCCTAAATTATCTCCTACGCTAACTCGAGGAAGTTATTCCACTCTAACTCGAACTAAGCTAAAGTGCGTTGTCTGGCTCATTGCACGGTGCACGGTGCACGGCTAAGTACGAGTAAGAACGGATGATGGTTGATATGGATGTTATTGATAATGGTGGGTGATGATAAAGGACATGTGATTTGATCCCTAAATTGGATTTAGGGGTCGAACGATTCTGAGAATCAACACGGAAACGTTTGTCAGGATATGAGCGTCGCGGCCCTATGGTAGGGCACCGCGGCGCTTGATAGGGTTTCAAGGTGACGTCGTGGCTCCATAGTGGAGCGTCGCGGCGCTAATGCTTCATTTTAAAAACATGAACTCACTGGACAACAGACGTCGCGACATCATGGTGGAGCGCCGCGACGCTAATGTAATTTTCCAGAAGCTGAAAGGCTACTGTCTCAGTGGCATCGCGTCTCTAATGATTAGCGTCGCGGCCCCACCTGTCCAGAAACAAAAAAAATTAAGAGTTTAGAATGTTTAACCCAAGATTATTATACAACAATATATTATTTGATAAGTATACTATTTATGTGCAAAATGTCAAAAATGTTTGTCATTTACATTTCTATAATAGTGTCCGCTATAGCTGTCTGGGCAGGCGGCGCCCATTGTTTGTTTAAACCTTCTTCTATCATGCATATTGGGTTGACGGTTTTCAAACTATATGTGTTATTAGTTTTGCATGATGTTAAAATGTCATATTGGATATGACATTAAAGAGTTGATCTTGGTTAGAACCCTGAATTAAAATGTTCTCCAAAACTTTAAATACAAGTCTAAATTAAAATGTGTCGTCCATTAATTGTTAGAGTGTAAAATCATTTTCGGCGATACGAGTATTTATGCCAAAGCATTTGCTCTAAGTCTACGAGGACCCAGATTCTTTCATAGATGTGTTTTAACGTAAAGGTAAATGATAAACTTTTATGGGTATTTACACCAAAGTGTTTGCTCACAAAGGCCAAATTTGCTTAGATACATAAACGCAGTCGTGTAATGCGGTTGACTTGCTTAGACAAATCTTGGCGCCAAAGTGTTGGACTAATCTAAGGACGCACAATTAAATGTAATAATTTGATCAACCAAGAGTTGCGAATAAGTTTTGCAATTGGTTTAGAACCTACCAAGATATGTTGTTGAAGTTATCAGCGAAAGCAAATGCGGAGATAACATAGGCTTGGATCTTTACCCATTATGACCCAAATTAATGTAGGTACGTACTCTACCATGGGGTCATAGAAGTATGTTAAAATAGTGGGAGCTAGTTAAACAAAAGGCCTAGTTGATTAGCCTAAATGAATATGTATAATAGGAAATAAATTTTGAATTTGATTTCCGATCTATCTAATTCTTCAGATTTTAAAAGATGTCGAGCATGTCATTGAAAATGTTGATTGAGATGAATAAACTTATTGGACCAAACTACCTTGACTGGTTAAGGAATTTGCAAATAGTATTGAGATAAGAGAAAATTGAATACGTGTTGGACACGGTATTCCCAACAGTCCCTGCTACAAGATTCTGAAGAATATGCCTCCTTTGATAAAGATACTTACCAGAAACATCTAGATGATGCCACTTCGGCACAATGCGTAATGCTGTCTTCCATGTCTATGGAACTTCAAAGACAGCATGAGAACATGGGCCCAAATGAGATGCTCTAACACTTGAAGAGCCTCTATGACTCTCAGTCCCAGATAATGGAATATGAATTGCTAATAGAACTATTCAAGTGTAAGCTCAATGAAGGGGGGCCGGTCACGCAACATATGCTGAAAATGATAGGGCTGATAGAGAGGCTTGCTTCGATTGGAACGAAGCTTGAAAAGAATGTCGCTACCACACTCATCCTGAACTCTCCCACACGTTCCTTTGAGAACTTCATAGTGAACTTCAACATGAATGGAACGAAGGCGACTTTGCCAGAGCTGCACAACATGCTCAAGACATTTGAGTCATCCACTTCCAAAGGCAAAGCTGTGCTTATGGTGAGCTCTTCTAGCCGACCCAAGCCGAAAGGCAAGGAATGGAAGAAGAAGAAGGGCAAGGCAATCGCTACGCCCTCAGCTATGAAGCCCAAGGGAGGTGTGAAGAAGAAGGTGAGCGCGGCTAAGGATGAATGCCTCAACTGCCATAGGAAGGGGCATTGGAAAAGGATTGCACAACACCATGATGAGGAAAAGCACCAGGTTCTCCTGCTTTTGGTGGACAAGGTATGTACGTCACTGAAATAAATATATCTATAAATAACTCTCATTCCTAGGTATTGGATACCGCTTGTGGCTCACACATTTGTACAAATGAGTATGGGCTAACTGATAGCTGGAAGGTTGGACTAAGGGAGGTAGACCTACGCGTTAGAAACGAAGCACGAGTAGATGCTGAGCGCGTAGGGACTTATAGATTAAATTTACCTTCCGGCTATTGTTTATTGTTGAATGATTGCTTCTATGTACCCTCGTTAACGAGAAATATAATTTATATCCCAGTTTTAGACATGAAGGGTTTTTCCTCGTATATTTATAATGGCAGTCAAGTACTGTCTTTTGATAATATTATATATGAAACTGCTCCTCTTGTGGATGGATTATATACACTAAACTGTAGTCGAGAGATATTTAATGTACAAAATAAATGAGCCAAGACAAGTAATAGAAACTCTACCTACCTATGGCACTGCAGACTTGGTCATATCAATGAATCAAAGATAGCAAGATTGAGGAAGTTAGACTACCTCGAACCATTTGACTTGGAGTCTTATGGTAACTGCGAATCTTGCTTGAGAGGAAAGATGACCAGTAAACCACTTTCTGGGAAAGGTGTACGAGCCAAGGAGGTGCTTGAGTTGGTCCATACTGATGTATGTGGGTCATTCTCGACTCAAGCTAAATGAGGATTTCCATACTTCATCACTTTTACTGACGACTTCACAAGGTATGGGTATGTGTATCTTATCAGACACAAATCCGAGGCTTTTGAGAAGTTCAAGGAGTACAAGTCGGAAGTAGAGAAACTACTTGCAACAAGTATCAAGACCCTTCTATCGGATCGAGGAGGTGAGTACTTAAGCAAGGATTTTCTAGATTACTTAAAGCTACATGGAGTACAATATGAATGGACACCTCCTGGAACTCCACAGATGAATGGTGTTGCCGAAAGGAGAAACTGAACCTTATTGGATATGGTTCGATCCATGATGAGCTCCTCAGTTCTACCGACATACCTTTGGGGACATGCTATACAAACCTCTATATACATTCTAAACAGAGTTCCTTCCAAGTCATTAAAAAAGATACCCTATCAGATATGGTGTGGCAAGAAGCCAGCTCTTAAACATATGAGACCCTGGGGGTGCCCTGCATATGTTAAAAAGATGCTCACTGACAAGTTGGAATCTAAAAGTGAGAAATGTTACTTCGTGGGGTATCCAAAGAAAACTAAGGGATATTACTTCTATCTTCCTGGAGAACATAAGGTCATTGTTTCCAGGAACGCAACTTTTCTTGAAGAAGAATATGTCTACAAGGAACATAGCTGCACATAGATAGAACTTGAAGAAATTCAAAAACCACAAGATAACACAGAAAATGAACCCTTGTCGAATGACCAAAATAAGGATTCAGTGGGAGTATCTGGTGAAGATTGGGTACTTAGAGTACGCCCTTCAATCAGTGGGAGTGCTGTGAGAGATAGTGCAGAAATGCAAGGTTCTCATACACAATCAATGGAAGATGATACAATGGTTGTACATAATTCCATTTAAGAAATACATGAATACATTCCTGAAAACTCTCAAGGTTATGGATTGTCCAACACACAAATACCTTCTCACCATCAGAATGCAACAAATACTGAAACACAGAATACTCAACTCCGTAGGACCACTAGGACTTATCGTCCGCCTGAAAGACTTAATCTCCTTGTTGAAACACACAATGCGATAGATATTTTACTGATGACGATGAACCTACAACCTACATCGAAGCTATGTTAGACATTGATTCGTAGAGATGGCAAGAAGCCATGAAATCTGATATGGACTCGATGTTCATAAATCAAGTTTGGAACTTGGTTGATTTGCCAACAAGGGTTAGACCCATATGATACAAATGGGTCTTCAAGAAGAAGATTGATACATATGGCAAGGTATAGACTTATAAAGCAAGATTGGTGGCTAAAGGTTATAATCAACGGCCTAGGGTCGATTATGATGAAACCTTCTCACCTGTTGCTAAGATTAAGTCCATTCAGACTTTTCTTGCAATCGCTGCATATTATGACTATGACATTTGACAGATGGATGTCAAAACTGTATTCCTCAATGGTAATCTAGTTGAGGAAGTGTATATGAAACAACATGAGGGTTTTTCAATTGAGTCCAAACCAAATGTCTTATGCAAGCTACAAAAGTCCATTTATGGGCTTAAGTAAGCCTCGAGGAGTTGGAACATTTGCTTTAACAAGGCTATCAAGTCATTTGATTTCATCAGAAGCAAAGAGGATCCATGTGTTTATAGTAAACGCAAGGATGGGAGTATTGCCTTCATTATCATATATGTAGATGGCATATTAATAATGGGAGACAATAAGACTCTCCTATAGTCAGTCAAAGAGTGGTTGTCCAGTACCTTCATGATGAAGGATTTAGGTGAAGCCTGCTACATTCTGGGGATTATGATCTATAGAGATTATCCTAACAGATTGTTGGGGCTGTCATAGTCAGTCTACATAGACAAAGTGCTTAAACATTTTTATATGAAAAATTCCAAGAAAGGTGGTCTACCTATGGGACAAGGCATCAAGTTGTCTAAGAATGATAATCCTTCTAATTCTATAGAACTTGAACGAATGAAAAGGATCGCATATGCTTCGGCTATAGGATCGATCATGTATGTCATGACCTGTATTTGGCCAGAGTGGCATTTGCACTTAGTATGAATTGCAAGTTCTAGCAGAATCCTGGGGAAGAACACTAGAAGCCAGTCAAGAGTATTCTTAAGTATCTTGGATGAACTAAAGATTACTTCTTAGTCTATGGTGGGGAAGAGAAGCTAATATGTACTAGGTACACTGATGCTAGCTTCCAAACAGATGTTGATGACTACAAATCTCAATCAGGTTACACATTCATTTTCAATGGTGGAGTAGTAAGCTGGAAAAGTTCCAAAAAAGCTACAACTGCTGATTAGACAACAGAAGTTGAGTACATTGCTGGATCAGAAGTTGGTAAAGAAGTTGTCGCGATATCTGAGTTCCTGAAGGAACTAGGGGTTGTTCCAAGTGTCACTTGTCCAATAACGGTTTATTATGACAACACTGGTGCGATTGCGCAAGCTAAGGAACCAAGATCAACTAACAGAAACAAGCATGTACCAAGGAAATACCACATACTCAGGGAGATGGTGGAGAGTGAAGAGATTAGATTAGACTATGTTCCCATAAACGATAATCTAGCTGACCCATTCACTAAACCATTAAGCTTAGTCAAGCATAATGGTCACTTTGAAAATATGGGCATTAAATATGTTGGAGATTGGCTCAAGGCCAAGTGGGAGATTGAAAGTATATTTATGTCCTAGAGACAATATGTATTAGGACAAATGTACTTTATACACATTCATATTATTATTAATGGAGATTAATATTTTGGCATTTGCAGTTATTGAACTATTAATTGATTGTTTGTAATTATTCATTAATGTGCATCCATGGAGCTTACGTTGTCACTAATAGAGTGAGATATTCATGATAGAGCGTAACTCTTAAAGTAGTCTCGACTAATGATCATCAAGAATGGGATATCGATGATATGTGATAAGTCGACATGTGGTCTGCATCACATCCTTAGAGGATGTAGTATGTCCCACCTGCTACGAGTAATGGCTACTCGTGATGGACATATGAATACTTTGGAAGTATTGGTATACCCTGCTGATTTACTGTTTGTTATACTTGTCTAAAGTATGATCAGCGTGTCGGAGATAGAAGTCCTTAGACATGAGGTCAATACGCGCCTTGTCTACAAAGTAATGTACTTTGATCCTGTCCCAAGCTCAAATGCCTTATAGGTTGAGATACGACTTGTGTTGGGTACATTACGATGTGGATTGAAGGTGGTAGTTGAGCCAAGATTAGGATTCATTCCTCAAATGTATATTCGAGAAAACACTCAGATTCTCAGTGATATTAGGTTGACTAAGTCGTTGGCCAACGCAATAGACATATTTAGAATATGGTCTAGTCATCAACTAATATAGATGAGATACAATGATTAAGCCATTTGGATAGACACTTGACAAATCATAAGCTTGATCGGGTGTGTTGTGAATGGAAGGATTTTATCTTACCACATAAAGGTTAAGTTTACAGGATCCGCGTAAACGTACTTCACATATTGAGTTCGTCTTCCGGCGCCGTCTAGGAGTTCCGTGTAGACCTTTATTTGATTAATGTCGATATGAGAAGGCTTGTAGGGTCACACTATGTCGATTGTTCGTTTCGATCTAAGGATGTACTGAGAGAGTAATTAAATGTTCGAATTAGAATCGAGATATTTAAATGAATAATGATTATTTTAATTAAGTCAAAATTGGATTTTGAATTTAATTATGAATGCACGAAAAAAATAAGTCGAGGCAGTGCAGGAGCACGTCGAGCGCCGCGACGCCCATACCCTAGGGCCGCGGCGCAGTGCAGGCACATGTCGAGCGCCGCATGCCCATACCCTAGGGCCGCGGCGCTTCTGCCTCCAATTTTAGGCCAGGCCCAAGGTCAAACCCTAATTCAGTTTTGACCTATTTATTTTATCTATAAATAGAGGCATTCACCTCATTATTCAAAACCCAATTTTCTGAAAATATTCTAAGCCTTAGAGACTTAGAATCAAATACTCTCTCGAACCTCTGTCGGATTTCCTAGCTTTCCGAAGGAGAAATACATTGAAGCTTGGAGCTTGCAATTGGAAGGGCAACCGTGTGTGCACCTCACAGTAGAAAAAAATTCAAGATATTATAACTTGTAGGTAAATGTTTTATGTTACAAGTTCCATTGTTGTATAACCATACCAGAAAACTTGTTGGGGTAAGTAAGAAACAAAATTTTAAACTTCCGTTGTGTCTTACTTATGTGTTTTGAACCCAACAAAACCCTACACTAAGGCCAGGTACAAGTGTGTATTTGGACACTTGTTTAAAAAGTCTAGGTTTTTAGTCTTATAAGGGGTATTTTTAAATATACAGAGATTATTTGCGTTTACTCATGCCTGACTCATAATGCATTATTTTAAACCTATAGTTGATATCACTTGTTGCTATTTTGGAAATTGGTTACACTAGTGGCAGATCAAAGATTCCTTGGAAATATTATACGTCTTCAAATACTGAATGACATTTGTGATTGACACCTAATAGAAGCAATGTGGGAGAAGATTGAGGAATTTAATAAACTTCGATATGGTGGGAACCCCAACGTGTTGAAGGGCTAAAATAGAAGTGAAACAATTAGTGACCCACTGGACCTGAAGTGCTATGAATTAATGTCATGTCCTGGCTTGCACTTTAAAATAGTTATACTAACTAATTACCTTTCATTTGCTTCTGTCCTACATGCCTCCATTGATTCCCACAAATTTTAAGCATTATGGAATTTCTCTCAATGGTGGCAGACAAAATTAGGGTTTCCCCACAAAAGATAACACTAATAAGCTCAAAATAAAGAATTACTTCAGCTCATAATTGAAGATTTAATTTTATTCAATGGAGTATAATTTCCCTAAAATCATGATTAGGTAAGTGGCCCCAATGTTGCACTCACGTGTCACTTTTGCAACTTGTTTGATTGCTATTGATGAATATTGAATCGTTTTGATGATTATACACTTGTTGGGAATCGAAATTAACGGCGTCATGTGAGCTAATAATTTAATATCTCGAACGATGATAAATCAGACAACAAAAAAAAATATTAAACGAAGTATAATTTATTGATATTATTTGGCCAATTGGCCTACATATCAAAAACTAATATAAAAGAAAGATGAAAAATTTGACAGAATGATCTCCCCCTAAACAACTCTTTTTAATGACTACATTGTGGATATTTTTCTATGTTATATCTTGAATTTATAGATGTCCAAAACGTTTTCTCCAAGAAAGGATTAGTCAAATATGGAAGAGATCTTTTCCCCCAAGAAAATCTTTTGTACCAAAAAAAACTTTTTGAAATAAAATAAAATTATGATGTAAAATCCAAATAAGATAGAAAATGGAGGGTAAATTCTAACAACACTTACGTGTAATCGGTCTTTGTTTTTTAATTAAGATTAATACGATGATTGAGATTCTTGATATTTTCCAAGGATTTAACCAAAGTCAAGAAAACGAACATATTATATATTCCTTAGTGAAACGAAAGGACAAAGAATCAAAATGACGCAACACTAACAAAGAGCTACTCTCAAGATGTTTAATGAAGTGAATTTTTTTTGTTTTCAATTTCTTGACACGTTAAGCCGCTAAATTAACAAGATTTTACATCGTAAGTAGTCATTAATATTTGCTTTAAGGTAGAATGTCTACATCGTACCTATTGGAGTGTAGTCCTTCTCCGAACTCTACTAATTACACGGATGCTTGATGCACCAGAGTGACCTTTATTTTTAGTTTAAGAGCATATCCTGAATCGTAGAGAATGTAACAGTTGCGAAGAGTTAAATGCTAGTAATGGCTGACGAGAGGATGCTCTAGTTGAAGAGAGGGAATAAGCATCTTCCACTTTTTGTTGTTCATTTGACCTTAGTGATTATTAACCCATTATTAAACACGTTACAATGGGCTGGTTTGACAGACTTTTTAGTGCGTAAAAGTGTTGGAGGCTAGCCGCTGGATAATATAATGACATAAGGTACGGGGAAATTCGCACAAATGCCCTTCTTTCGGGGTGGTCTTTAATTTTGCTCCTCTCAAATTGAAAATCTTTAATTTTTATCATTCGCCTAAAAAATTCTGGGTTTTGGATCCGAACCTAGCTCAGTCAAAAAAAGTTTAAAAACAATTGCAAGGCACAATTTGGATTCGCAAGATAGAGTTTGTCTGCAAATTACGCCTTATATGACAGAGTTTGCCTGCAAATTATGCCTTATATGACAGAGTTTGCCTACAAATTATGCCTTATTATGACAAAGTTTGTCTTAAGGCACCAAACTCTACCTTAAGACATGCAAACTCTACCTTAAGACAGAGTTTGCCTTCAGGTATAAGGCAAACTCTGCATTATTGTAACATCCCGTACTTTCGGGCGATTGTTTAAACAGCTAGACGTATGCAAGTAGACCTGTGTCCTGGGAAATTTTGTTATAATTAGGTATTCACATAAAGAGCTTAGTATACAAAATGATGCAGTCCCGAAATAATTTAGGACTTAATAAGTGTGACGATGGAGATTAATAATAATAGTTGTATGTCCCCAAATAAGTTATGGACTAGTGCTATATTGCACGCTGATGACATTGAGTATATGAAGGTTTTATAAGTCATTAAGATTTAGGTGAATTGGGATCAAGAAATTAATTGTGTGTGTGATTGATTAATTGGGGGGATAAGTGATTAGTGGACATAGAAGTGACAACGAATCCACTAATATGCATGCAAAATTAAGAGTGGTGTTATGTGTTAGTGGATAAGATTAAGGTGGGATCATATTAAGTCCTTAAGTCTAGTGGTGACATGTCTAAAGGGCAGCATCCCACGTTTTTTTAGCATGTATAAAGACTACACATGTGTTCCTTTCTAATTCTAGTATGTAGTAACCGACAATTTCAAGTGTAGATGTTAATTTACAATAGTCATTTCTATCTTAGCAGCATATGAAGGTTCCTAAAACTTGTTATCAGTTATAAACATTTGCCAAACATTTTCAACCCAACAACAAATCAGTTTCCTTCACGACAGATTTTGTCTTCCAAGTTTAATTTCGGGTCCTAAAAAAGTAGGATCACTCTCGTGATTAGGGTGGCCAAATATAATATCTCTTGTGTCAAATTGTTAAACTCAGAGTCGAGATTGGCATATTTAGAGTCGTTTGGAACCTGAAGGACTATCGTTAGCTTGGATTTGAGGTAAAATCCTTCTTTCTTTTGGCATGTTCTAAGTTATGAAACGTAAATGTAATATTGTCCCATAAATGATTATACTCTTAGTAGTTAAGGATGTTCATGTTATTTATTATCATGTTCAAAGAATGTCTAAATATGTCCCTAAATCCTTATTGAGGTATATGGAAAAGTTGTTAGTATTCATAATATTAATCGGAGGTGAAGCGGCATTACGTCACTCCGATAAACTCAGAATATTTTATTATCATTCATGCATTATATTCATGTATTACCTTTGACCCACATGTGTTATATACACTACTATATGGTATGAATTATATATATGTAGGGGATGGAAAAAGGGATACTACGTTATATACGCACACCACCTGATCAGCTGGTATATGATGATGATTATGCCCATAGAGGCCAAAATAATATGATGGGAGACGGTGTTATATACGCATATATATATATATATATATATATATATATATATATATATATATATATGACCACATTGTCCATGACACTTAGGCATATTATGGCCCTCAGAGGCATTCCGCACAGACATGATACTTATGCATATTATGGACCTAGGAGGCATTCACTACTGGTTGCATGTTTCTTGTCTTAGTTTACTTTTATGTCGTTGTTATGCTATTTTTCATGCCTGACATACTCGGTACATCAGTCGTACTGACGTCCCTTTTGTCGGGGGAGGCTGAATTTCATGTCTGCAGGTTCACGTAGGCAAGGCGACGATCTACATTAGTAGGTTGTTGACTCAGCGGATATTGGAGCACTCCCCCTTGTTTTGCAATGTCGGTCTAATCTTGGTATGGTATTTTTGTATGTACATGTGGGTATGGCGGGGCCCTGTCCCGACCTTATGATATTGCGTACTCTGTAGAGGCTTGTAGACAGTGTCATGTGTATAACAGTCAGGTATGGCCTTGTCGCCCTTGGTATGTATATATGCATGAGTTGAGTCCTTCTGTTGATAAACTTTTATGTAACTTCTTTTTAGTTTATCATTCCTATGTGTCAGCAATAATACTTTGTGATGGCCCTTGGGGCCATGATTAATTATGGATAGATGTTAACTGTATGATTAATGGTACGCAACAAGTAAGGTTCGGGTGCCCGTCATGACCCTCCGATTTGGATCGTGAAAAACATTGTATCAGAGGAGGTCTGTACTAGGGAGTCTACAAGCCATGTCTAGAAGAGTCTTATTTATGGGTGTGTTGTGCACCACACTTATAGACATGGGGCTACAGGGCACTTAGGATGATGATTACTTCTATTTCTTGTTCTAGATCGTGCATTAGAGCTGAGTTATAAGCATTCCACTCCTAATCTATCTCGTGTTTATGATTCCATCAATGCCTACAACAAAGAGGAAGTTCAAGAGTATGAGGGCGTTGGATACCACTGCAGGCGAATGTACTATCCGAGTGCCACCCGCTGGCGAGGGCTAGAGTGAGACCCATGGTGCGACTCCTTCGTATGATTTCCAAGTCTATCACCGGTAGAGGAGCGTAATGGGGCTGCAGTACCCCAGTTCCTCCACTTCATACTCCAGATGTGGATCTTGATATGCAAAGTGATGTACAGTTATTGACTCGATTAGTGGCCGCACATGCCCAATGTCAGATTCTCAGTACTTATGATAGAACTGCTAGCGCGAGAGCCCGTGATTTCATCAACTTAGTCCCTCCGATATTCACGGGATCAGACCTGAACGCGGACTCGTAGAATTTTTTGGATCAGATACAGCGTACCTTGCAGGTAATGGATGCTACTGATATGGAGTCGGTAAAGTTTGCTTCTTATAGACTGCGAGATGTCGCGGTGACCTGTTATGAGACATAAGAGCATTCTAGGGGACCTCGTGCTCCACCAGCATGATGAAGAGAGTCAGAGGCCTTCTTACAACATTTTTTGCTGGTCGAGCTTCGACGGGCCAGGCAGGATATATTTCTACGTCTTGAGTAAGGCAACATGAGTGTTTGAGAATATAGCTTGCAGTTTAATTCATTGGCCAGATATGCTCCTACGATTATAACTGAGATGAGTGACTGGGTACATATGTTTGTTACTGGCTTAGGGTCGCACTTGTTTAATGAGTGTACTATGGCTTCTCTGAATCCGAATATGGATATTGCTCACATTCAGGCTCATGCACAGAATCTGGAGGATTGTAAGAGACAACAACGGGTAGATCGAGAGCGTGATAAGGGCCAGTATAAGAGGGCTCGATCTGTAGGTAACGTAGGGGAGTTCAGAGGTAGGCCCAGGCCACAACCATATAGATGCCCATCCTACCCAACAACTAGCGCGTTATTATCGTTTCCAAGGTCGGGGGTTGATCGGTTTGTTCAAACTGGACCAGGTCAGAGTTCACGAGCATCAGGGTCTTATTATAGAGGGGATTCTAGTCAGATGAGGTCGCCATTGGCTCGATGCGAGTAGTGTGGTAAGGCCCATTCGGGGTCGTGCCGACAAGGATCAAATATGTGTTATTCTTGTGGTGAAGTTGGTCATATTATGCGAGAATGTCTGACAAGAGGCGAAGGTGTTAGGGCCCAGCCGGTTGGATCTACAGCAGCTTTATCACATTCAGTACACCCATCAGGGAAAAGTCATCAGACATCATCCAGTCGAGGCAAAGGTAGGGGCCAGAACCGCATTAATGGGTCGACAGGATCAAGAGTCCTCACTTGATGTTATTACAGGTATATTATCAGTCTTTTCACATAATGTATATGTGCTGTTGGATCCAGGCTCCAATCTATCATATATCACCCATTTCATTGCCTGTAAGTTTGGTATGGAGCCTGAGTTGATAATGGATCCATTTGTGGTATCTACACCAGTTGGTGAGTCGGTAGTTGCTAGACGGGTCTATCGAAATTATGCAATATTAGTTTGTAGCCATCAAACTTTAGCAGATTTGGTAGAATTAGAAATTGTTGATTTCAATGCTATTATGGGCATGGATTGGCAAGCATCGTGCTGCGCTAATTTTGATTGCCGAACAAATATTGTTAAATTCCAGTTCCCAAGCGAGCCAGTCGTTAAATAGAAGGGTAATACGGCGATGCCAAAAGGTAGGTTTATTTCATACCTTAAGGCAAGAAAGGTGATCTCCAATGGTTGTATATACTATCTTATTCGGGCTAGGGATGTCGATGTCGATGCCGAACCACCTACTTCCTAATCAATTCCGGTGGTTAATGAGTTTCTTGATGTATTTTCGGACGAACTTCCAGGCATTCCTCCTGAAAGGGAGATTAAGTTCGGTATAGACGTGTTGCCAGAGACTCAGCCGATATCTATTCCTCCTTATAGAATGGCTCTATCTAAATTGAAAGAATTAAAGGAGCAATTAAAATATCTGCTTGAGAAAGGCTTTATTAGGCCCAATATATCCCCTTGGGGTGCGCCGATATTGTTTGTACGGAAGAAATATGGCTTGTTACGGATGTGTATTGACTATCGACAGCTGAATAAAGTCACTATCAAGAATAAGTACCCTCTTTCCAGAATTGATGATTTGTTTGACCAGCTACAAGGTGCAAAATGTTTCTCAAAGATCGACCTAAGGTTGGGGTACCATCAGTTAAGGGTCAAAGGGAAGGACATTCCGAAACGGCTTTCAGAATAAGGTATGGGCACTTCGAGTTCTTAGTAATGTCATTTGGACTCACAAACTCGCCGGCAACATTTATGGATTTAATGAACAACGTGTTTCACCCATTTCTAGATGTATTTGTGAAAGTATTTATAGATGATATTCTTGTTTACTCTCACTCGGAGGTAGAACATGTGGATCATTTGCGGGTAGTACTACAGATGCTCCGGGATCATAAGTTGTATGCTAAGCTCGCCAAGTGTTAGTTTTGGTTGAATTCAGTGGCTTTCCTTGGTCATATAGTGTCAGATGGGGGTTTAAGAGTTGACACTCAGAAGATTGAAGCGGTGAAGAATTAGCCGAGGCCCACGACTCTATTAGAGAGTCGCAACTTTCTAGGCTTGGCCGACTATTATAGGAGGTTTGTAGAAGGGTTTTCTACCATATCAGCACCATTAACAAAGTTGACACAAAAGCCATAAAGTCCAGTGGCCCGATGTTTGTAAGCAGAGTTTTCAAGAGTTAAAGGACAGACTAACATCGACACTAGTCATTACTCTTCCAGAGGATCTAGAAGGCTACGTTGTGTATTATGATCCCTCATGAGCAGGTTTAGGATGCGTACTAATGCAACATGGTAAAGTGATTGCCTAAGCTTCAAGAAAATTGAGAAAACATGAGAAAAACTATCCGACGCACGATTTGGAGTTGGCCGTGGTGGTCTATGCGCTGAAAATTTGGCGGCACTACTTGTATGGTGTTCATGTAGACATTTTTACGGATCATAAAAGTCTGCAATACATATTTAAATAGAAAGAGTTAAACTTGAGATAAAGGAGGTGGCTTAAATTATTGAAGGATTATGATGTGGACATCTTATACCATCCGGTAAAGCTAATGTTGTAGCAGACGCGCTCAGTCGTAAGTCGATGGTCAACTCGATTTCGGTGCAGGTCGAGAGGAAGTAACAGATCTCCATCAGTTAGCTAGTTTGGGAGTCCGACTAATGGATTCGGAGGATGGTGGCTTTATGATTCAGAATACATCAGAGTCGTCCCTCATATCGGAAGTTAAGGAATATTAGTGGGAATACCCCATTTTAGGAAGAATCAGAGAGGGCATTCAACAAAAGTAGACCACAAACTTTGAGATTGACGAACATGGGGTTCTTAAGCACCATGGTCGTTTCTGTGTTCCAAATGTAGCAGGATTACGAGACAAAATTATGATAGAGGACCATTGCTCATGATATTCCATTCACCCTGGATCTACTAAAATGTATCATGATCTCAAGGGTATTTATTGGTGGAACGACATTAAAAGGAGCGTTGCAGAATTTGTAGCTCAGTGTCCTAATTGTCAGCAAGTAAAAATAGAGCACCAAAAGCCTGGTGGCTTGACTCAGAACATTGAGATTCCGACGTGGAAGAGGGAAATGATTAATATGGATTTTGTTACGGGTTTACCTCGCTCTTATAGTAAGTTTTATTCTATTTGGGTAATTATTGATAGACTAACCAAATCAACTCATTTCCTGGCGGTCAAAACTACCTACACAGCCGAGGATTACGCGAAGTTATATGTTAAAGAGATTGTTCGCCTTCATGGTGTGCCTATTTCTAGTATATCTGACCGAGGTGCACAATTTACAGCTAACTTCTGGAAATCATTTCAAAAAGATTTGGGCACCCAAGTTAATCTTATCACAATTTTCCACCATCAGATAGACGAGCAGGCCAAGCGTACGATTCAAACGCTCGAGGATATGCTACGAGATTGTGTATTAGACTTTAAAGGAAATTGGGATGATCATTTACCCCTTATTGAATTTGCGTACAATAACATATATCATGCTAGCATTAAACTGGCTCTATACGAGGCTTTGTATGGACGGAGATATAGATCTCATATCGGATGGTTCGAGGTAGGTGAATCAGAGTTATTTGGGCCTGACTTAGTACACCAAGCCATAGAGAAGGTGAAGATTATCCAAGAATGATCGTTAACCGCTCAGAGTCGTCAGAAGTCGTATTCAGATGTACGACGGCGAGATTTAGAGTTTCAGGAAAATGATTGGGTCTTTTTGAAGATCTCGCCTATGAAAGGGGTAATGAGATTTGGGAAAAAGGGAAAGCTCAGCCCAAGGTATATTGGTCCATATCGCATAATTCGATGAATCGGCCAAGTAGCTTACGAATTGGACTTGCCTCTGGAGTTAGAATTTATTCATCCAGTTTTCCATGTTTCTATGTTAAGAGCATGTGTTGGGGATCTTTCCCGAATTGTACCAATTGATGATGTGAAGGTTACAGAGGATCTATCCTATGAAGAGGTTCCTATTGCTATCTTAGATCGATAAGTCCGCAAGTTGAGGATTAAAGAGATAACCTCCGTGAAAGTTCTATGGCGAAATAAAAATGTAGAAGAAGTGACATGGGAGGCGGAAGAGGAGATGAAACACAAATATCCTTACTTATTTCAGACCATTGTCGAGGGACCAAGAGAAGCATAAGGTGTGTTTTAATTCCTAATATTATAATTAATGCTTGCGGACCATGTGAGGTCTGATATAATGATGTATGTTATAGTATATGGCCCCGTGAATAAGTATTTGTATTTCCTGGTTACGTGATGTGGACTAGATATGTCACCGCAACATTCGAGGACGAATATTTCTAAGGGGGGAAGGATGTAACATCCCGTACTTTTGGGCGATGGTTTAAACAACTAGACGTATGCAAGTAGACCTGGGTCCTGGGAAAAATTTTGTTATAATTATTTATTCACATAAAGAACTTAGTATACAAAAGGATGCAGTCCCGAAATAATTTAGGACTTAATAAGTGTGACGATGGGGATTAATAATAATAGTTGTATGTCCCCAAATAGGTTATGGACTAGTGTTATATCGCACGCTTATGACATTGAGTATATGAAGATTTTATAAGTCATTAAGATTTAGGTGAATTTAGATCAAGAAATTAATTATGTGTGATTGATTAATTGGGGGGGATAAGTGATTAGTGGACATAGTCCATGTGTAGCGTGAATAAGTGACAACGAATCCACTAATATGCATGCAAAATTAAGAGTAGTGTTATGTGTTAGTGGATAAGATTAAGGTGGCATCATATTAAGTCTTTAAGTCTAGTGATGACATGTCTAAAGGGCAGCATCCCACATTTTTTTAGCATGTATAAAGACTACATATATGTTCCTTTCTAATTCTAGTATGTAGTAACCGGCAATTTCAAGTGTAGATGTTAATTTATAGTAGCTATTCCTATCTTAGCAGCATATGAAGGTTCCTAAAACTTGTTATGAGTTATAAACATTTGCCAAACATTTTCAACCCAGCAACAAATCAGTTTCCTTCACGACGGATTTTGTCTTCCAAGTTTAATTTCAGGTCCTCAAAAAGTAGGATCACTCTTGTGATTAGGGTGGCTAAATATCATATCTCTTGTGTCAAATTGTTAAACTCAGAGTCGAGATTGGCATATTTAGAGTCATTTGGAACCTGCAGGACTATCGTTAGCTTGGATTCGAGGTATGTTAAGGCAAATCCTTCTTTCTTTTGGCATGTTCTAAGTTACGAAATGTAAACGTAATATTGTCTCATATATGATTCTACTCTTAGTAGTTAAGGATGTTCATGTTATTTATTACCATGTTCAAAGCATGTCAAAATATGTCCCTAAATCCTTATTGAGGTATATGGAAAAGATGTTAGTATTCATAATGTTAATCAGAGGTGAAGCGACATTACGTCACTCCGATAAACTCAGAATGTTTTATTATCATTCATGCATTATATTCATGTATTACCTTTGACCCACATGTGTTATATACACTACTATATGGTATGCATTATATATATGTAGGGAATGAGAAAAGGGATACAACGTTATATACGCACACCACCTGATCAGCTGGTATATGATGATTAATATGCCCACAGAGGCTGAAATGATATGATGGGAGACGACGTTATATACACATATATGTACGGCCACATTGTGCATGACACTTAGGCATATTATGGCCCTCAGAGGCATTCCGCACAGACATGATACTTATGCATATTATGGCCCTATGAGGCATTCACTACTGGTTGGTTGTTTCTTGCCTCAGTTTACATTTATGTCTCTATTATGCTATTTTTCATGCCTGACATTCTCGGTACATCAGTCGTATTGACGTCCCTTTTGTCAGAGGACGCTACATTTCATGCCCGCAGGTTCACGCAGGCAAGGCGACGATCCGCATTAGTAGGTTACTGACTCAACAGATATTGGAGCACTCTCCTTGTTTTGGAGTGTCGGTCTAATCTCGGTACGGTATTTTTATATGTACATGTGAGTATGGAGGGGCCCTGTCCAGACCTTATGATATTGCGTACTTTGTAGAGGCTTGTAGACAGTGTCTTGTGTATAGCAGTCAGGTATGACCTTGTCGCCCTTGGCATGTATATATGCATGAGTTGAGTCCTTCTACTGGTAAAATTTTACATAACTTCTTTCCAGTTTATCATTCCTATGTGTCAGCAAGATACTTTGTGACGGCCCTTGGGGCCATGATTAATTATGGATAGATGTTAACTGTATGATTAGTGGTACGCGGCAAGTAAGGTCCGGGTGCCCGTCATGACCCTCCGATTTGGATCATGACAACTATAAGGTAGAATTTGCAGATAAATTGTATCTTGTGAATCCAAACTCTACCTTGCGAATTTTTTTTAATTTTTGGTTGAGCGAGGGTTCGAACCCGAAACCTCGGGATATTTTTAAGCGAAGGAAAAAAATTAAAGACCAACAATTTGAGGTGCAAATATTAAAGACCAATGCTTTTGAAGGGCAATCCGCACAAAAAATGTAAGGTATGGCCCATTGAATCATCAAAGATGGCTTAAATTCACCAATTATTCGTAAATTACTTTCACAGATATATACAAAAATAAATTACCGTAACTAACTACACTATTTCACTTTCAAAACATAATAACAAAATCTTTACAAACATATACAACATCCAAGAAGTACCACAAAATTAAGAATTTTAGAGATCTTCCTTTCTACCTAGCTAGCTTCTCTTTCTTCCCATCTTCTCTTCCCACAAACCCGAGTCTCCATTGTCCTATTAATTTGTCGTTGCCGGAGTTTTCCATCTCGACCCCCATTTGCCGCTGTCAAAGATCTGTCAGTTTGCCACTATCAGCTGGAGTTCGCCGCTGCTTCAAGGAGTGACTTGAATGTGTTTTGGAGGTGAAAAGCATGTTGTAATGGAATGTTGTTGTGAGATGTTTCCAATAGCGGTGGAGAAGATTCTTGCATAGACATACACTTGACATATATCGTATGTATGTCAATGTATACTTCGGACATATTCGTTAGATATAGTGATATACATGTGACATACAAAATATATAACACTTGTATGTGACTGTATATCACTTGTATGTCATGTAAAACATTTTATGTCACCACAAGTGAAAGCTTAAAATATCAAGATGCCCTTATAAAGTTGATTGACTTTTATGTCCTTTAAAAGCTGAACTTTCATTTAACATTAATGAACAAAAATGTGAATGTGAGATTTCTCTCAAAATTTAATGTCCTTTGAAATACCAGAAAACTTATTATGGCACACGTACATAGAGACTTTTCATATTCCTAACTTTAACCTATTTAATTCTCATAGATGTTATGTATACCATGATCTCATCTTCTTATACTTTACATTTCAAATTGTTAGCTGATTCAGAACTCAAGTCGAGAAACTAAAGAAAGCTCCTATGGTGGAAAGTTATAGCCCTTTATATTTGTTGGATGCTTGTTGTGGATTATCTATCTTGTGAGTCCTAGATTAGATCATTTCTAAACATTCCCTCTTATTGATCAATTGTTCTCTCATACTTATGCTAAAAGTTCTGCACCAAATAAAAGTGTCAAACTGAGCAGCAATGTAGGACAAGGTCTAATACTTGTAGACTCTACCGAAAGGGAAAAGGTCTTATAAAGAACAGATTTTTCATAGGCCACATGCAACAACTAAAATAGTATCACCAAGGAACATGTTCCATTATTATTGACCGTAATGGGCGGTCATCAGGTGACGATTGAGGGACAGTAATAACATAGGCTTAGCGTAGCTTAACAAAGCTTAGCAGGGCTTAAAGTGGCTTAGCGGAGTTTAGCGAGGTTAGCAGGGCTTAAAATAGCTTGGTGTGGCTAGGCTTAGCGGGGATTAGCGGAGCTTGGTCTAGCTAGGCTTTACGGATCTTATCGAGGCTTAGCGGGGCTTAAAATAGCTTGTCGTGGCTAGACTTAACGTGGCTTAAAGTGACTTAGCGGGGCTTGGTGTGGTTAGGGAGCTTAGCTCGGCTTAGCGGGGCTTAAAGTGACTAGGCATGGCTAGGCTTAGCGGACCTTAACAAGGCTTAGCGGGGCTTAGCATAGCTTAGCTTCATGTTAGTGTATTCTAAATAAAATATATCTGAGACATCCACATTACATAAAATTGACCAGGGCGACAAATTCTGATTGACGTGAAATTTGACCGGTTCATCACAAATAGGTAGGTGCGATACTCAGCTTCTGTAACATCTCGTACTTTCGGACAATAATTTGAGCATCTAGACGTATGCAGGTAAGACCCGAGTCTTGGAAATTTATGTCATAATTACGTATGCTAATAATGAGTTGAGTATATAAAAGGATAAAATCCCAAAATAATTTTGAACGTAACAAGTGTGACGACAGGGATCAAAAATAAATTTGATGTGCGCATAAAGAGGTGATGTACTAGTATTATATCGAATGATTATGACATTGAGTATACGAAGGTCTTATAAATCATTAAGATTTAAGTGAATTGGGATCACAAAATTAATAATGTGTGTGATTGATTGATAAATCTTAGTGGGAGGGTTACGTGTAGCAATTAAAGGAGCCATATAAGTGACCAAGGCAATAAATCAATTAGGTGGCATTGTAGTACGTTGGGAGATGACATTTATTAAGGAGGGTTGTCTATGTGTCGTGAGTTTAAGACATGTTGGCAGCCACTACCTTACCTTTAGGAATTCATTTGAGACAAGTAACGTTATTACACAAAGGCAGCATACCATTTTGTTTCCATCTTAAACAAATCAATCAGAAAGAGTTCTTCTTAGTTTTGAGATTAGCATAGTCCAAAGCTATCGATCAGTTCTCATAGGTTTTAGGATAATTCAAGATTTTCAACAGGAATTCTAAGACCAATAAAGGTATGTTAAGGCAAATTATTTCTTTCTTTTGACATGTTCCATATAACGAAATGTAACCGTGATATTATTCCATAAATTACTCTACTCTTAGAAGTTAAGAATATTCATGTTATTGATTCCTATGTTAAAAGCATGTCTAAATATGTTCCTAAATCCTTATTGAGGTATATGGAAAATATGTTAATATTCCCAATGTTAGCCGAAGGTACAAGGATATTATGTCATCCAATTAATTCAGAATGTTTTATTGTAATTCATGCATTTTCATTTGCATTATATTCATGTATTACCCTGGACACACATGTGTTATATACACTACTTATAGTATCAATATATATATATATGTCAAAGATGTGGAAAAGTGAAAGGCGCTATATACGCGTCACCACCTGCAACTGGTACAGATATCACGAAAAGGAAGATGCCCATGTGAGGCCAATATTGATGCTCTTGTGTAGCCAAAATGATAATGAAATGATGCCCACAGAGGCTGTTATGGAAAGGAAGATGCCCTTGTGTGGCTAATATTTATATGTATACCGCATTTGCATTGTGCGTAACATTTAGGCATATGTATTAGGGCCCTCAGAGGCATTTACTGTTGGTTAGCCATTTCTGTCGGTTGTTGGTGTTGTCAGCTGTTTCTATCAGCTATCCTTGTCGAATGTTTCTGTTTCAGATTATTATGTATCTTTGTGATGATATTTCTTATGCCTGACATACCCGGTACATCAGTCGTACTGACGTCCTTTTCATCGAGGGACGCTGCATTTCATGCCTGCAGATTCACGTAGACAGGGCGACGATCCACGTTAGTAGGTTGTTGACTCAACGAATTTTGGAGCACTCCCTTGTTTCGGAGTGTCGGTCTAATTTCGGTACGGTATATTTTTGCATGTACATATGGGTATGGAGGGCCATGTCCCGACCTGTTGATATCACCTACTCTTTAGAGGCTTGTAGACATGTGTCCTATGTGTGGTAGTCTTGTATTGCCTTGTCAGCCTTGGTATATATATATAAGTTGGGTTTCTGGTTTACTGTTTTCTATGTTCATATATGTCAGTAGAGTATTGGGTGACGGCCCTTGTGGCCGCGGATAACTACGGGTAGATGTTAAATGTACGGCTAGTGTACCCGGCGGATAGGGTCCGGGTGCCCGTCGCGGCCCTCCGATTTGGGTTGTGACAGCTTCCCCATGGCTGACATCACTTATTTTTGCTTTTCGGGGCCGGGAAACCCGAATTCATGATAATTGGGGATTTTTGTAGATTAAAGCACATGGGAACCGGGGTGACATCCCAAAAACCGAATTCATCATAGTTGGAGATTTCGGTAAGTATTAGCACATGGATTTTTCAGAATCGGGGCGATGAACTTTGATTGGCGTGATATTTTATCGATCCATCATAAACAGGCTGGTTATTGATACTCATTACTTCCTCATGGCCGATGTCGCTTATTTTGTTATTTAGGGGCCTAGAAACCCAACTTCATAATTATCATAGCTTTCAGCGGGTATTTTTTGGAATCAAGGCGACAAACTCTGATTGACGTAAAATTCGACCAGTCTATCACAAACAGGCTAGTGTCGATACACTTTGCTTCCCCATGGTTGACGTGGCTTATTTTGGCATTGGCCAAAAAACTCGACTTCATTATTAATGTAGTTCTTTGTGGATATTAGTACATAGCTTTTTTAGAACCGAAACGACGGACTCTGATTGACGTGATATTCGACTGCTCCAGCTTATGTTGGTGATGATAGTCATTACTTTCCCATGGCTGATGTCACTTATTTTTGTGTTTCGAGGCCCAGAATTTCGAATTCATGATAATTGGGTATTTTGGTAGGTATTAGCGCATGAATTTTTCGGAATCGGGGTGACAGAATCTGATTAACGTGAAATTCGACTAGTCCATCACAAACATGCAAGTGACCGATATTCATTACTTTTTCATGGCCGACGTCGTTTATTTTTGCATTTCAGGGCCCAGAAATCCGAATTCATGATTATCAGAGCTTTCGGTCGATATTAGCACATGGAGTTTCCGGAATCGGAGCGATGAACCATGATTGGTGTGAAATTCGATCGGTCTATCACAAATAGACTGATATCGATACTCTTTGCTTGGCGTGACTAGGCTTAGTTGAGCACAAATCTGATAGCTACTACCCTCCCCGTCTCAATTTATGTGATATAGTTTGACTGGACACGGAGTTTAATGAATAAAAGAAGACTTTTGAATCTTGTAGTCTAAAACAAATCAAAGATATTTGTGTGGTTATAAATCATCTCATTAAGCGTAAAAGGTAAAGTTTAAAGTTAAGTTGTTGTCAAATAAGGAAATGTCTCATTCTTTTTGGAACGGCCTAAAAAGGATAGTGTATCATATAAATTGGGACAAAAGAAAGTAATATCCTAAATCAGCAAACAAATATTTATTTAAGAAAAAATAATGAATATCTGCGGGCTAAGACGGAGTATACTCTCACATCCTTCTACCATCCTTAAATGTGCAGGTTGATCTCACTGCTCCAAGGCACATTTGCTAAACTCTAAGCCCTCAGCCTTTTATGAAGACATGAAAAAAGAGAGTAAAATATGTATATAAGTTGTCATATAATTCAGTAAGAAGAAGTGAAGATTAGTGAGAATCAAATTATTTAACGGAAAGTATAGAGGTTTTCTTCAAGTTAGCTATTGTTAATCTATATTATAATAGGTAATTTGCTGGCGCTTCACGTGGTTTTGATGACCACATTAAGCTTATTATAAAATATATATATAAAAATATTAAAAATAACAATAAGATTGATCCTTATTAAAACTAAAAATATTAAGATTATTTCAAAATAAGATTTGATATTGTCAGATATCTCACGAACATCTAATAAATTATTGCAAAAGTCTTCCCCTTTGATCATTTTATCTTCTAAATATATCCCATTGTTTTGTTTCTTGATATAATTGGCTTCCCAATACCAAAAAAGGTCTCCATGTATCTGTCTAAAGAAGACCAATCATATTTGTGGACTATAATTAGTATGCTTGCAATCCTAAAGTTAATGTTCTATTTGGTTATCTATTTTGTTTTGATTGTTTTCTTTATTTTTTCCTTTCCCTTTAAATAAAAGTTTACATCAAATTAGGGTGATAATTCTTTTCCCTACATAGAACGATAAACATCCAAGAAATCTCAATTAGGCTGATAAATCAATAATATTTCAAGTAAAAGTTTGGTTCTCTTAACTATTGTTAAATAATATTATTCAAAAAATAATGAGGATGAACACACCATTCACCATTTTGAGGCTTTGAACTTGCATTTTTCCTTTCAGATTTAGTGTAACTCACGCTATTCTAATATTATTATGTCATGACCCAAATCATGGTATCGTGATGGCACCTACACTATCCCGGTAGGCGAACTAGTCCCAAAATCTTTTTAAAAGCATAACTTAAACACTTGCAGAAATAAAGGAGAAATACATATAATAATAAATCTATTGAAACTTATTAGAACACAATTAAACTCTTACAACACCTTCTCCCAAAATCTGGTCTGACTTGTACAAGGACACTAAGATACAGTGTAACGAAAGAATAAATAACACCATCCAGAATGAATAAGGGCGTCTGACTAGGATGAAGACCAAGGCTTCCAAGAGTGAGTGGTCTGACTTAACCTTCACGTGCTCCAACTGCAACCTGAACTAACTGTATACATGCATCCACGTAAAAGATGTAGCAAGCGTATCATAGAGTACACAACGTACCCCGTAGGCATCATAGGCCGACAACGACGGAAGATACGTAATAGAAATAAACATCAAGTTGACTCCCACATAATGCTACTCTACACAATTAAATGAACCACATAAGTCACCTTGTTCACATAAGAGTTCAATCCACAGATAAGTACAATCCAATTTATATTACACACAAGATCTTATAAGTCATACCCACCGATCAGTAACTCTGCCTAAGTCATATTCATTTGGTCTCCGCCTACCCAAGTTATCAAGTGAAATAAGACAAGTTACACTTAGTACACCGGACCATTAATAATCCTTCTCAAGGTGCATTACAATTAGTTTGGCCACAACAATATTAACTTCTTATTAACTCTAACTCTTAGTCTTGAATACGATTTCATACATTCAAGGGTATAATACATATCAGTTCATTTAATGTTCTCATTATACTTAAGTGAGAGACTATGCCATAAATCCTCGAATTCATGAAGGAAGTCAACACATTCAAAGCATACAAGTCGGTATTTACAACAACAATGCTTCCACAACTTTCTTGCTAGACACTACCAAATAACGCTATCATTCACCAGGCAATGCAATGACACACATGATTCCATTTGCTTTACATATTAGATCTGACGACTATACATCACATACCACAATAACAGTTCGACATCAATAACCCAGACTTATGAAGGTACAACCAATAGAATTCAAACCACAAAAAACAAGTCAAGTCATGACAACCAATTCAGTCCAAAATCACGCTACCAATTAACAAGAAATTAATATATAAATGAATGTATGATATGAATGCAAATGCAAGGTACCTTTCACAAACCAATATACACACGTTCAAATTCTAGGAATTGTGACTCGTGAGGGACCCACGCCGTCCATATACCGCTCCTAGCCAGTCGGAATTCAACACACGTATCTGACTAGAGCCCAAGACTCCTCTGGATCCATATCAATCATTTACATCATCTCAATATCTCCAACCACCTCATAATATATCCTTACCTTTCTGGTCTTATTAGATCCACAACATTTCCATACCACTCCACTTTCAATATCATCAGAATCATGAGTGTATGAATGCAACAACAATGACAATGCAAGTAATCAGGATGTATGAGATGCAATCAAGTATAAGAGATGAATATCACATGCTACAGAACTCAATGGCACGTAATTCCACATAATACAGTCTTTCATATCAGAAGCAATGTTATGAGAAAACTCAAATTATCAATAATGACAACAAGCCCACATAATGGCGACAAGCCCAAATAACAGCAATCGGAATAAGCCTAAAGCTGATTCCTCAAATCACCCATCAACATAGTTCAACACCGGTACCCACCCAAGCGTTCATCACAACCGCTAAGGTGGGACCCCCAAACACGCCTGATACCCTTCCACATTTATAACTACTACGTACTTCTATCGGAGTCTAAAAAGATAAATTGTAGCCTACCTTATTACCGAGTGGGTGCCATAGAACGAATATCGGACAGTCGTAACTCAGACAAGCGCATATATTTTCTAAGTTATCACGCATACAATCAACACATAAGGACCATTTCTATAGGAGGAATCGCTACCCGACCCCGGACCTATAAGGGTA
Source organism: Anisodus acutangulus (assembly GCA_029783415.1). NCBI lineage: Eukaryota > Viridiplantae > Streptophyta > Magnoliopsida > Solanales > Solanaceae > Anisodus > Anisodus acutangulus. The sequence continues at coordinate 46,986,449 of CM056496.1, read as the reverse complement.
AAAAGGAAATTTTATTTAAGAAATCATTCCCAAAGTCTATATGATAACCAATTAAAAAGCTTCAGCAATTTGATCTACCATGACCTCTAGTTTAGTAAATCATTTGAAAAAAGCTTCTTTTTCCAGGAAACTCTTAATTTCTTCCATCAATAAGTAGTAATATATAGAGATTCCATCTTCAAAAATATAGTCTTTGCTAGATATAAATTCCTTATAAAGTCACACATCAATAAAGCTTTCATCTAAAGAACTATTTCATAAGAATCCATATTGAATTATTTAACAAATCCCTAGTCATTCTTCTACCCCATGAAAAATTTAATAACTTGGATATAATAACCATAACCAATATCTAATCATAAATAATGGGTTTAGAGGTTACCCAATAGTGTAAGAGCAATAGACCACTCAAAAAGATAGCATTTAGCCATCTCTTAGCTCCCATGGCTCACTTGTCAAATGGGGATTCAAAATGGGAAAGATGAATTTTAAAAGAAATTTGATAACTGTTGTCACCGCCACTGCAGACCATCCTCCACCGAAGCGGCCCACCTCGGTGCAAAAGATGTCTTCCAGCACGGCCTCATTAACCTTATGAAAATTCACAAAAGTGGAGAAGAAGTTGCAAGTGTGGCTCCACACATGTGAAAAAGTATAGCCGAAGCGGAACGTAGCCAATCTCATTTATCATCGCATCTGCGGACCAACCTCGTTGAGGCGGCTCCGCAGGTGCATGTAATAATTCACCCAGACGAACTCGCCCAATCCTGGAATGTACACTCCCATTGGTTGACATTGATTCTATAATTTTTCCATCGAAATTCTATCCAACTGGATTTTACGCATACCCCCTAAACTTGACATACATTCTCATGACTCACTAAACCATATTGTTACTAATTAGCACATAAATACAATCAAGGACTTGCCCTATCAATAGTCGCATAAACAAAACAAGACTCATGGTGTGGTACCAAGACGTTTTGTCCAACTAAAACATCCCCGATGGTAAATTTAGAGTTGATAATATACGTAAGTTGATCAAGACAAAGAAGGAAGGCAAAATGACCGAGCGGGTCGTTATATATTTATACCATTTTAAAGCAATTTTACTTCTTCAAATGGGATATATGTGCAACGCACGTATCCAAAAACTAGTAATAGTCATACGTATGACATATATAGGACAAGGCGACATACATACAACATATAATCAGTAGACTACCACCAGAAAAATACCATAAATACCACCAGAAACCACCACTCATTTCACCATAAAAATACAAAAAGCCATTTACATACTGCAAAGTTGGAAGAAGAAGGTTTTAACCAAAAGGAAGAGAAGAGAAAGGTGGGTAACCAAAGAAGTGTTTTTTGGCCATCTTCCAATGAGGTTCTGGCAATGAGTTCAGTTGTTGCTGATTCCATTTCTCCTTGCTTATCCTTCTTATTATAGTGGTCTTTTTTTAAAAAAAAAAACAAGTTTGTTTTCCCATTTGGTGATGACTTTGCAAAAGAAAAGATGATCATGAGAAATCAACTAAACAACACTCAAAAATATTGTGTGCTAAAGATAACACCTAAGTAATGGTTATAAATCCCATCAAAATTAGCACTTACGACAATCAGTAGTATTACGATTGCCTAAAAATTATCTCATATTCAAATACTATAATTAATGAAAATTCCTCCTGGGTCAGAGGAGTAATTACCTCTAGGAGACATGTTGTTGTAGAAAGAAATATTGTGTTGCACCTTCACAGAGTTGAATTTGTCTTTTTCATCAACTAATGGACATAACTAGTTCTTGTTGTTCTCATCATCAGATTTGGAGAGTCCAAAGTCCTCTGATAAGTTATTCATCATCATATCATTTTCATTATCCTTGTAAGCAATATCTTGCCTCTAGGATCATTAGTCATACTACTCTGGACTACATGATGTTATTAGCGAATATTCTCCGTATATTTTGTAATTATGATCGATGTATATTTAAGGTAACTTAGAATTCTAATTGTATTAGGAATCAACCTTTGTAAGGTAAGTTAGGATTCGTACCATATTAGGAATCAACCTTGTACATCTATATATATTGTGAATAATGAAAGGAATCCCTAAGGGAAATTATTCTAACTTTCATGGTATCAAGAGCCTAAAACCTTCTCCCTTCTCCTCCTCATTCTCGGCCAAAACACAATTTTTTTTTCTGGTTTCCCCCTCCCTTTCTTGGCCAGAAACCAGAAAATTCCCTTCCCTCGGCCGGCGGCAACCATGTCTTCCCCCACAAATTCCGGTTCATCCACTGGCACCTTTGACAACCCCTCTCAACGTTCAGTATCTTCTTTTCATCCGGCATTCGCTGTTAACAACATCAAGAATTTTATCTCTATAATTCTTGACCAAGAAGACTGTCAATATTCCATGTGGATGGAACTATTCTACATTCATGCATGTGCATACAACGTGCTCGATCATATTGACGAATCTGTTCCTCGTCCCACCGATGTTACAGACTCAATCTGGCGTCGTCTTGACGCCATCGTCAAACAATGGATCTACGACACCATCTCCAAAGACATGTTGTGCACTATCATGAAAACAGGTGCTACAACACGTGAACTTTGGGTCCGGCTAGAAGAAATCTTCCAGGACAATAAAATACTTGGGCCGTATATTTGGAAGAGCAATTCAACAATACCCGCCTCGAGAATTTTAACAACATGTCCGAATATTGTAAGCAACTGAAACTCATAACCGATCAACTATCCAACGTCGGGACTTCTGTTTTAGAAACCAAAATGGTGCTTCAACTTGTTGCAGGTTTATCGAAAGGTGAATATGACACACTCGCAACAATGATTCAACAAGCCAACCCTTTCCCAAGTTTCAACAAGGCACGTTCACAACTATTGTTAGAAGAAACTAGACGTGCTAAATAAGAGGAACATAATCAAAAGGCGTTAGCCGTTGACGGATGGCAACATCTGTGGCGCAAGAAGAACCAAAGAAGAAGAAGAGTCCAAAGAAGCCAGTAGCGAGTCCAAAGAAGAAGCGAGCGATGTGAGGTCGTGTTGGCGAGGTCGCAACAACAAAGGCAAGGGCCGCGGAAAGGGCCAACGCAACCAAGAGGGTCGGACAGCCAGTGTCAAAACACCGGACCAGAATCGAACCAAGAAGTTAGGGTACAACCAGCAGCAGCAGTGGCCCAACCAGCAGAACTGGGCCTCGCCTGCATGCCTGTACCCAAATGCAGGGGCCCAGTTCCAGCGATGGTCGATCGCCTTCTGGGCCTGCCTCACCACCAGGCAAAGCAACCAAAGAAGAAGAAGCAAGCCCACTGGTTGCGATCCAAAGAAAGAAGAAGAAGAATCGCAATATAGCAACCTGGCCCCGACTGATTTGGGCCAGGCCTATACCACCGTGAACCTTCAACAGCCCGACGACAATTGCTACATGGACACCGGAGCCACATCTCACCTCACTCGATCGTCAGGTAACCTATCTCAACTACGTCGGTTAAAGTATCCTCAATTTATTACTGTCGGCAATGGTCATCGCATTCCAATTGAAGGTTACGGTAACACACACACCAAACATCCACACCCACCTTTCTTCCTAAACCACGTCCTATACATACCTAACATCATTAAAAACTTAATCTCTGTTAGAAAATTCACTAGCAATAATTATGTGTCTGTCGAATTTGACCCTTTTGGTTTTTCTGTGAAGGAACTCAATACGGGGAAAATTCTTACATGCTGCAATAGTGTGGGAGATCTCTACCCATTCACTCAATCTTCCGCTGTCAGACCGCAAACACCTTTATCCCTTGCGGCGATCTCTCCCTCAACATGGCACAACAGACTCGGATACTCCGGAGACCAGTTTTTACTTTTCTTAGGACTTCTAAGCATAATTCAATGTAATAATGGGAACATTGCCCAACACTATTTTTCTTGTCCACTAGGCAAACATACTCGTCTTCCATTTATGTCATCAAACAATGTTACTTTTTCTCCCTTTGACAGTGTTCATGTTGATTTGTGGACATCTCCGATTGTTAGCTCTTTGGGTCATAAATTCTATCTAGTATTCTTGGATGATTTTTCACACTTTGTCTGGATTTACCCACTGAAATTCAAATATGAAGTTTTTGCAAAATTCCTCGAGTTTCAAAAATTCATTAAAACACAATTTGAAAAATCTATCTAATCATTCCAATGTGATAACGTGAATTTAATAACTCAGCATTTCACAATTTTTGTTCTAAACAAGGCATGGTTTTCCATTTTTCTTGTCCCTATACTTCTTCCCAAAATGGAAAGGCTGAACTAATTATACGTACCATCAATAACATGGTTCGCACACTTCTGTTTCATGCCTGTCTACCACCGCCCTTCTAGGTCTATGCTGTCAAAATGGTAGAATCCCTTCTTAATATTTTACTAACTAGCACACTCCAAAACAAGACCCCTACCGAAATCTTATACCGTAGGCTACCATCATATGATCACCTACGTATTTTTGGATGCTTATGCTACCCCAACATGGTCTCTACTAGACCTCACAAACTTGCCCCTCGCACTCTGCCATGTGTTTTCCTTGGTCTATCTCCTAATCATCGGGGCTACTTGTGCTATGACATTGCTACTCGCAAAATCATCGTCTCCCGTCACGTCACCTTTGACGAGACAACCTTTCCTTTTTCCAATCTCCAAAAATTTCAGACTACCGATTACTTCTTTCTCGATGAACCGAGTCTGTACCTGGTCATCCAAAATCTATACCAACAATGAAATTTCACTGCTCGACATACCACCATGTCATGTCCCCGCCATCGCCCAAAGACCTCACCAACACCCTCATCGCCTCTGCCGTGTCTCCCGCAACCACATCATCCCTGCTTTCCAACAATCGGAAACCTGCAGCCACTCCAACTGGCAAAGATCACGCTTATCAGCCCTGAAATAATGACCATGCAGTCTCCAAATCTGGTAGCACTGGCCGACTCCTGGCCCGACACAAAGACCGCAACCCCCAAGTCCCGGCCCCATCGCCGCCTCTCACCGCATGGAGACTCGTGCACAATACGGGATCTTCAAACCCAAGGTTCACTTCAACCTCTCCACACAAACATTATCACCCATTCCAAAAAATTCAAAACTAGCAAAATTGGACCCTAATTTGAATGCGGCTATGTGCGAGGAGTTTAACGCTTTAACCAAGCAGAACACTTGGGATTTGGTACCTAGACCAGACGGTGTGAATGTTATTCAGTGTATATGGCTATTTCGTCACAAGTTTAGAGATAGTGGTGACTTAGAGAGGTATAATGCAAGACTGGTTACTAATGACACTAATCAGCAGGAGGGTATTGATTGTGGTGAGACATTCAGTCCGGTTGTTAAACCGGCAACTATTCAGACAGTTTTTAGTATTGCTATGGGCATGCATTGGCCGATTCATCAGCTTGATGTCAAGAATGCATTTCTTCATGGGGATTTGAAAGAGACTGTGTACATGCATCAGCCTTCTGGCTTTGTTCATCCTGACTCCGCATGATTGTGTGTCATCTCAGGAAGTCATTGTATGGATTGAAACAGGCACCCCGCGCTTGGTATGATCGGTTCGCCAGGTATCTTCTACAGATTGGTTTTGTATGTAGCAGGTGTGATACATCTCTCTTCACTTTTCACCGAGGTAGCAGCACTGCATATTTGCTATTATATGTCGATGACATTGTTCTTATTGCATCGTCTGACGGTTTGAAGAATGAACTCATTGCTCTACTCAAAACTGAATTTGCTATGACTGACTTGGGCAAGCTGAGTTATTTTTTGGGTATATCGGTGACCAGATCTGCAGCCACTATGTTCTTGTGTCAGCGTAAGTATGCAGAAGAGATAGTGTACAGGGCCAAGATGGCAAATTGTAAAATTATGCCAACTCCGGTGGACTCAAAATCCAAGCTTAGTGCCAATGACGGTGCGCCAGTTTCTGATCCCACTCTATATCGGAGTCTAGCAGGTGCTCTTCAGTATCTTACATTCACTAGGCCTGATATTGCATATGCCGTTCAGCAGGTGTGTCTGTTCATGCACGACCCCCAAGAGTCCCATTTTGCCGCCCTCAAACGTATTATCAGATATGTTAAGAGCACACTAGACTTCAGATTACATCTATACCCCTCTGCCCCAACCAAGCTACTTGCCTATACGGATGCAGATTGGGCTGGATGCCCCGACACACGTCGCTCCACCTCAGGGTACTGTGTATTTCTTGGGGATAATCTTATCTCATGGTCCGCTAAGCGGTAGGCCACACTTTCCCATTCGAGTGCTGAAGCAGAATATCGCGATGTTGCTAACGTAGTTGCTGAGATCTGTTGGCTCCGAAATCTTATTTTGGAACTCCAGTATCCACTCCGCAAGGCGTCTATAGTCTATTGTGACAACATATCTGCCATTTATATGTCTCATAATTCGGTCCAACATCAGCGGACTAAGCATATTGAGATGAATATCCACTTTGTGCGAGAGAAGGTTGCCTGTGGTCAGGTCAAAATACATACATCTTCACAAAGGGACTACCGCGACATCTCTTCACCGACTTCCGATCCAGCCTTAGCGTTCAGCCTCCTCCCGCTCCGTCTGAGAGGGAGTATTAGCGAATATTCTCCTTATATTCTTCTTATATTTTGTAATTATGATAGATGTATATTTAAGGTAACTTAGGATTCTAATTGTATTAGGAATCAACCTTTGTAAGGTAAGTTAGGATTCGTATCATATTAGGAATCAACCTTGTACAGCTATATATATTTGTGAATAATGAAAGGAATCCCTAAGAGAAATTATTATATCTTTCAGATCTAAGTTAACCTATCTGCCATTTCCTATAGAATCTTGCTGGTTCATTTCTGTTTCCTTTCTTCTAGTGAAAAGAACTAGATTCAGCCTAAATAAAGGGCCTTTGTTGCATACAGGAAATTATGCAAAGTCCACTTCTGGAGGTATATTAACTCTAGAATAGAATTTCTTACCTTACATATTTTTGTTGATATTTGTTCCTCCTTGGATTAGAATCTCCTTTCTGTTGTCATTGATGGCCTTTTAATCTTCTAATTCTGGTAAGCAGTTTTCTTCCTTTAAAATCTTTTTTTCTTTTCTCTTTGGATTCTATGAGGATTAGTGTTCTTCTTTGACACTCTTTTTGTCATCTTGTTTTGCTTGAAGTGATTCACCAAAGATGCTAAAGGCACATGCATAGTCTCTTGTGGTACTTGTTCTTCTGTCTCTATTATTTCTATGTTATCATTTATATTATGGGTTGTTCTATTTTTTTCCATTGTCTTCAATAATGTGCTCTTGAGAGTTACCTGCTGTAGGTTCCTTGATGTAGATCCCTCATTTGTGTCCTCTTTGAACTGTCATTGTGGTTTTTGGTTTGTCCTGCTTGGTGCCTTTCCCTTTTCTCCTTTATACAGTTTACCAACCTTCTTCATTCTTTTGTAAAATAGCACCATTATTTTTCACATCATTTGGAGTAGAATTGATGGTGTTATCCTGTTTTGTGGTAGAGGAATTTCCAAATTCTCGTTGAGTTGCCCTTGTAATTTTCTTTGGTCCCTTGTGTTTTTACCTCTGAAGAAACAATTCCTGCTGTTTTTGTCTTCCCTTACTTCTTCATACCTCAAATGTGGGTGCAACACTCTGCATTTCTCATCATTAAGTCATTGCATCTTGCATTGAGAATAGTAGGAAGGTATGATTTCATATTAAACAGTTTGAGTGATCACCTCCATATAACCTTCAATGTTTCTAATTTCCAGTAAGATTTCACTAATAAGGGGCTTTGTTAAATCAACTTCAACCTTGACCTTAGCGGTCGTAGGTCTTATTTTAGTACTAGTCGCCTTATCCATAGTGAGTGAGATGCCAATTGGTTTCACAATTCGACACACTGCATCTCACACATAATAATGCCACGGGAGATCTGAAAGATTAATCGGACAAATTCTAATTAGTCACCGATTTGAAATTAGTAGACCATTTACCGATTTTCATATTGTTGTTCCCTCCCAAAGATATGTAATTTCTTGAGGATACATTAAGATGATCCTCAAAGTTGTCAAAATCAATGAAAACATAATGCATATCATATGCCCCAATTTGATGTTTCCTTTGGCTGTAATCACTCTAGCAAACTCCTTGTAGGCTCGTTTTGAAGTACCAATTCCTAAATTAGCAAAGCCCCTTAGACTAGAATCTAGTGGTCCATTACATTCTTCCATCATTTAAATTGTTACCTCTGTTTTGTGGACCACTTGTAGAAGAAGCAGTAGAGGGTATTTGTAGATTTTTCAGACAGGTGTTAATTTGAGGAGCACGAGTGAGTTCAGTTTCGTTCACTCTAAATGGTTATATCGACACATACAGTCTTGATGGATACAATTGTTATTAGGTTGTATCACTTGTATTCATTCGGTCTAAATAGTTATATCAACGCATACAATCTTGATGGATACAATCACGATAAGTTGTATGCGTTCACTTAATTTTGTTGTATCAACGCATACTATCACGATAAAGTGTATGTGCCCATTTAACATGGTATATTCTCTCTCATACAATGAAATACAGTGAAAATACATACAAAGAAGAAGAATGACGACTTGAATTTATACATACATACAACATACATTCGTCCGCCATTGAAGATACATATAATATACACTTGTATGTCATTGTATCACACTTGTCTTTTATGAGATACAAATGCAACACACTGAAATACAAGGATACATACATTTATTGTATCACTGTATGTGACTCCATAAGAGAGAAGAGAAGAAAGTGAAAGTATATTTATGTCCTAGAGACAATCTGTATTAGGACAAATGTACTTTATACACATTCGTATTATTATTAATGGAGATTAATATTTTGGCATTTGCAAATTATTGAATTATTAATTGATTGTTTATAATATTCTATAATATGCATCCCTGGATGTTACTCTGTTATTAATAGTGTGAGATATTAATATTATAACATAACTCTTAAATAACCTCGAATAATGATCATCGAGAATGGGATATCGATGATATGTGATTAGGGATGGCAACGGATCAGATCTGGACCGGATCCTACTAGATCCAAATCCAGATCCATTTTTCATACCTGAATCCAGATCCGTCGGGTCCATAAAAATCAGATCCAAATCTGGATCCACCGGGTCCACGGATTGGATCTGGATCCATATGTAAAAAAAAAATTGCCTTGCTAAGAATTTTTTTTGAACTGACAAGCGATTTTTACTTAGCTAACAGTTTACTGTGTTTCAATTTTTCATATGAGATATTTTGTTCGTTGTCTCGTTTTGATTGTGAGCTATTAATTGAAAATGTTGGACAATGACAATAGTTGTGGAAAATGCTGACTAGTATTTCCACAATGCAGAACTTAAATGTGCTTGGAATCTTCACAAATAAAGTGAATATAATTTTAACTACTTGTCTATGGAGATGTTAGTCATTCACTAGTATAACATTGATTTTATTATCGAAGTTACCTCTTTATTTTTTGGTTTTTGAGTTAACGCGGGGATAAATTAAACTTGTTTTGAGAATTAAACTTGCAAGGATGTGCTTAGCAATTTTAAGAAAATACTTATAAAATTACATTCTAGGTTATGAATATATTTAATAAAAAACGAATCCAAGGGTCTAAATTTTGAAGATCCATATTCTATAAAACGGATCTGGATCCACCGGATCCGGACCGGCTCCAGGATCCACTGCCATCTCTATATGTGAAAAGTCAACATGTGGTCTCCATCACATCTTTAGAGGATGTAGTATGTCTCACCTGCTACGAGTAATGACTACTCGTGATGGACACATGTATACTTTGAAAGTATTGGTATACCCTGCTGATATACTGTTTGTTACACGTGTCTAAAGTATGATCATCGTGTGAGATATAGAAGTCCTTAGACTTGAGGTCAATGTGCGTGTTGTCTACAAAGTAATGTACTTTGATCCCGTCCTAAGCTCAAATTCCCTATAGGTTGAGATACATCTTGTATTGGGTACATTACGATGTGGATTAAAGGTGGTAGTTGAGCCAAGATTAGAATTCATTCCTCGAATGTATATTCGAGAGAACACTCGGATTCTCAGTGATATTAAGTTGACTAAGTCGTTGGCCAACGCAATAGACGTATTTAGAATATGGTCTAGTTCTCAACTAATATAGATGAGATACAATGATTAAGCCATTTAGATAGACACTTGACAAATCCTAAGCTTGATCGGGTGTGTCGTGAATTAAAAGATTTTATCTTACCACATAAAGGTTAAGTTTACTGGATTCGCGTAAACGTATTTCACATATTGAGTTCGTCTTGCGGCGCTGTCTAGGAGTTCTGCGTAGACCTTAATTTGATTAATGTCGATATGAGAAGGCATGTAGGGTCACACTATGTCGATTGTCCGTTCGATCTAAGGATGTATTGAAAGAGTAATTAAATGTTCAATTTAGAATCAAGATATTTAAATGAATAATGATTATTTTAATTAAGTCAAAATTGGATTTTAGATTTAATTAAGAATGCGCAGAAAATAAATCAAAACAATGCAGGAGCACGTCGAGCACCGCGACGCCCATACCCTAGGGCCGCAAAACCTTTGCCTCGAATTTTAGGTCATGCCCAAGGTTAAACCCTAATTCGATTTTGACCTATTTTTCAACTATAAATAGAGGCATTCTCTTCATTATTCATACACTAATTTTCAGATTATCATTCTAAGCCTTAGAGACTTAGAATTAAAATACTCTCTCGAAACTCTGCCGAATTTTCTAGCTTTCCGAAAGAGAAATACATTAAAGCTTAGAGTTTGCAATTGGAAGGGCAACCGCGTGTCCACCTTATAGTATATAAAGACTCCAGATACTATAACCTGTAAGTTTTATGCTTTATGTTACATGTTTGATTGTTGTATAACCATACCAGAAAACTTGTTATGGTAAATAAGAAACAAAATTTTAAAACTTCCGATGTGCCTTACTTATATGTTTTGAACCCAACAAAACTTACAGAAAGTTCGTCGGAGATGACATTTTTCGGCCAAGCAAGAAAGTCAGCCAAACAACAAAAATCTGGCTAGATTTTAGAGTTTTTTGAGATGGCGTTTTTCGGCCAAGTAAGAAGGTCACCCAAACAATGAAAAATTAGCCAGATCTAAAAATGAGGCCGGATTTTAGAGTTCTCTGAGATGGTGTTTTCCGGCCAAGCAAGTCACCCAAACAATGAGAATCCAACCAGATTTAAAAATGAGGCTTCCATCTTGATATGAGAACGAGCGTCACCTGAGAATGAAGCTTTCCCGGTGTAAGAAAGAGGGATCACGATGTCGTGGTTCGCCAATGATGGTCATTCGTCGGAGCTCTGTTGCTCGTCGGAGAGGAGCAGTTGAGGGAGAAAGATATGAGACAAGAGAGCTTTAGATTGTGAATTTGCTGCAAAATTCAAAGTTCAGATAGGAATGATAATATTTTGAAAGTATACCTGTAAATTGTAAATACAGTGTACAAGTTAGCTACACCATGTGTTTTTTCCAAAATTATAGACCATGTAATTTGAAGGGAAAAAATTAAATACCAAACCATTTGAAGGGCAAGTGCAATTTTTTCAAAATTCAAAGGGGAAAGAAAGTAGATGCCTCTGAAAATAAAACATTTACTAGTTCATACCCATTTACTTTTATGCTCCCAAAACTATTTATACGAAATGTCCTTGAATTATGATATCAATATAATATATAAATATATTGAGATGATATCACGTAGAATCATGTTCATTTATTCAAAAGATACACTTTTCTAAAAAAAAACTATGATATCATCATCTTATATACATGTGATGCTATCATGGAAGACTGCTTCAGTCCTTTCAATAAGACACTCCTTAACCCTCCATGATAACATAGTGATATATAAATATAATGAGATGGTATCGAGGACTGCTTCAGTCCCTCTCTTTATTCTCCATGATAACATCATAATATATAAATATATTACGATAATATCATGGAGAAAAGATTTTGGGCGAGGGTGTACTCGGGTAAATATTTTCATCCGGTTGAGAAAGAAGTGAAATTAGTTTAAGAGGGCAATTGGACGGGTAAATATTTTATATTTTAGGGGATTTTGTGTTGTTTTCCCAAATTGAGAACCACCCCTTACATGGGTTATTCTTACAAATCAGCCCAAGAGATTTAACCGGGTCAAAAGCCCAAAAAGTACTAGCCCAAAATTAGAAGCAGCCCACTACTCACGAGTCCATTCTTGATTAGTCACGCAGCAGACAGCAGAAAGAGGAAAAACCGCAGGGCTAATCGGAGAAGCTAATGAACAACGTGACAACATCTTTCACTTGAAGAGTGGCTGATTTCCGGCGAGCCCGCAATTCAATTTTCTCAACTCCAAAGTAATCTTCAATTTCTCTGTTTTATTTTCTTGGAACAGTTTTGTGGTTTGAGTTCGTTGTTTATACTGTTTTGTGCATTATGTATTTGAGTGTTTTCTATGTTCTTGTATGGATTGGTTTCTGGGTTTTGTTGGTATTGTTGATTAAGTTTGAAGAGTGTACTTTCTTGGGTGAATCTTAGCTAAAAGGCAGTATCTTTTTTGTTCTTAGTGGTATGAGTACCATATTTATACACTGCTAACAGGTGGAAAACTGACACATTTTAAGACAGACAAATAATATAGAGTGCTAATTACCAATATGTCTGAGAAAGTACCGCCACTAGATGGACAAGCTAGTGATAGAAATCTAGGAAGCTGGGAATAAGACTGGGAGTTGGATTTTATTTATGATATTTGTCTTGCACTTTGACATGGGATATTCTGGTGTTAAATCGTCCACCGTAACCTGCTAAACCAAGGGCTTCTTTGGCAATTTTTAGCTTAAACCGAAATTCAGATCTTTCTCGACTTCTAGTTGTTAAAAATTGTCCATAATAAAATTCCATGAGCACCATTTAAAAAGTGACTACAGGCTGATTGGTTCAATGTCTTTCTGTTATCAAAAATAAAAAATTCCATGAGCACCCAAAGTAGTGTACGGTCTCGTTTGAGCCAAGGGTATATCGGAAACAATCTCTCTAACCCACAAAGGTAAGGGTAAGGTCTCGTACATCTTACCCTCCCCAGACCCCACTTGTGAGATTACACTGGGTATGTTGTTGTTGAGCACCCCAAGTAGAGTACGGATGGTTTTACTAAGGGTATGACAAAGTCAAGAACCTTAGTGACTAGTGCAAACTTTGGAAGAACAAATCTTATAAAAGAAAACTTCGGAAGAACAGAAGGGGGGGGGGAATGTGCCTTCAAGTTAGTTGTTGGAATATTACTTTGTTAATGATGTTTTTTCTAAACCAAAACATGTTCACCAAAATTTCTGTTTTCCAATTGAAGTATCTGGCGAGAAGATGAGTGCTCGGAAGAAGACACCTTTCCAGAAGCATAGAGAAGAGGAAGAGGCAAAGAAAAAGGTACGAGCTTTAGCAATTTTGGTTTGCTGTGGAAATGGGAAGGGTGATTAATGGTCAGGCGATTTTCTATTTTGCTCACTATGTATGTCTTCTATTGGCAGAGGGCAGAGGATGAAACAGCTCGTCTGTATCAAGAGTTTGTGGAATCATTTCAGGCGGACAATACACCAGGTTCCAAGGCATTTGTTAGAGGGGGAACCATCAATCCGAATGATAAACTGAAGATTGATTCGGAAGGTCCGTTGCAAGAGTCTATACTGTGTTTTTTGTTGTTCTTCCTTTGATTACGTATATAAGTGTTGTTTTATTAATTCTTACAAATAAAATGATTTTTTCTCTTATATGAACAAATTATTAAACATATGGACCTTTTCTATTCATTCGAGGATGGCAGGTGGAAAATCTAAAGATGAGGGTTCAGGTTTAAAGAAGGGAAGTAGGTAAACTAATGCTTTTGATTGACCATGTTACTGTAATTTAGGATACTGAATACCAAGTTTTTAATGATGATATCACTGTTCTTATTAGTCTTTTATATGTTTACTTGTTTCCTGATTGCTATCTGTCAGTTAGTCTCCTTAAATATTTGATTTATGCAAATCCAGTCGTCCTTTTAATTACTTTCAAATGATAACTATGTTGCTACTATGTGTATATGGAGAGGGAGCTTAGTGCCTCCGTTATCTGCTATATGACAATTTTCTTATGCAAAAGTCAATTATAGACTGGGGTGGCTAAATGATGACTATTGCATTAGGAGTTTGATCAACAAATTTGAAATTTCTATATGAACCTGATGATCGATTCAACCTTTGATAAAAAAGATATATTTCATCTCTTCAACAAGTTTAGTAATGAACATAACAATCATATTGTTCAAGTGTTAGTAGTAGAATATTATGTCATTTAGGAAGGTATACATGTTTTTGCGGGTCTTTGTGTAACTGATTTGTCTGGAAATGGACGTACCCATATTTGTCCATCACGACTACATTTCGTGTCTTTGCCTGTCTACCTGCTTCTATTTGTCTAGGTGTAATCCAAGTAGGTTGAAGTGCCAATTTTTGCATATACGCCCAAATCAGTCAATAATATGATCATCTGATAAGTCGGACCAAATCGGTCAATAATACCAGCATCTGATAAATCGGACCAAATCAGTTTACTAATGGAATGCCCTACCGGCATGAGTTCTTGCATCATAAGCTATTCCTCATAGGAATGTCTGCGAATTTGATCAATTATCCTTCATGCTATGTGACAAAGATATATGTGAAAAAAACTTAAATAAAAAACTCAATAGCATGGTGATACATTTATACAAAACTTCTAACCCCATATCGAATGAAGGGTTTTCATTTTTTATTTTGAGGTAAATTCAAAGCTGTTCAAATTGTGTAATCATCATTTATTGATGTCTCGTCGGAAATCCCCTCTGTCCCCGTAGTCCAGCGCATTGCAACAAAAATGATTAAAACATTTATAGCTCTTACTTTTTCTTTATTATTTTAGAAAGGAGAAAAGGGTTAACTTTGCCCCTAAACTAGTTGAAATAGGACAACTTTGCCCTCTGTTTCGCTTTTTGTTTAAAAATACCCTCGACTTTAGCCAAATAGCTCACATATGCCCCTCCTCACTAATAGGGGTAAGGTCTGCGTACACTCTACCCTTCCCAAATCTCACTTTGTGGGATTTCATTGGGTATGTTGTTGTTTGCTGAGATGGAATTCCAACTTCGACAAAATCCCTCCCCGACAATTTTTTTAATCAGTATCTTTCTCATCGTTGACAAAAATCCTCCACGTCTATATGTTTTAGTTCTTAAATTCTCCAGAAGTGTAAGTTACCCATGGAGAACTTAAGAACTATAATATACCTACCACACAACTTCACCTTCTTCACCCCATTGCTTTTCTTTGTTACACCTGTAATCTCCAAATTGCTACCTGTTCAAAACATTACACTCGAAGCCATGCATATAGACAATCATTTCCATATAAGGATGGAACTCAAATTGACTTTGCTTAGATGAAAACTGAGTCTTTGACCAAACTAAGTTTCAATCTTTTTCTTGACAAGGGTTCCATTAATTTCCAATCGCAATCGCAAGACGTTTTAGAAGCCATCAAAGCCTCACCCACTTTAGAAGATCTTGAAATCACAAAAATGGAGCACAATGATGGGTTTCACACCATATTTTATTTAATCATCTACTTGTGTCTTCTTTGGTTTTAGGAGACGAGTTTGAGCTAGCCTTGAAACTAAGATCATTATTTCATACATTAGCTTCAGACTCCATCGCCTCTCTCAAATTCTCCTAAATTATGAAAATTCTCCCTTATGTTAAAATTTCCATTAATGATGCTTGTTGAACTGCTCCATACTAATTTTGATGCAATAAAAAACAATGTCAAAGCATACCATGGTCTCTTCCTTTGAAACATTTATGAAAATCTTCTCACATTTCATCAACATATTGACGAATTATGATAGATTTAGCGACTGATAAAAATTCTGTGGAGAGGCCTTTTATCTAAGTTGGAATTCCGTATTAGCAAAAAAAAATTGTGTAAAGTTTTAATGGAGGCAGGGCATATGTGAGGTATTTGGCTAACGACGAAGGGTATTTTTGAGCAAAAAATAAATAAATAGATGGCATAATTATCCTATTTCGAATAGTTCAGGAGTAAATTGATCTTTTTCCACTTTGAAAAAATATGATAAGTGGTATTGTTAGAGGGAACATAAAAGTTTTGGTCTAATAGGTGTTCAAGACCAAAGCGCAATGGAAGTGCACTAACTCTTTAGTGATTAAGGCGCAAATGAAGAAAAAATGTAACTCAAGAAAAAAGAATGCTAAACTAAACAACAATTATACGGGGGAGGATTTAAAACTGCAATTATTGTTTACTTTTAGTAGGTGTTTGGAATTGGTTTGAAGTTGAAAAAAATGAGTAGTTGAAGTTGAGAAAAAATATTTGGAGCAGTAAACAAACTTGATACTGAAATTGAAGAGATAGCAAAGTGAAGAAATGTCTTGAAGTCAAATAAATGCAGGTGCCTTTGGTTACAACATGGGGCTTCAAGAAATAGAAAATATGCATAAGAGATTCAATCATATTGACAGATTAGAAGTGAACGGAGAAATGATTGATGATAAAGAGGCTAACGATGACTACATGGAAAACTTCTACAAGTCTTTATACTCATAAATTGGAGACCAAATTGGGGAGACGAGGAACTGCCATGTCTAGGTTGAGAGGAAAGTAAGTTACTCCATAGAGCTTTTGAAGAGAAATAAATAGTGAAAGTAGTTTGGACATGTACAAGTGATAAGGCACTAGGTCAGACGTTTACTATGGCTATTTTTATCGACTATGCTGGACAATAATCAAGGAAGATGTAATGGTAGCTCGAGATCACTTTCCTGAGAATGAATAATTTGTTAAATGTATAAATGCCACTTATATTGCATTGATTCACACAAAGTATTGAGCGAAGGAATAGAAAGATTTTAGGCCAATTAGTCTAATTGGGAACAGTTACAAAGTTATAGCAAAGTTATTGGCGACAAGACTAAACAAATAATCAGCAAGTGCTTGCGGATAGGAATGAGATGGCATTCATCAAAGGAAGACAAATACTAATAGTGGGTGAGGCTTTGGATCTAGAAGAACACAAAGAGAAGAAGATGTTTTAGTTAAGTTAGACACAAATAAAGTCTATATTCATGTTAATTAAGGTTTCCTGATGGACTATTAGAAGACATGGGTTTCAAAAATAAATGGAGAAAGTGGATAAAATTTTGTATATCAACCGTAAGATTATCTATCCTGATAAATGGGATGCTTGTTAGATTTTTCACAGGGCTCTAAGGTTAGGTGACCCTCTCTCTCCTCTTGTTTATCTTAGTCGTGACATGTCTTAGTAAATGATAAGTAGGCTTCACAACTGGGTTTGGAATAGGGCTTACACAAAGAAGTTAGAGGACAAGGAGCTACGATGATCTCATGCTTGATTTATTCTTGAAATGTAAGAGGTTTGGTTGACTTTAATAAACATAGTCTGATAAGGGATCTTCTTCACAATGGTGACCGGATATATGTTGCCTTCAAGAAACAAAAAGTGAGTTAAGACCTCGAATCTTGTTGGACAATTGTTTCATGGTAGGTGGGATGATATGCAGTACATGAAGCAGAGGAAACCAATGGGGGAGGGGTATCATCATTATTTGGGATAAGAGGGTATGTCAAGGAAGTGTTCTTCTCAAAGGATTATGCTCTATTTCCCTATATCTAACATAGCCGAATAATGAATTTTCCCAGAATTTGTCTTACATCTATGCTCCTACTAATGAAGTGGGTAGAATTCCTCTACGGATTGAGTTAGCAGCTGCCAGAGATATCTCAAATGGCCCTTGGGTTATCTGTGGAGATTTCAACACCATAAATTTTTCGGGGGAAAGATAGCATAATGCTAAATACAATCGGGGGATTACAGATTTTTCAAAATTTCTTGAAGACACGAGTCTGATTGAGCCCCCTTTATTTGGGTGTTGTTACACTTGGTCTAGAACCTTTTAAGGTATGTAGCCTCTAAGATTGACAAATTTTTATTTTCTGCTGATTATTATAATCACTTTAGCACCATTAAGCAATCAAATCTCTGATGCACCTTTCTAAACCACTCTCCCCTTATTCTTGAATGTTGTAAATGGTCAAGAACTTTTCATAAAATGATCAAGAACTCCTTATTTCAAATCTAAAAACATGTGGTTGGAGCACAATGGGTTTGAGGATTTGGTAAGAGACTTTTCACGCCCCCAACTAGGGTGTGATGTGATTGGCACACAACCCTTTCCACTTGTTCAGCGAACTCTATCTATCTAACTTAAAGCCACATATGAACTCAACCTTTAATGAAAAGCCAACAAACTATTTATTTAATGATGTCTGAAAACTAACTAATGAACTCAATTAAATATTGTCTAAAACCTAACCCACTGACAGTCATGAGCCTCTAAGAACGAAGCTTGTCAACTGATTCTAGAATGTCTGCCTCTAGCCACAGGTTTCGTCACCTGCACACACTCAACACCTGCCACACGACGTGGCAGGCCCCAAACGGGCTAAATATTTTCAAGGGTACCCAGTAAATCTCACAAACTACCTCCTAAAAGGGGATCTAGACTTTCTAGGATAAGAATCTAATAAACAAGGAAGAATACGTTTCACAAGAAAGCGTGTAAATCATATAAAGCCTTGAAACTAACATAAACTGATACATAAGATTGTAAACTGATAACTGAATAGGAAATGGTGTCTGAATCTAATAACTGAAACTGAAGCTAAAATTTGAGTTATTTTAAAGTAGAAATAATTTTTATGAGTAAAACAACTTTTCACATAATGACCCTACGTACGTGAGGATCTAGCAACACGCACTGGGAGTGTCGGCCTATCTCCCCAACAAATAATAGCCACTACGAGTGTGTGGGTATCTAACCCTGGCCGTCGTGGCACTCACGCAAGGGGAGGTCGACTAGTTCTCCCGTCTGAATCTGGATGTGATCACACCATTAACTGTACGTGAACTGAACATATAATTTGCAAACAATTGCACATAATATGAATTGTAACACGTAAGCATATATTTCTTGAAAACTGAGTCTAAAAATTGTATAACGCATACAAGACATCAAGCAATATGTTAAGGATTCTTGCACTACTACTTATTACCTTAATGAATAAGGACGGATATGAGTACTTAATGGCAAGGATTTTTTTCTAGGGCATACTATCGAACATATAGAGTACATAAGTTCTACTAGAATTTTCTATTAAAAATTTAAGTCTTAACTTACCTTGATTAGCTCCTCCATCCAAACGTAAGCAGTAAGCTCAAGCATTAGCCAAGAAACTCATTCTACACACAATAAAGCTTAACATTATCAATTTATAGTCATTATGCCCAGTTCACCAATTTTGAGCAAAGCCTAAGTTCTTAGATTGTCAATTCTCTTGTTAAAGTGAAAATCCCTACTTAGGATTCGTTTCCACAACTTCAATTAGTCCACAATGACCCCATAAAATTATTCACAACTGTCATTCTCATTAAGGGGAGTCTTAGAGTAACTGGTAAAGTTGCTGCCATGTGACTAGGAGGTCATGAGTTCAAGCTGTGGAAATAGCCTCTTGCAGAAATGTGAGGTAAGACTGCGTATAATAGACCCTTGTGGTCCGGCCCTTCCTCGGACCCGCGCATAGAGGGAGCTTAGTGCATCGGACTGCCCTTTTTTTTATCATTCTCATTACATAAACCTATCACCAGAAAACTCATCTCAAAGAGTAGTAGGAATAAGAACACGTTAATTACCTTGAGAAGAACTTAAAATAGCATAAGCGACTTTGGTGAATGTTTCCACTTCAATTCGTAAATCTGTGTGTAGTCAAGCCTTCCAATATCCTCTTATAGTCCATCTGCAGGTACTAGGACGGAAGGGCGAAAATCTCCATTACGCTACCTTTAGGAGGTGCCAAGCGATTACTGGGTCTATAGATGTTTACTTTTTCATAGTGTAATCCAACAATTTTTTTTTGATAAGGTAAATAATTTTATTGACAATTGTGGAAATTCCGTGTACAAGACATATACCAAAAGAAGAGAACTTATACCAAAATACAGTTTTCAACAAAAGAGATCCAATTCTCTATACAAATAGGGACCTCATAAATGCACCAAAACGAAACTAGAGACAACATACTACTTTGCATTTTTACAAAATCTTTTTCTACCCCTTCAAAAGCCCTCCTATTTCTCTCTTTCCAAATAACCCACATGATTGCTAAGGGGACAACACTCCATGCCCTTAGATTTCTCTTCCCTCGCTTGTGAGTCCAACTTTGCAAAGCCTCTTTCATTTTGCTCAGCATCACCCATTGCATCTCAAACAAATTAAGAGCCACCCTCCATAAACTAGTAACCACTTTGCAGTGCAATAGAAGATGATCTGCATTTTCGCCCGAGCTCTTGCACATGAAGCACCAACTTACATAGGTGATCCTCTTCTTTCTCAGATTTTCCGCTGTTAAGATCACACCCCTTGCAATTATAGACATTATCCATCAGTCATTGTATTTTCTCAAGGTACCGAGGTATATGAATAATGATATTAAGATGTAGTAAACGATCGGTTGTTGATGCCGCCTGCCGTTGCACACTTTAATGAATAGTTACTGCATTGCAAACCCTTGCCCGATAAATAGCTAGTGCCTAGCTCCTTAAAATATTAATTTGGGCCATTTCACCAAGCCCTCGTCTAAGCCATAAACTTTGTGGGCTAATATTCAAATTGTACTTAACTAACTTATCCCTTTCCTGTAGTCAAAAGCAATACCATTATAAGCTTATCTCATATGTCCACTGTTGAAGCCGTCATGTGAGTCACCTTTTGAGTCTCACTTGTTCATATTATTATATAATAGTAAATGATGGGCAACATATATATGCCATTGTGTAATACCTTTAAATCCATCCATGGTATAAAATGTCAACATTCTATTTTGTTCCATCGTCAAAATTTCACTTTGTCCCCAAGTTGATCCTTAACTAATATTTGTACATCCATATCGTTATGGGACTTAGAAATTTAGTTCTTCCATATAATCATTATCGAATGAATTTTAACTTAAGACTTTAAGGAGCATCAAAGTAGCTTGGGGCTTTACAAGACTGGTGGAACTCTTTCAATGTTCAAGGAAGACCGGACTTCATTCTTGCTAAGAAATTGATGGTGTTGAAACACTCAAAAGAGTGGAAAAGGCCCTCTTTTAGTCACTTGGAGAATAGAAAATCCCTTATTCTCAGCAAAATTTAGGAAATAGATCAAGAGGCTGAGATTACTCACAATATATAAAAAATTCATCTATATTGAGGAAGTACTGCTTTGCAGTAACTTGGTGGGCATGAAAGATACCTTGTGACTAGAATTCCAAGATAAGAGATTGTAAATAGTTTTGATCAGTAGCGAAGGATTGAAATTTGGAGAGGAAAGACTATTATTGGGAAGGATGGAATGTTGGGAAAGGAGGAAAAATGGTGTTGGGAGGTAAGAGTGAATATAAGATTGTGATAGATTGCTGGTCGAAGTCAATGCGTAAGCAAGGGAGTCGGGAAGAGACCAACTTTTGGGTGAGGGAATTTCCGGCGGTTGGTTATACAAACAGTCAACGGAGGGGGGTGTATGGGAGTGGTTGCAGATTGTGGTTGTGGTAGAAAGAGAGGACAAAGAAGGAAGAATTGGCTAGGGCTTGTCTATTTTTGTTTTTATTCTTATAATGGTGGTGTTGGGCCAATTTGAATGTACCTCGACTATTGCATTGGGCATCTGCTACCTCCCGCTAGCACAAGTACCGGATAACTCTGCTCACCAAGGTCTAGGTAGATGGGAAGAAATCACCTAGTGTTTTTATCATTATCTTTTAAAACTTTATCCCATGGTTCTGTAACCTTGAATTGATGCCCTTTTCCCTCAAACTAGTATAAAAATGAGCAAATTAGCATCCAAAATCTAGTTGAATTTTGAGTTCATTTCGCTATGCTTTTCTCCCTTGTCTGGCTACAAAATGGTCCCTTAGTGTAGTAGAGCATTCACTGTGTCATTTTTTCTGAGAAGACTAACAAACTCCAAAAGCTGGAGGTAATTCCATGCTGTCCTTGTTGTTCCCATTTTTTTGCCTCTTCGAATTTATGTATGTGTATTTGAAAAGAGACCTGGCAAATTATAGGATCCTGTGGTAGGTTTCCCTATCTATCTAAATAGGTGTACTTAGTCAACCATTTCAATTTTTTTTTGTGAAGTAAGGGAAGATAATATATCCCTTCATCTGAGAACAGGAGGAAGAAATGGTTAAAAAGCAATACGTGTCTATGCCCATAGGAATAACACGGTGAATTGATTAAAAGCAAGTGGTTTTGCTTGTTATTAAGTGCGGATCACTGGCTTCTTTCTTGTTTAATTGGTTATATTGGTGTAAATTAATATATGCGTCATTGATGGTTTACTCGTCTTTATTACTTCTCTGGACAAAGATATTGATACTTACTCATGGATGGTAACCATGTGGTGCTACTTATGATGTATATATGTATAATTCAGCTTATCACGTCTCCTTGATCCTTTATCTTTTACCTTCTTCCCCTTTTAAATTACTGATCCTGTCACTGTTCAAGAATAAGATTATTGGTAGCAAAGATTCTGGAATGTATCTTATGTACTGCAGGTATGTGCCTTCTTTCTTACCACCTCCTATGGCAACTAAGGGCAGAGATTATGAGAAGGTCAGTGGGTGTTTGAAAACTCTTTGCTGCAAGAATAGTAAAGTTGTAACTAGATATCTAAATATGTTGGTTACTTCTAGCAGAAGGAGGATAAGCCGAGGGAAAAAGAGAAGGGCAAGGCTAGGAACATTGATAATTTCATGGAGGAACTGAAGCATGAACAAGAAATGAGGGAAAGGCGTAACCAAGACCGTGAACAGTGGCGTGATCGTAATACTGAAAATTCTGCTGTAAGTGGATTTATGATCGGCAAAGAAAAGTTGTTTCAGATTGTTGGTTTTAATATTCTGTTTTTATTCTTGAATTCATTTCACAAAAATTAATATAACTTATGATAGCTTCCACTCAGAATGAACACGTTAAAACTTAAAGAGTGTTGGGTGGACTAAAAAAAGTTTTAGACAGTGAGTTACATCATGTTCTCTCGCTGATATCTGTATCTGAACCTTTTGTGGGAACTGGAGAAGTTATTTACATTATTTAGAAGATTACTTTTATTGCATCTGGACTAGACACACAAGATTTGCACGGAATATTACATGTACACATCTTGTTGTAATTGCTGATGTGCTATGTAGGGGTGTTCATGGTCCGGTTTGACTCGGTTCTGGGTTAAAACCAAACCAAACCAATTAAATCATTTTTTTAAATATTCAAACCAAACCAAATTATTATAGTATAAATTCTATCGGTTCCGGTTTTGTCGGTTTTATCGGTTTGGTTCGGTTTTTGCGGGTTTAAGAATGTATTTTATAATGCAAAGAATTTTGAATCAAAGGGTAACTAAATACGACTTTGATCATGATCCATTCAAATCTAAGAATCTTCTTAATTAATTCATTAACTTTATTCAGGGATAGGCCTATGACTATGGGTTTAGGAATTACAGAAACATAACATTTACTTTTCATGATTCCAGTTACCTTCTTACATATAGCCTTTTGATATTACGACACCCCTATGGAGTTTTTATTATTTAAACTCATCGTCATTATGAAGCACGGAGAAGAAAACACAGAAGTTAAAACTGAAAACGATAAACAGAAAGACACAGTCATCAACCAAATCTTTTTTAATTTCAATTGCCATTTTCTTTCCTTTAATTTGTTACAGTGATTAGAGCCTCTTGATTCGACTGAAACTTCACAAAAACTTCAATTTGATTGTTGATTGTGTGAGAGTAAATGAGGCGGTGAGTGTGATTTTTTTCCCTTCAACAACGAGTGTAAATCCGTAAAGGATTTGGGAAGAAAAAATGAGGGAACCGTAAAACTAAATGAGGGGGAAATTCTATTTTACCTTACGCAATTTTTTTAGTTTACCTTAAACTTAAATGGACCAGACATTTGTTTTTAATAATTTGAATTTGTGACTTGGAATGACCCAAAATTTTGAAGAAGATATATATATATATATATATTGTTATTTTTTAATATGTATATACTTATCGGTTTGATTCGAGTTTTTTTTTTGGTTTAACACCAAACCAAATGTTATCGGGTTTTTTAAATTTAAAACCAAACTAAGTCAAACCGAGCTGGTTTTCGGTTTATTAAATCGGTTTGACTCTATCGGTTTTTCGGTCTCATTTGAACACCCCTAGTGCTATGAGTGTGCACTATCAGTTTTCTCTGAGATAGAGCAACACTCCAACAGATATGAATTTATGAAATTATGGCGTGATCACAGTTTGTCATACTATTTGCATCTATGATTCATTTTCCTGTCTTTACATCTGGGATCTGATTTATTTTGCCATGAAGTGATCTTTCCATGCATTCAGGCATTTGGTCATCTTAAGATAAATTTTCCTCTATGGATATGTTATATATCCAACGGAGGAAAACAATTCCATCTTTGATGATCCTTTCTTTAACTGTTATCATTTTCATCCACAAAAATATGACTCCTCTCTCTTTGCAACTCATTGGATCACTAAACACCCCAGTGGCCTATCCCAGCCCTCTACTACCAGAACATGCCTCCAATATCTACATCTGGCTTACACCTGAAAATGTTTTAGGAAATGATCATTCATCAAATAATTACGTGGAAATATAGTGATTGAAAATATGCTATGCCTAACCAAAAGGAGGTTTGATGTGGCATCTTGTTGTGTCTTAATGATGATATTTATATATCCTTTAACCTTACTCTTTCCTCAGCCATCTAGTCGATTTGATGAACTGCCCGATGACTTTGATCCTAGTGGAAGGCCTGGATCATTTGATGATGGAGACCCACAAACGACAAATCTATACGTAGGAAATCTATCACCTCAGGTAAGGTTTTGTGCTTACTTTTGAGATCATTGCCTTTTGTTTTAGGTGTTTCTTTTGTGTGATTCCTATTTATTTTATTTACTTGCAGGTAGATGAGAATTTTCTTTTGCGCACATTTGGGAGATTTGGCCCCATTGCAAGTGTAAAAATAATGTGGCCAAGGACAGAAGAAGAAAGAAGGCGACAGAGGAATTGTGGTTTTGTAGCTTTCATGAATAGAGCTGATGCTCAGGCTGCAAAAGATGAGATGGAAGGTTAGCTTCAGCTCTCTCTGTTGCCCCCCTTTTTCCGTCCAGACGCTTAGGAACTGTTCATTAGGTTCTTAGTGCTTGACCAAGTTGACTTTAAGTTTTTGTTCAAGTAAAGAGTTATAGGATCCTCAATGACAAGTTGTCACTAGCCTCAGTAAGAATGATAGTAAGTAGATGAATCGGATATGTCTGTTTAAAAACATACATATGGAATTCATTATAAAAAACCACACATATGGAATTGCTCCCAAGGCTTTGTTCTAGTGGCAAGAGCGTAACACGTGATGTGTAGACAGGCTCATGTCATGGGTTCGAACTTTGAAGACTGCTGCAAACATAAGACTGGTATTTAAGTGGAGAAGGATAGAGGGGCAAGCCCATTATCGACCAAGTTTCGAATTGTGCACCACCGACCTTGGGGAATTTCTCGGTTTACAAAACAAAAAAGAAAATAAACAAACACATTGAGTCTACAATGCATAAAAGTATGAAGAGGAAAAAAAAGAAAAAACCTCTGATAGCCAAGGCTGTTGTATTCTGTATTAACACAAGCAAACAACTGTTGCTGATCTTATTTGTTTATTCGTCTATTTGTTCCAGTTAACCGTCTCCACCCTTGTCCTTTTCTTAGGTTTCCTCTCCTTGTTTGCTGTGACTATTCTGATTCTTTTTTCCCTTGCGATATACATTTGTTAATAGAAGGATATTCACATGGAACAAGGTTTGGATCAGTTATTTTCCAATCTTTGTTATGTCGATAGTCTTCTTCACATAGTAGTAAAAAACGTAGCGCAGAAGTTGAGGTCCGTGCAAGCTGGGTTTTTTTTGAGGTAAAGGTAACTTTGTATTCACACAAAAAACTATCATTTGAAAGTGATGAGGTGGGAACTTACAACCCAACAATGGGCAGGTGCGTGCAAGCTGGGCTTGGCGCCGAGATTATGAAGAAAAAAAAAGCGAAGAGCAGAAAAGTTCCAAAGTTTGTTGGGATTTTATGCACAAAGCAGAACAAAAGCGTGGACTTTAATGAAGAAGCCCTAACGAAGAAAGAGCCAGAAATTTATATTTAATGCAGGGAAAAGGATCTACGAACACAAACAACAATTATTTCTATTTTGTTTTTTGAAAAAACTATAATTAAGTGAAATGTATGAAGTAAAAATCATGTCCAAAGTTTAAAAACCATTTTAAGTTTTGATTTAGATAAAAAAAATGTAGTTTAATGCTTATATGTTTAGTTTTCTTGTACTAAATTTAAAATTTCTAATTGCTGAACCAAAAAAAATTGTTTATAATGTTATTTACCAACTATATTTATTATCAAGTGCTTACCTGTTAAAGGCGAAGTCCATAGGTGATGAGGCGCATGTCTTAGCACGTTAGTATTGAGACTAAAGCGCCACCTAACTCCTAAGTGTGTCAAAGTGCATAACCTGGCTTTAACGGAGCTTCGGGGCATAAGCGCCTCAACTGAGCCTTTAATAACGTTGCTTCTTTGGTGGTGCTTCCTCTAGTTCAGCTATGCACTCATTCCAGAAGTGTCTTTTCCATGGCGTATATAAATTTTGGTATGAAGTTGGAAATTAAATAGTTGTATGGTCTTGCATGGGGATGCTAGAGAACATTTCAAGCTAAACTAAAGTCATTAAACAATCATACTGTCTTGCATGTGGAAGCTAGCATGTTACTCCTGTTATTGCTTAATATTCTGTATCTTCTGCAATACTCCAATTAGATATGATTGTAAGCAATGCATTTCTGATATATAAACCATATTATTCTTATCCAGGAGTTATTGTTTATGAATATGAGTTGAAGATTGGGTGGGGTAAATCTGTCTCTCTGCCTTCTCAAGCACTCCCTGCTCCCCCTCCAGGACATATGGCTATCAGGAGTAAGGAGGTTTGTCTATTCTTTTGAGTACAATCCCTGTTATATACATGTATTAATTTGATAAATGGTCAAATCGAGGAGTTTGTGTATTAATAGTCAATAAGGGTCTGTTTGGAAAGTCACCTGGTAATTGAAATTGGTGTAATTACTAGGGTAGTAATTACATAGCCTAGCAATTACGACTACCTGTTTGTTTGTCATAACGTAATTACAGTGTAATTAGAAGCATACTGTTTGGTTGCACATGTGTAATTACACAGTTAAATTAGTTTTTAAATAAAAATTAATACTTGACAAATATGTGCCTTTATAAATGATATATTAAATTAGCTATTTAAGATTTTGTGAGAATATATTAATTAATCACACATTTGTAAATAATATTGTAAGAATAATTGTATATATTTTTAAATTAATAATGGTTTAATTTAATTAATTATAAATATTAAAAGAACATATTTTGTAAGAACATCATGGGTTGGATGTTTGACAAAAAGACTAATATTTATACATATTATGTCATTAACATTAATCAAATGCATGACAAAAAAATAATCTATCAATTGTAAGTGGAAAATGAACATGCAATGTAAAACAACAAGTGAATAGTACTAAAGTAAATAAATTGAAATTGAAAATATAACCTAAATTCAAAATCCCCAAAAAAAGTTTCACATGATACTTTTATGTCAAATTTCAACATTTACACATAATAAGTTCCGATATAACTTAAGTAAATATAATTCAAAAGAAAGTGAATAAGTCTATAACCTCATTCAACAACAAAATTCTACTTTAATAACATCACTAGTCATATGTCAAGTTTGTTAATGTCTCATTCTTTCTAATATTAATAGTTTCTAAAACTAGAATAATAACGTAGTTACTCTAAATTAAGAAAATAAAAAATAAAAAAAACATACGAGCAATTACATGGAATCACAAGAAGTAAATGTTGGGAAATGAAAAGAAAGATAAATAATGTATAATAAAAATAATTTATAATTTAAAAATAAAAAAGAAATTAAAATAATAGAAATAAAAAATAAATTAAAAAGAAAAAAAAGTAACCTTGTAATTACATCCAATCCTCAACCCCCCTTGAGAGTGTAATTGCCCCCTCCCAGTTACACCCTATTACATGCTGACCATGTAATTACTTGGCCTGACAAACATGCCAAACTGTGTAATTACACTCAATTCCAATTACATGGACGGCTTTCTAAACAAGCCCTAAGTGATAGAGTGAATGATTTGCTGCGTTATACCATGTTAAGAAATTGTATGATCAGTTGAATACATGATAGAAACAAGGACAATGGATGAAGCATGTGTTCATGTTGAAATAAGTTTGTGTCTTGCATGTTTATCTGTTGGTTTGATATGTATAGACATCCGGTAGTGGTGTATCTCACCCTTTCCTTGGAAATGTTTCCCATGCAATAGCTTTCTGTTAAAGCTGCAGTTCAGCATGCTAGAGATGCTTTTTATCGCCACATCCAAGTTTCCGTTTGTGATCAGCTTATGCTCGTGCACTTATTCAAGAGATTTATCTTGTTTCGTTTTCAGGGTGCAACTGTTATCTTGTCGGGTCCATCAGGTCCTCCAGTTATTACTGTTCAAGGCCAGAATTCTGAGTTGGTATGATGATTAGTTGATCTTTGTACATTTCCTCCTTGTTGTTTTTCTTGGTTGGGATATGTGTCTTATCTCTATAGCTCTTCTTTACAGTGTTATTGAAAGATATTATGATTGAGTGAAGCAAAATGTTCAAAGAGTTTAGATATATTGGAGTAGATTTGAGAGGGTTCCTGTCAGCTTCATTATAAATTGTATTATTTGCCTTGTACTTTATCTATAAATAGGCATAAAAAAGGAGACTGTCTGAAGAGGAAGCCCGAGCACTTATCACCTCAAAGAGGACCGTTCTGATTTTCTTGTTTGGCAAATAACATCGAGGAGAGTGTACAATATGCAACTTTATTAGGAAGTTGTGTGTTGTGATCAATTCTGTTCTGGGGTGCTAATGGCTAGGAAGGGTTTTGAGTTTTTGACCAATCTGCTAATTTATGCTCATCATTCGTCTTTGAGGTGAACTCATGAATTTGATTTGTACCAAATATGAATTTACTTCCTTTAATTCACAAATTCTCAGTATACATTTTGAAACTTACATGTAATTAAGTTAAACAATTTATGCGGCAAAACACTCGTGAGTGTTGAACGACCTAAATTCCACTTTAAGTTAGTTCCAAGAATCTGGGGGATAATTTGCCGGCCTTTTTTGCTAATGTCCAGCATTAGGTAGACTGGAGAAAATTATGAGGGACTTACTTTGGGAAGAAAAGGAGCGGGTGGAAGAGTATCATTTTGAAAATTGGATGCAAATAACGGACCCAATAATCAGGGGGACTAGGGATACATAGATTATCAATGTTCAATAAAGCATTGTTTGAAGATCAGTTATGGAGATTTGCCTAGGAAAGGAATGCACCGATGAGAAACTTGATAACAGCTAATTATGGATTCTTAGAAAATTGACGGTTCTCGGGAGATGTGACAAACTCTTATGGAGTTAGTTTGCGGAAGAACATATTTTTACAGTCTATAAGATAACAATTGGTAATAGCATGGGCATTCGCTTTTGGAAAGACAAGTGGCTTGCTGGAAGCACACTCCAGAGGAAGCATTTCTTTAGAATGGATGGAGGGGGGAAAAAGTCTTTCAGAGAGAACCATTTGGAGATGGTTATAGGAGGGAGGTATTGAAATATCAAGGCAAGTACGAAGCGAACTCCTTTACTTGGTAGGAGTGTGAGGTGCAATAATATCCACACATAATTTAAGGAAGACGAGGAGGCTTCTGATGAGTTGATGTTGCCAGTGCAAGGAATGTGAGGAAGATACAGAGGCTATCTTATGAGTTGCAAATTCATGACACGGCTTCGGAATCTCAACTTCCATTGCTTGATGTGACTGATGATGCCGAGCACGGTGGCAGAGACAATCACAAGTGAGGATAGGCAATGAGAACAAGGCAATTAGGAGAACCATGTCATGGTGACATTTTTAGTTTTATTTGGAATGAGAGGACTGGGAGATTATTTTATGAGATGTGATGAATTAGATGTACTAAAATAGCTTTTCTATTTCATTTGTCCTGTTGGTGTGAAGAGTGAATACTAGTATGCATATTGGGATAACTTGAAAGAGAAGGGTGGTTGAGCCACTCATTCTCTTTAGTTCCTCGCAACATCTTGGTGCTATCAATGAAATATTGTCTTAATTTAAGGGGGAAAATAACTGGTGTTAGAAGAGGCTTTTGTCTAACATTGATCCTATAGTAGCATCTTCATTGTGAATATGTGCTTTGTATAAATTAGTGGCTATCTCTGTAGCGGTGTGGCTAATACTACCTTTGTCCAATAATTTTTTCTTAGACTTGGATTTTTTTTATTGCCAACTAAAACAATAATTTTGTTGCCAATTATGTAAAACAACAACATACCAAGTGTAATCCCACAAGTGGGGTATGGGTAGGGTAGAGTGTACATGGACCTTACCCCTACCTTGCCAATTATGTACTTGAAATAATTGATTCACTCAAACCAGATTTAGTACATATTTTTCAACTTTGAAGTTGATGTTAAATGGTGCATACTGGAATCTCCTAATGACCTGCTATCTATTTCGATCAGTTCCTTCAAAATCCTTGCATCCGAGACAATTTTGGTGTAGTGTGGGATCTGTACTTGATTTGGTCAACCTACTTGGATGTTTGGCTACACCTATGGACAAGAAGTATATATTAATTGGGTACTCCAATTTGTTTTGATTTTTGGTTTATATCATATATATTACATAAAGTATTAAAACACTTCGCTATTATATTCGATAACATATGAACATAATACTTAGTGTTCACAAAGAATTTAATTATCCTTAGAAACAGCCTCTGGCAGAAATGCAGAATAAGGCTGCGTACAATAGACCCTTGTGGTCCGGCCCTTCCCGGGATCCCGCGCATAGCGGGAGCTTAATGCACCGGGCTGCCCACAAAGAATTTAATTATCCTGGCTTAATTTAAGAACCTCAATATATTGCCGAAATATATACTTATATATGTCATAATAAACGTTCATTGGTTGTATCTTAACACCTGCACCCATACTCCTATCCGCATCCCCGATTCCTAAGATTTAAGTGATGGCGATCCAACTTCTAGATCCGCACCCGTGTGAGGTGCCCAAACCTGTATCCTGGCAACATAGTCTGCTACATAGTTGGAATAGAAGATGACCACAAAAAGACGTCAAAAATCTGTGGAACACTATGTAGTTCTGCTACATAGTTGGAATAGAAGATGACCACAAAAAGACGTCAAAAATCTGTGGAACACTATACAGTGGCTAAGGAAAGAAATTAGAGAAAATTTGATGGCAAAAAAATGAAATATTAATAACTTAATGCTCAAACGTTTAGCTCTCTTAGCCTTTTGGTGTAAGAATGAAAATGTGCGGGATGGCTAATGTCCTTAGTTCTTTTCACATGTAGCTAGGTGTACTGAGATGCAATCATATTGCTGATGGTTGTACTACTCATCCGTTGCACTCTCTGGGTGCTACTCTTTAATAAATTTATCATTACATTTTCAAAAAGAAAAAAAGTATTGGCAGAAAGTTTTCTTAGTGTATGAGAAAATGTTGAATTAGGGAGTCTTATTTTATTAATGCTTGAGCATATAAACTAAATGCTTAACTGTGTATTCTCGTCATGAACACTTGATATGAAAATAGAGGAGTTTAGACAGAGAAGTGGGTTAAGTCTCATGTGGACCTCAAGTTTCGTAAGATTTCCTAGACATGAAAACAAGATAATTATATTTTTGATAAAGGAAAGATAATATATTTCAAGAAAGTGTCTATATATGTGGTATAGATAACTAAGTTCGACGAAGGTGATAGAGTGTTTAAGGTTCAAATTATAGATTACATGCATGAGTTTGTAAGAGACACAGAATACATGTCTTAGATCTTATAGATAAGGATACACATTCAGCTTTTCTTTTGGAAGCTGACTATTGATGTACATACTTTTGGAAGCACTTTCTTGGTGCTATTTCAATAAAATTATTACCTTATATAAAAAGAGTTTGTAGAGACACAGGTAGTATACTGGGATGGTACATACTACTCTCAATCGATAGGTTGTAGGGCCTTAAGTTAGCTAGAAAAAGTTGACCGATATAACAATCAACCTGTCTTCTGATGCGTCCTTTTGTACACTTGTGCTATACTCTAACGCCAATCTATGATGTGTGATGTTTATTAAGCACCTTTTTATCCTATTTTATCCGATGCTTTTTTTGGTTCTGCAGGTTCTCACTCCAAATGTACCTGATATTATGGTTGTTCCACCTGAGGATGATCACCTTCGCCACGTTATTGATACAATGGCTCTGTATGTTCTCGATGGAGGTTGTGCTTTTGAACAAGCCATAATGGAGCGAGGCCGTGGAAATCCTCTCTTCAGTTTCTTGTTTGAGCTTGGTTCAAAGGAGCATACTTACTACGTTTGGAGGCTTTATTCTTTTGCTCAGGTAACTTGCGCAGCTGTAAAGTCTGGCTGAATGTTGTTGCAATTATGTTCTTTTGTTAAATGGAGTTAATAATACTTGTGACAACTTCATCGATCACTTTTAGAATCCGTGTGGATACTTCAGACAATGCTTCAATGGCGGAAAACCAAATAGCCATTGTTTCATGCAATTGTAGCTGAAGAAAATTTGGTTCTTGTCCATTACTTAATTCTGTCTTTCCTTGTTATATAAGCAATATGACAAATTGTGCTTATGATATAATCCAGTGAAATACTTCGTTTATATGATGTCATCCCTTTGCAGGGATTAGGGATTTTTGTCCTCTTATGCTATTCTTTCCTCACTAATAAAATTTTCTTTCCTTATTTTTAATAAACAGGGAGATACTCTTCAACGGTGGAGGACAGTCCCTTTCATCATGATAACTGGTAGTGGGAGGTAATACGTTGTTCTAACTTATATCATCTTTCATTACACATTTCATATTCACCTTTCCTTTTCCTGCAGGATATACTTGTTGTGAAAAAATGAATCATCTAAATAGAATTCATCTTTCAATTTTTGCAAAGGCTGCAGACTTCTGCAAGGGTTTGATGAAGTCCTGCAGCCTTTTTAGAAGTTCTCCTTGAAGATTGTGCTCTTTCTTCAAATATAACAAATTTACATATGCAGGTGGATACCACCCTCACTACCAACACCGAAAGGAGCTGATCATGAAAAAGAAGCTGGGAGCACATATGCTGCTGGAAGAAGCAGGGTATGCCCTTTCGCTATCTTTCTGTTCCAAGTCATTTAAGAGTTTGCATGTTGACTTTGAAACTTAAATGAAGTTTCTTTGCTAATGTTTCCTTCTATACCTTGTTTAGCGTGTGGAGGTTGAACGGACATTGACTGATGCTCAGAGGGATGAATTTGAGGATATGCTCCGTTCATTGACACTAGAAAGAAGTCAAATAAAAGATGCAATGGGTTTTGCCTTGGACAATGCTGATGCTGCTGGAGAGGTAACCTTTAAGCTGGTTTCATGCAACAGTCGAAGAGCTCACTTGTGCGTGAAGCTTTTCTTTCATATTTAACCTTTCAGAGGGCAAACTGCTGATTATGCACTGTGTTGTGGCAATGTTCATAACGCTTCTCCTTGCTCCTTCACTTGCATCTGTTTTGGGCTTTCGGCTGATTCTTTTTTGTCTTGTAGTATTAAGATAATAATTTGGCATGCTCTGTTACATGTACACTTTGGAAAGTTCTCATTCTTGAGCATATTCTAACACAGTTACTCTGCTGATTATAATTTGCAGGTTGTTGAAGTTTTGACAGAGTCTTTGACACTTAAGGAAACTCCAATACCAACAAAAGTTTCTAGGCTCATGCTTGTCTCTGATATTCTTCATAATAGTAGCGCTCCTGTGAAGAATGCATCTGCTTATCGCACCAAATTTGAAGCCTCTTTACCAGACATAATGGAAAGCTTCAATGATCTATATCGAAGTATAACAGGACGAATTACTGCCGAGGCACTTAAAGTAAGCTGTGCCTGTCACCTACATTTGATTTGCACTTGCTGGATTTTTTGTATCCTTTTTTCTGCTCCTCCTTGATGTTAAGTTTTTCCTTACATGTTACAGGAGAGAGTTCTGAAAGTACTTCAAGTATGGGCTGATTGGTTTTTGTTTTCGGATGCCTATGTCAATGGTTTACGAGCTACCTTTCTTCGAAGCGGTAACTCTGGTGTGATTCCCTTCCATTCTCTGTGTGGTGATGCACCTGAAGTAGAACAAAGGACCAGCTCTGATGATGCAGGTGATGGCGGCAAAGTTAACCCAGACGGTGCATTGGCAATTGGGAAAGGAGCTGCAATGAAGGAACTGTTGAGTCTTCCCCTTACTGAGCTAGAAAGACGATGCAGGCACAATGGTTTGTCTATCATAGGCGGTAGGGAAATGATGGTTGCTCGGTTACTTTATCTGGAAGAGGCTGAAAAGCAGAGAGGTCATGAACTAGATGAAGATTTGAAATTTGCGAGCCATTCAAGTTCTGCTAGGTTTCCCAGTAGCCGGAAAGATAGCAACCTTGAGTTGGATAGGATGGCTCCTTCCGGACGGAATAGTCAAGTGGATTATGACATACAACTCAAACAAAGAGAGTCTGTATCTTCACCCCCAACAAATTCTGCTCCACACCATAATTCAATTGGCTTTTCCAATGAGGGCAATATTGACACAATTTTGCCTACATCTAAATGGGCCAGAGAGGATGATGAAAGTGATGATGAACAAAAGAGAAGTTCGAGAGACCTGGGGTTGACATATTCATCTTCTGGAAGTGAGAATGTTGGTGATGGACTTAGTAAGGTCAAAGATGCAGAGCTTACAACTGACACAAGCAATTCAGCATATCCGGAAAGTGGAATGAACGAAGAGTTGAGGTATATGCAGTTAAGCATTCCTAGTAAGATTAATTAATTTCCGAATATGTGTTATTTTATTGTCATGTCATCCATTTAACTTCCAATACTTTCCTAGTTCAAAAAGATACTCTCTTTTTTGTGAATGGTAACATGTTTCAGGAATATACCCTCTTGGGTTCTGGAGGATCAATATGAACAACTTTGGAGTGAAATTTGTTCTCGGATTAAGCTTTCCTTTGCTTACAAGACTTAGAGATTAGGAACTTAATGAAAATTACTGCAAGTTACTTGCTAACTTTTGTATTTCAAATAATTGAAGGAAAAGTTTTAAAAGGTAGGAAGCTACTCTAGCTTGCTCACCAGAAAACAAGAAAGAATTTCATACCTCGGCACCCCCTCGAGGCCAGCAAATGGATGTCTGCTTTCTTCGTTTTAATTTGAGTAGTTTTCCTTTCGAAAGATAAGAGGTTGCACTTTTACGAAATGAAAGACTGTGCATGTCAACATTCACAATGTTAGAATCTATGAAGATTCCAGCATATATGTAAATATAATAGATAAAATATTATGTAATTAGGATAGAATATTATTATATAATTAGGAATTAATTTGTATTGATTTCCTTTCCTTTTTGGGACATGTAAACTTAGCTATTTAAACCCCAATAGCTTGATGGAATAATCAAGTTGAGTTCCTCTCATTTTCTCTTCCGATTTACATGGTATCAGAGCCTGGTTAAGCCCAGCTACATAGGAAGAGAAAATTTTGAACTCATAATTTTTTTTCCACCTGATTCCGATGAGGTTTCGGCGATCAAATCATTTTTTTCCAGCAAAATTTCTTGGTTGTCCAACCCTATCCATCCAATTTTCACCTGATCTCTGCGAGTTTCCGGCGGTTAGATCTGACTTTTCTGGCGACCGCACTATTCATCACTTTGCGGCAAATTTTTCCACAAATTCTGTCCAGATTCCGATAAAATAGTCCATTTGTTTCATTGTTTCAGACAAGATCCGGTTTATTCTGCACTTCAAATCTATCATAGTTTCTGGTAATAGTCTCTTGATAAGAATAAGAAGATTTTCTGATATTTTATTTTGAATATCGATAGACGCGTTGCCAATTCTAGTTTTAAACTCCTGCATACTTCTTTCATAGCTTTCAACCGATTGAAGACGGCTTGCTGTTATCTTTGAAGTTATTTAACCTAGTGTTTGAGAAAAATGTCACTCGGATCAGATATCTTTTCAAAACCTATGGTTTCCAGCAATCCGAACCACTCTATCACCACTGAACCCTTGATTGGTAGTGCGAACTACTTATCTTGGTCTTCCTCTGTTCAGTTATGGTGCAAGAGACAAGGTGTTCAGGACCACTTAGTTAAACATGCTAAGGATATTGCTGAAAAAGATAGGGGTGAATGTGAAAGGATTGATGTTCAGTTGTGTAGTCTTTTGTGGAAATCTATTGACTCAAAGTTGATGCTATTGTTCCAATCGTTCAAAATTTGCTTCTTTGTTTGGGAAAAGGCTCTTGGACTATACACAAATGACATCTCCCACTTTTATAATGTGATTTCTCGGTTGACTAACCTTAAAAAGCCGGATTTGGATATGTTTGCCTATCATGGACATGTTCAGGCGGTTATGGAAGAATTCAAAGAGTTGATGCCCGCTACTCCAAGTGTTGAAAAACAATTGGAGCAACGTCAGAAGATGTTTTTGGTTGTTACACTTGCTGGACTTCCATATGATCTTGACTCTGTGCGTGATCAAATTTTGGCTAGACCCACTGTTCTTGTTGT
Source organism: Anisodus acutangulus (assembly GCA_029783415.1). Classification (NCBI taxonomy): domain Eukaryota; kingdom Viridiplantae; phylum Streptophyta; class Magnoliopsida; order Solanales; family Solanaceae; genus Anisodus; species Anisodus acutangulus. The sequence goes on along the minus strand of CM056496.1, from coordinate 46,949,314 downwards.
GGATGACTTGTACGCTCGATTATTACGACTGGATGCACCACCTATGTCCTTTAGTCATTCGGTGACACCTGCAGACACTTTCGTTCTAGCATCTCAAACTGCATTTTAGACTGAAAATTGACATGGAGGTCGCTCTGGAAAATCTCGGCCAAGGTATGGGTATTGTAACAAATTGGGCCATACTCAGAATGTGTGTTGCGCTCTCCATGGTAATCCAAAGAATGCTCATGTTGCACAGACGGAATCCACTGGTAATCCAACCAATCAACTGTTCTCTTTATCTGAGGAACAATACAATGACTATCTTCAGTATCATGCGAGTAAGCAGGCATCTTCATTAATAACTTCCATTGCTCAGACTGGTAATCATGTTGCTTCTATCTCATAGTCCACCACGCTTGGCCCTTGGGTTATGGATTCAAGCGCTTCTGACCATATTTCTGGTAACAAATCTGTATTGTCTAATATTACTTTTTCTCGATCCCTTCCCACTGTTACCTTAGCTAATGGTTCTCAGACCATGACAATTGGAGTCGGTCAAGCCAATCCTTTACCTTCTTTGAATCTGAATAATGTTCTTTTTGTCCTTGGTTGTCCCTTTAGCCTTCTATCAATCAGTCGTTTGGTTAAGGCTTTAAATTGTTTCATCTCATTCTTTAGTGACTTCTTTATTATGCATGACCTTCGTACGGGAAGGATGATTGGCGAAGGGTGTGAGGTAGATGGACTTTATTATCTCAATTCTCCCACCTCCACTATAGTTTGTTCGGTCTCCGACTCTCCAGATTTAATCCACAGACGGTTGGGTCACCCTAGTTTATCCAAACTTCAAAAGATGGTACCTAGCTTGTCCAATTTGTCTAAGTTAGATTGTGAGTCGTGTCAATTGGGGAAGCACACCCGAGCTACCTTTCCACGTAGTCCTGATATTTGGGGTCCTAGTAGAGACTTCGGGTTTCAAGTATTTTGTTACTTTCATTGATGATTACTCAAGTTGTACTTGAATTTTCGTAATGAAAGATCGTTCTGAATTATTCTCCATATTTCAAACTCTTTTTGCTGAAATACAAAACCAGTTTGGTGTTTCTATTCACACTTTTCGTAGTGATAATGCACGTGAATATTTATCTATCTCAATTTCAACAATTTATGTCTTGCCATGGAATTCTTCTATCAGACATCTTGGCCTTACACTGCACAACAAAATGGAATCGCAGAGAGAAAAAACATTCATTGTTGTGACTGCCCGCACCCTTCTCATACAAAAAGGGGATGCAGTGCTCACCTCTTGTTATCTAATTAACCATATGCCTTCCTCTGCTATTCAAAATCAGGTTCTGCACTCTGTTTTGTTTCCCAGTCAACCCTATTTTCTCTTCCACCACATGTCTTTGGGAGCACATGATTTGTCCACATTCTCACTCCAGGAAAAGACAAATTGGCTCCTCGTGCTCTTAAATGTGTCTTTCTCGGTTATTCAAGGGTACATAAGGGATATCGATGCTTCTCACCTGACCTCAAGCGATACCTTATGTCCGTTGATGATACTTTCTTTGAAGGTCAGGCCTATTTGACATCCTCTTTTGCTGAACCGTTAAACATTTTTGAGGTTCTACCCGTTCCATCCTTTGGGGATCCCTCCATAGTCTACCCTTCCACATCATCTCCTACAACTCCATCTTCCTCCGTTGCACCTCCACCACTATAGACTTATCAACGTCGTCCGCGTCCAGATGACTCATGCCCACCACTAGAATCCTTACATGCTGAGGTCTTGTCTACACAGAGTCCCCCCATTGCCACTCGGAAAGGTAATCGCTCTACTCATTACACTCATCCTATCTATACTTGTTTGAGCTATCATCGTTTGTCACCCCCATTCTGCCTTTGTATTATTACTATTATCCGTGTCTATTCCTAAGACTATAGGTGAAACTCTTTCTCATCCAGGCTGGCAACAAGCTATGATTGAAGAGATGTCTGTCTTACACTCTAGTGGTACTTGGGAGCTCGTTCCCCTGCCTCCATGTAAGTCTACAGTTGGTTGTCGTTGAGTATATTCAGTGAAGGTTGGCCCTGATGGACAAATTGATCGTCTTAAGGCTCGATTAGTTGTCAAGGGTTATACATAGATTTTTGGTCTTGACTATGTTGACACCTCTCCTGTGGCTAAGATTGCTTCAGTCCGTCTCTTTTTATCTATGGTTGTTGTTCGCCATTGGCCTCTTTACCAGTTGAATATCAAAAATGCCTTTCTTCACGGTGATCTTGAAGATGAGGTGTATATGGAGCAACCACCTGATTTTGTTGCTTAGGAGGAATCTTGTAACATGGTGTGCAGATTACGACGAACACGTTATGGACTGATGCAGTCTCCTCGAGCATGGCTTGGAAAGTTTAGCATGATTATTTAGGAATTTAGCATGATCTGAAGTGAAGCTGATCATTATGTGTTTTATCATCATTTTGCTCTAGGTTTGTGCATGTATTTGGCGGTGTACGTTAATGACATAGTTATCACAGGTAATGATGATGAGGGAATTACCAAATTAAAACATCACCTTTTTCCGCACTTTCAGACTAAGGATCTTGGTCGATTGAGGTACTTCTTAGGCATTGAGGTTGCTCAATTCCAAATAGGAATTTTCATTTCACAGAGGAAGTATGCACTTGATATTCTTGAGGAGACAAGGATGACAGACTGAAGACTTATTGATTCTCCAATGGATTCAAATGTTAAACTCCTACCAGGTCAGGCGCGTCTTAGCGATCCTAGAAGATATAGAAGGATGATAGGAAAGTTGAATTATGTCACAGTGACTCGACCTGATATTACCTTTCCGGTTAGTGTTGTAAGTCAGTTCTTGAATTCTCCTTGTGACAGTCATTGGAATGCAATTATTTGCATCCTTCGAAAATCTGCTCCAGATAAAGGACTACTCTATGAAGATCGAGGACATGAGATAATTGTTGGCTATTCAGATGCAGACTACGCAGGGTCACCCTATGACAGACGATCCACTTCTGGATATTGTGTTTTAGTTGGGGAAAATTTGGTGTCTTGGAAAAGTAAGAAGCAACATGTGGTTGCTAGATCTAGTGCAGAAGCAGAATATCATGCTATGTCAGTAGCGGCATGTGAACTCATATGGATCAAACAATTATTGAAGGAGTTGAAATTTGGAGAAATTAAAGAAATGGAACTTGTGTGCGATAATGAAGCTGCACTTTACATTGCATCGAATCCAGTGTTTCACGAGAGGGCCAAACACAGATTGATTGTCATTTTTTCAGAGAGAAGGTACTCTCGGGAGACATCGTTACAACGTTTGTGCGGTGAAATGATCAACTTGCAGACATATTCACCAAGTCCCTAACCGGTCCCAGAACGAGTTATTTATGTAGCAAGCTGGATAAAATATTATGTAATTAGGAATTGATTTGTATTGATTTCCTTTCCTTTTTAGGACATGTAAACTTAGCTATTTAAACCCCAATAGCTTGAGGGAATAATCAAGCTGAGTTCCTCACATTCTCTTCTTATTCACACACAATATTCTTAAGAGCAGTGATGTTAATATGCCAAGTTTTGGAAGCTTAGGATACTTTCCTATTTCCATAATATTTGTCAGCAGATTCCCTTCCCGTTTCAATTTTTTGTGGGATTCTATGCGTCAAACGTGAAATCTGTTGCTTTCAATTTGTTTTGTAAGCCTCATCATGGTGTAAATTGGAATATAGATAGTGAAACCCTGCTGCAATTCCTCTTATTATCTTTTACTTGTAATCTCAACACTTTCTTAGAGCTGGCTTTTGACATCAATAATACTTACCATTTCAAAGCAAAATTGCTTGTAGATTTGATACAGCCAATCTTCAATTTTCTCTTGTATTTTGAATTTTAATATGGTTGTGGATTATTACTCACAACCCTCAATTTTTCTCCTGTTTGAATTCTAATATGGTCCATAACTAATTTATCAGACAAAAGCTGAGACGTCTTGAGGTTGCATTGATTGAATATCGTGAATCTCTTGAAGAACGAGGAATAACAAGTCCGGATGAAATTGAGAGGAAAGTTGAAATCCATCGGCAACGCCTACTATCTGAATATGGTTTATTGAATTTCAGCGAAGATACTTCAAAAAAAGGTAAAGCTCTAAACCTGTCAGTAGTTTGAGATGCCCGTGTATTTAATTGCATGTGCAGGTCCAATCTTATGTATACTGCTGTTTCATACTCCAATCCTATCCTTTTTGTTGACAATTAACTTTTCCCAGAAACTTTTTTCCTTATGCCCATGTCGTTCCTTTGATCAGTTCTCAGATGCTTTTTTATTGATGTATATCTGATTTTATGCTAAACAATAGCTGAAGCAGGCTGGTTTAATTGCTCAAATTAATATTTTCTGCTTTCAACAGCACTATTAGGACATTCTCTGGATTACAGGTTACTAAGCTGTTGCTTAGGATACTACATTTTCCTAAACTGTGTTGGTCATCATCATATTTACGGGAAGATTAGGTATCTGGTGCCCCTAAGTATTTTGTTTAGTGTCTTGGTGTTCAAGTGGGGAAGGGTAGAGGAGTGGCCCTATATCCACCGAGTATTGAACTATGTGCTAGCTGGTTCTTGGAGATTTCTCAGTTGTTGAAAAAAAAAGATTAGGTATCTGGTTGAGCAGGATACTGCAGCTTTTCTTAGCTGTAAGAAAGGCCACTTGACTGCCTCCCTTCTATCCGTTGTCATCACTCTTTCTGGGGTAAAAAACGTTCTGTGGAAGAGTTGTCGCGTTATTGATCAAAAGTAAAAGAATTATTGTCATATCTTGCTTTGCTATATTCTTGATTTTATGTTTTTTGTATACAAATTGTCTCATATTTGTGCTTTCATAACAAACAGCAGGTAGGTCATCTTTGGAGAGGAGAGAGAAAAGAGACGATTCTCGTGAAGCTTCTAGGAAGCGTCAGCGCAGCCGGAGCAGAAGTGGAAGCCCACAGTGGAAATCTTCCAGCAGAGACCGCGATAGTGATAGGGAAAAGCATCGTGAGAGGGAAAGGAAGAGTGGAAGCAGGGAGAGAGATGATCATGATAGAGATAGATCTAGGGAGAGAAGGCGGGCCAGATGAATACATGTACGATGTGAAAAATTACCATAAATACAGAGTAGTTGAACTTTCATTCCTCGGTGGAGATGCATTTGAGCATTTTATCTTTTCTGGGTGGCAAGTATTCCCGATGACCCTCCATGGCCCCTGGAAGTAAGGTCATTTTCTGTTAGTATCCTATGCTGTGCGCCACAAAAAGGAAAAAGATGTTTCCCGATTCAGCTCTATGGTCTTGTACAATTGCAGAGAATCTAATGAATGGCTGTAACTACAGCTTACTTTATGCTTCAAATTTTAGCTGCATTTGTTAATGCGTTTACTGGAGATTTTGTACCTTCCATCTATATTGGACTCGTAGTTAGTAATTCCTAGTTTTCATGTAACCTCTTTACATTGATGTACTGTCTGAGATAGTATTGTTAGTTGTTTCATGCTTGTCCCGTTAGGGGTATGCGTTAGAACGTTGATCTTCTCAAATTGTGCTTGGAATTTTTTTTATGTTTATATGGGCCCACTTCTCGACCATAGTCGGGGGTAGGATTGCATCCGGTAATCAGTTTTCAAAAAAATTCAAACTATTTAACTTGTAGCCAATGTTGGCAAAGTTTCCCTGCTCCTCTTTTCCTCCTTTGTTGCTGTGCATCTATGGATTAATAACTTAAATATTGCATATGCCAGCAATGAGATTCCTGCAGAAGCAAGTAACTCGAACCAGATGTCTCTAAATAGATTGACATTTCCCTTATTTCTTGAACACACCGTTGTGTAGGTAAAGAAAATATGAATCAAGAACCAAAAAGAAGAAAAAAGAGTGGAGAACAGGATGTTGAATTGAATTCCTAAACAATCACACACGTCTTATATGTATACATCTATTAGTTTCCTTTGGATTGATTATCAAGTTCAAGGGAGAAAATATGTGAGTGTATTTGCCCTGTATCCTATGTAGAAAACTCGAGGAAAAACATGCTCGAGGAAGATACAATATCCTCGGAAAATACCATGATCAAGTGCCCACTGAACAACATGGAAGTCATTTTTGCCAACAGCTACATAAACATTAGGCATAAATTTGGGTCTAACATTCAGGCATAAATGTTTGAAGCTCAGACATGTCCAAGCCTAACTTCAATATTTTTTGTTTGAAGTTTCTTTTCAACTTACTTGTGAGTTTGAAGTTGATTTTAAAGTGGCTGAACTTACACATTTTTATGAACTTCGGCTATGCCTTAGTATCGATCCTCAAATAGGTTATCTGTGCACTTCAGCCGTATTGGATGACACGTATTTATGAAGAAGAGATTGTCTTGGGAGAAGCGCACGGATAGCCGATTTTGGGGCCCCTATTTAAGTCGCGTCCTACAACAACATACCCAGCGAAATTCCACAACGTGGGGTCTGGGGAGGGTATAGTGTACGCAGACCTTACCTCTACCTTGGTAGGTAGAGCGGCGATTTTCGAGAGACCCTCGGCTCGACAAAGCACAAGCACAAGCAAAGTAAGACAAACAAAGTGACTAAGTCATGATAGCGAATTTTTTTAAAAAAGCAATAACTAATGCAAGTAAATGCAGGTAAATAAGACAAATAAATAAAATACACATAGCAGCATAAATCAAACGGTAGGGACTATAAAACAATATTGTGCCTACTAGTATGATAGGCTAAGCAGGCCTATAATAATAACGCTTCAACTACCAGTTAGTAAGCGTAGGTAGGACTACACTGGACTACCTACTACCCTTCTACCCTAATCCATATCCTCCATAACCCCTTATCTAAGGTCATGTCCTCACTGAGTTGCACTTACGCCATATCCCGTCTAATCACCTCTCCCCAATACTTCTTCGGCCTACCTCTACCCCTCTTGTACCCGTCCATAGCCAAGCTCTCACACCTCCGCATTGGGGCATTTGTGTATCTCCTTTGCACGTGCCTGAACCATCTCAACCTCGCTTCCCGCATCTTAGCCTCCACCGAGGCCACTCCCACTCTGTCCCGGATATCATCATTTCTAATTCTATCCCTCCTTGTATGCCCACACATCCATCTTAGCATCCTCATCTCCGCAACTTTAATCTTTTGGGTGTGCGAAGTCTTGACCGGCCAGCACTCCGCCCCATACAACATAGTCGGTCTAACCACCACCCTATAGAACTTGCCTTTAAGTTTCAGTGGCACTTTTTTATTGCACAAGACTCCAGATGCGAGCCTCTATTTCATCCACCCTGCCCCAATATGGTGTGTGACATCATCATCAATCTCTCCATTCCCCTGAATAATAGACCCGAGGTATTTGAAGCTTTCTTTCTTTAGAATGACCTAAGAACGAAGCCTCACCTCCACGCCTGTTTCGAGGTCGCTCGCGTTGCTGAACTTGCACTCTAAGTATTCTATCTTGGTCCTACTCAGTCTTAACCCTTTAGACTCCAGAGTCTGTCTCCAAACCTTCAGCTTAGCGTTCACTCCGCTGCGAGTCTAATCAACCAGGACTATGTCATCTGCGAATAACATACACCATGACACCTCCCCTTGGATTTATCGCGTCAGTCCATCCATCACCAAGGCAAATAGGAATGGGCTAAGAGCTGATCCCTGGTGCAGCCCCATCAACACTGGAAAGTGTTCCAAATCTCCGCATACTGTCTGTACCCTGGTCTTGGCTCCACCATACATATCCTTGATTGCCCTAGTATACATGTACACATCTAACCTCCAAACATCTCCATAGAACCTCCCTAGAGACTTTATCGTATGCCTTTTCGAGGTCGATGAAAACCATATGTAAGTCTCTCTTCATCTTCCTATATTGCTCCACCAACCTCCTAATAAGATGAATGGCTTCTGTAGTCGAACGCCCCAGCATGAATCCAAACTGATTCTCGGAGATAGATATGTCTCTTCTCACTCTCATATCCACGACTATTTCCTAAACTTTCATAGTGGGGCTTAGCAGCTTGATACCCCTATAGTTGTTACAACTCTGGATATCACATTTGTTTTTGTACAAAGGAATCATTGTACTCTACCTCCATTCTTCGGGCATTCTTATCGTCTTAAAAATAACATTAAACAACTCCGTCAGCCACTCCAAACCTGCCCTACTAGGATCTCATCAGGTCCGATCGCTTGTCCCCTGCGCATCATGCGAACAACACCCTGAACCTCCTTAACCTTAATGTTTAAACAATACCCAAAATCCCAGTACCTATCAGATTGCTCCAGATCTTCCATCATAATGTCTATATCTTCTTTTTCGTTCAAGAGTTTATTCAAGTAAGACTGTCACCTCCGCTTAATATGTGCGTCCTCCACCAGTACTGAGAAGTTATTTGTAGAAGGGGATTTCAATGGACATATCGGCGCACTGTCGGGGGGTTATGACGACGTGCATGAAGGTTTTGGCCCCGGGGACAGGAATGGGGGAGGCGTCTCACTTTTGTAATTTGCTAGAGCTTTTGGGATGGTGATAGCCAATTCGAGGTTCCTGAAGAAGGAGGAGCATTTGGTGGCTTTCTGTAGTTCGGGGGCTAAGACTCAAATAGAATTTTTTCCCCTTAGGAAGGTTGACAACGGTCTTTGTAAAGACTGTAACGTTATCTGAGAGAGTATCTTACAAACCGACATAAGTTTTTGGTGATGGATTTGGATATCAAGATGAATAAGAAGATGAGAGTTGTGGATGACAGGTTAAGAATCAAATGGGGGAGTTTGACCATGGCTAGTGCAAATGAGATGGGGGAGATGTTAATGGCCAATGTGGCTTAGGAGAGTAGTGGGGATGCGATCGATATGTGGGATATGACGGCCAGCTGCATTCGGAAGGTTGCTCGAGAAGTCTTAGGGGTCTCGCGGGGTAGTTGTGGTGGACATCGAGGGGACTGGTGGTGGAATGGTAAAGTTCAAGAAAAGGTAGAAGCGAAAAAAGCAGTGTATGCGAAATTGGTAGAAAGCAAAGATGAGGTAGAGAAGTGGACGAATAGGAAATTGTATAAGATGGCGAGGAATGAGGCAAAACTAGAGGTTACTGCGGTGAAAACAGCGATGTTTGAACGTCTATATGTGGAATTAAAAGAAAAAAATGGGGATAAGAAGTTGTACAGACTAGCTAATGTGAGGGAGATGAGGGCCCGGGACATGGATCACGTGAGGTGCATTTAAGTCATGTCCTATGTTCATAAAATTTTTAAGTCTAACCACTTTTCATTTCAGAAATACGTAGTTGAAATTGCAAAATTCGCATCCGAGGTTATAAATTCGTTAGAAATTTGGCTTGCGAATACCTAACTTCAGACATGTATGTATGGAGTTATAGGATTATTGTCATGTTAATTACACCCTGAACAAACTAGCCGCTTCTCGCAAATCCCTTCAAGAATTTATGCTAAACTGTGACGCCCCTAACCATGGCTTGGGAAAAATACGGCATTCAGTGCCTCACAGCATGTGACCGAGCGAACCATATGACTTGCTAATCACCTTGGGCATCAAAACATGCACTAATGGTGGTTTAAATCACATGAAACATAATATTGAAAATATAGTCTGAAATGTAATAGCGGAAATATATGAATAAAACATGATAAGTCTGAAAAATAATACTGACATGACACGCTAACTAGTCTAGTCTATGAAACCTCTAAAACATGAGTCTGACTGAAAAACTGTTTACCAGGACAAGGCCATGACATACCTCTACTATAAAACATGACATGTAAAATAAGTGACTAACACTCGAATGAAATGAGGCTCACAAATATCTGATATTGAGGCAAATCCTAGCGAGCAGATCCATCGTCCTAAAACTTAGTACCTGCACCGTGAAGTTCAGGCCCAGGGCAAAAGAGATGTAAGTATATTTGAATTGTACTATATGTAAAGCAACTAAAAGAATAAGCATGCACATGATATAATAGGAACATGAACTGAAACTGAACATGAACATGAACATGAACATGAACATGAACATGAACATGAACATGAACATGAACATGTATTTACTGATATATGAGTATAATAACATCATAAAATCTGTATATCTGTAGGAGGAGTATTAGTATAACCGACATGTAACCACCACGCGTGAGCATGACGTCTAATCTCTGCCTGATCAGCTAAACCATCTCGTACCTTGCCGGGGTACGAGACATGAACATGACATGATGAATCCAATAATCCCATAAAGGGGAAACATGCATGTATCGTTCTCTGGACAGAGCGATCCTTATCCTACGTAGTTTCAGGATGTGTGACCACCACCCTATAGAACTTGCCTTTAAGTTTCAGTGGCACTTTTTATTGCACAAGACTCCAGATGCGAGCCTCTATTTCATCCACCCTGCCCCAATACGGTGTGTGACATCATCATCTATCTCTCCATTCCCCTGGATAATAGACCCGAGGTACTTGAAGCTTTCTTTCTTTAGAATGACCTAAGAACGAAGCCTCACCTCCACGCCTGTTTCGAGGTCGCTCGCATTACTGAACTTGCACTTTAAGTATTCTATCTTGGTCCTACTCAGTCTTAACCCTTTAGACTCCAGAGTCTGTCTCCAAACCTTCAGTTTAGCGTTCACTCCGCTACGAGTCTAATCAACCAGGACTATGTCATCTGCGAATAACATACACCATGACACCTCCCCTTGGATTTATCGCGTCAGTCCATCTATCACCAAGGCAAATAGGACTGGGCTAAGAGCTGATCCCTGGTGCAGCCCCATCATCATTGGAAAGTGCTCCAAATCTCCGCATACTGTCTGTACCCTGGTCTTGGCTCCACCATACATATCCTTGATTGCCCTAGTATACATTTACACCTCTAACCTCCAAACATCTCCATAGAACCTCCCTAGAGACTTTATCGTATGCCTTTTCGAGATCGATGAAAACCATATGTAAGTCTCTCTTCCTCTCCCTATATTGCTCCACCGACCTCCTAATAAGATGAATGACTTCTGTAGTCGAACGCCCCAGCATGAATCCAAACTGATTCTCGGAGATAGATATGTCTCTTCTCACTCTCATATCCACGACTCTTTCCTAAACTTTCATAGTGGGGCTTAGCAGCTTGATACCTCTATAGTTGTTACAACTCTGGATATCACCTTTGTTTTTGTACAAAGGAATCATTGTACTCTACCTCCATTCTTCGGGCATTCTCATCGTCTTAAAAATAACATTAAACAACTCCGTCAGCCACTCCAAACCTGCCCTACTAGGATCTCATCAGGTCCGGTCGCTTGTCCCCTGCGCATCATGCGAACAACACCCTGAACCTCCTCAACCTTAATGTTTAAACAATACCCAAAATCCCAGTACCTATCAGATTGCTCCAGATCTTCCATCACAATGTCTCTATCTTCTTTTTCGTTCAAGAGTTTATGCAAGTAAGACTGCCACCTCCGCTTAATATGTGCGTCCTCCACCAATACTAAGAAGTTATTTGTAGAAGGGGATTTCAATGGACATATCGGCGCACTGTCGGGGGGTTATGACGACGTGCATGAAGGTTTTGGCCTCGGGGACAGGAATGGGGGAGGCGTCTCATTTTTGTAATTTGCTAGAGCTTTTGGGATGGTGACATCCAATTCGAGGTTCCTGAAGAAAGAGGAGCATTTGGTGACTTTCTGTAGTTCGGGGGCTAAGATTCAAATAGAATTTTTCCCCGTAGGAAGGTTGACAACGGTCTTTGTAAAGACTGTAACGTTATTCTGAGAGAGTATCTTACAAACCGACATAAGTTTTTGGTGATGGATTTGGATATCAAGATGAATAAGAAGATGAGGGTTGTGGATGACAGGTTAAGAATCAAATGGGGGAGTTTGACCATGGCTAGTGCAAATGAGATGGGAGAGATGTTAATGGCCAATGGGGCTTGGGAGAGTAGTGGGGATGCAATCGATATATGGGATATGATGGCCAGCTGCATTCGGGAGGTTGCTAGAGAAGTGTTAGGGGTCTCGCGGGGTAGTTGTGGTGGACATCGAGGGGACTGGTGGTGGAATGGTAAAGTTCAAGAAAAAGTAGAAGCGAAAAAAGCAGTGTATGCGAAATTGGTAGAAAGCAAAGATGAGGTAGAGAAGTGGACGAATAGGAAATTGTATAAGATGGCGAGGAAGGAGGCAAAACTAGCGGTTACTGCGGTGAAAACGGCGATGTTTGAACGTCTATATGTGGAATTACAAGAAAAAGATGGGGATAAGAAGTTGTACAGACTAGCCAATGCGAGGGAGATGAGGGCCCGGGACATGGATCACGTGAGGTGCATTTAAGTCATGTCCTATGTTCATAAATTTTTTAAGTCTAGCCACTTTTCATTTCAAAAATACGTAGTTGAAGTTGCAAAATTCGCATCCGAGGTTATAAATTCGTTAGAAATTTGGCTTGCGAATACCTAACTTCAGACATGTATGTATGGAGTTATAGGATTATTGTCATGTTAATTACACCCTGAACAAACTAGTTGCTTCTCGCAAATCCCTTCAAGAATTTATGCTAAACTGTGACGCCCCTAACCATGGCTTGGGAAAAATACGGCATTCGGTGCCTCACAGCATGTGACCGAGCGAACCACATGACTTGCTAATCACCTTGGGCATCAAAACATGCACTAATGGTGGTTTAAAACACGTGAAACATAATATTGAAAATATAGTCTGAAATGTAATAGCGGAAATATATGAATAAAACATGATAAGTCTGAAAAATAATACTGACATGACACGCTAACTAGTCTAGTCTATGAAACCTCTAAAACATGAGTCTGACTGAAAAACTGTTTACCAGGACAAGGCCATGACATACCTCTACTATAAAACATGACATGTAAAATAAGTGACTAACACTCGAATAAAATGAGGCTCACAAATATCTAATATTGAGGCAAATCCTAGCGAGCAGATCCATCGTCCTAAAACTTAGTACCTGCACCGTGAAGTTCAGGCCCAGGGCAAAAGAGATGTAAGTACATTTGAATTGTACTGTATGTAAAGCAACTAAAAGAATAAGCATGCACATGATATAATAGGAACATGAACTGAAACTGAAACTGAACATGAACATGAACATGAACATGAACATGAACATGAACATGAACATGAACATGAACATGAACATGAACATGAACATGAACATGAACATGTATTTACTGATATATGAGTATAATAACATCATAAAATCTGTATATCTGTGGGAAGAGTATTAGTATAACCGACATGTAACCATCACGCGTGAACATGGCGTCTAATCTCTGCCTGATCAGCTAAACCATCTCGTACCTTGCCGGGGTACGAGACATGAACATGACATGATGAATCCAATAATCCCACAAAGGGGCAACATGCATGTATCGTTCTCTGGGTAGAGCCATCCTTATCCTACGTAGTTTCAGGCTGTCTGAGCTTTCTCGGTAATTTGTGAAACTTCCAAAACTTGTACTTGAATATAGTTGGCTTGTAGTAAGCCCATGAATTTCATAAATATAACTTGTAAACATGATTTGTGATTATAATTTAACATGTAGATAAATATATAATATAGATTGTGTAAAACATGAAAACATATATAACTTCATGGAACTAAGTAATTATGATTATAACTGGTATTTAACAACTCATGGAATTCAAATTATGCGTTCTGTGATACATATAGGTTCATGACAATCATAGTGACCTATGATGAATACAATTAACGAATTATAATATAGACATGACATATGATATTACATGTATTAGGGTTATCATGATAATAAAACAAAATCCTAAACTTATGAAGAATTCATGTGTCATGGAAAAATGTGGTGTGGGAAAGAACATGATACTCCCACACGTGGATAGAATCTCTACATACCTTATTCGCTCCGATACTTGTATTAAAATACGATCTTTGGAGAAGAAATTCAAAGCTTGAACCTTGAAACCTTGGGGCGGGGTTATCTTGAAAACCCTAGGTTAAGAATCAAGGATTTCACTTAGGTATTGCGTATGCATGATTAGAATCACGTAGAAATACATGAAAAAGGCTTACCTTGAGTTATGAGGATGGTGGTAGAAGAGAGCTTCGTCCTTTCGGTGGGACTTTTATGGCCGATTCGACGTTCCGTCAAATTTTCTACGGTCTGAGCATGAACCGTATAATTTTGTACGGTCTGTATAATCGGATCGTCACCCAATAGCAACTAATCAGTGACTGCTAAAATTTGGAGGGAAAGTTACAGTTAAAAATGATGGACTATATAATCGTATACGATCCGTAAAAATAACTATGCTCCGTCAATTTCAAAAACCAATTGTACGATACATTTTGACGGCCCGTAACACTTTTACGATCCGTATATCTTGGGCGTAAAATTGGAATTGCATAATCGAAACTGGTTTTTCAGCTTTAACTCCCCGTCTTGGTTTCTTACACTCCTTAATCAAGAACATGACCTAGTTTGAAGGTACGAGGTATTACAATATCTCCCCCTTGGGATCATTCATCCTCGAATGACCGATCATGGTAAGAATAAGAATGGACATGACATGAGTACATGAACGTGAAGAAACATGTTATGAAATATGTGGACTAAACTGACATGAGTACATAAAAGCATGAACATGGGGGCATGAGACATGAGTATTGAATACATGAACGTGAAATTTAAGACATGGATATGCAATGGACATGACATGAATATTGTAGGTATTTACCTTGGACACTTTCTGCTTGCTCCTCAAATAAGTGCGGATATCTGGACTTCATGTCCTTTTCGGCTACCCATGTAGCCTCATAAACTTTCTGACTTCTCCAAAATACTTTCACTGAGGCGACTTCGTTAGTAATCAACTTGCTAGTCTGACGATCTAGAATAGCCACAAGGACCTCTTCATAGGTTAGGCCATGCTTAACTATGATGGGTTCGGTAGGCACAACCAGCGATGGGTCTCCCACACACTTTCTCAACATAGATACATGAAATACTAGGTGCACAACAATCAAATCTTGTGGCAATTCAAGCTCATAAGCCACTTGATCGATTCTTCACAGAATCCTGTGTGGTTCGATATATCTGGGACTGAGCTTCCCTTTTCTTCCAAACCTCATACCCCCTTTAATAAGTGAAACTTTAAAAAATACTCAATCATCAACTTGAAACTCCAAATCTCTACGCCTCACATCAGAATAGGACTTCTAGCCACAATGAGTCATTTTCAAATGCTCCTTAATCAACTTGACTTTTTTCATAGCCTGATGGATCATGTCTTGTCCTTACAATTGTCCTTCACTAATTTTGAACCAATCAATTAGCGATCTATACCTTCGCCCATACAGAGCTTCAAACAGTGTCATCTGGATACTAGCATGGTAGCTCTTATTATAAGCAAATTCAATGAGAGGCAAATGATCATCCCAATTACCTTTAAAATCGAGAACACATGCCTTAAACATATCCTCAAGAGTATGAATAGTATGCTCTGCTTAGCCATTTGTCTGAGGATGAAAACTTGTGCTGAGATTTACCTTGGTACCCAATCCTTTTTGGAAAGACTTCCAAAAGTGCACTGTGAACTTAGCACTACGATATGAAATAATGGACACCGGGGTCCCATGAATCCTGACAATCTCGGATATACAACTTGGGATAATCTTCTACTGAATCTGTTGTCTTAATTGACAAAAAGTGCGATTTAGTAAGTTGGTCTACAATCACCCAAATCGAGTCATGCCTTCGAGATGAGCGAGGTAGACCTGTTATGAAGTCCATATTTATCATCTCTCATTTCCAAACAGGAATATCAATATTCTGAGCCAACCCACTGGACCTCTAATGTTCGACTTTCACCTGTTGACAATTCAAACACTTGGCTATGAAATCTGCCACATTCATATTCATATCGTTCCACTAATAAATCTCTTTAAGGTCATGATACATTTTTGTAGAACCTGGGTGAATGAAATATCTGGAATTGTGTGCTTATGCCATGATTCGTTTTCTGAGCCCATCTACATCTGGAACACACAATCTGTCTCGGTACCTCAAAGTACTATAATCTCTCCCTTATTCAAAATCCATAGTATTATGCTTGTGAATACCCATTTTTAGCTACAAAAGGTAGGGATCATTAAACTGTTTCTCCTTCACTTTGTCTACTAAGGAAGATTCAGATCAGTTTTGGACAACAACACCACCATCTTCAAAGTCCATGAGTCGAACTCCTAATCTGGCTAGTCGGTGAACTTCCTTCGATATAGTTATTTTTTCTTCTTCAACATGAGATAAACTTCCTATGGATCACCGATTGAGAGCATCGACTACCACATTCGCTTTCCCTAAATGGTAGAGAACATCTACATCATAATCTTTTATCAATTTGAGCCATCTTCTCTGCCTATAATTCAACTCCCGCTGCTTGAAATTATACTGAAGGCTCTTGTGAGTTGTGAGAATATCAATGTGAATTCCATACAGATAACGATGCCATATCGTGAGAGCAAAAATCACTGCTGCCAATTCTAAGTCATTAGTCGGATAATTCTTTTCATGAGGCTTAAGTTGTCTGGATGCATACGTTATCACCTTACTATGCTGCATTAAAACACATACGAGACCAATTTTTGAAGCATCAAAATATACAATGAACCCATCGGTTTCCTCTAGCAATGTTAACACTAGAGCAGAAGTCAGTCTCATTTTCAATTCTTCGAAACTACGCTCACAGGCATCTGACTACTGAAATTTGACTTTCTTCTGAGTCAATCTGGTCAATAGAGCTGAGATGGAATAAAACCCCTCTATGAAGCGCCTATAATATCTTGCCAGACCTAATAAACTTCTTATCTCAGAGACTGCGGTGGGTCTGGGCCAATTCGTCACAATTTCTATTTTCTGAAAATTAACTTGGACGCCTTCGCCTGAAATCACATGGCCTATGAATGCTACTGACTTTAGCCAAAATTCACACTTGAAATTTTTTGCATAGAGCTTGTGGTCCTGAAGTGTCCGCAACACTATTCTGAGATGTTCTGCATGATCAGCCTCCCTACGATAATAGACTAGAATATCATCAATGAAAACAATGACGAAAAGATCGAGATAAGGCTTGAAGACCCTGTTCATAAGATCCATAAAAGCAGCTGGAGCATTCGTCAATCCGAACGACATGACACAAAATTTGAAATGACCGTAACGAGTTCTGAAGGCGATTTTTGGAATGTCAACTTCCTTAACCTTAAGTTGATGGTACCCTGATTTGAGGTAAACCTTGGAATAACACTGGGCATCCTGAAGTTGATCGAATAAGTCATTAATTCTAGGAAGATGATACTTGTTCTTAATGGTGACTTTGTTCAACTGTTGGTAGTCAATGCACATACGTAAAGATTCATCATTCTTCCGAACAAATAAAATTGGTGCACCATAAGGTGAGACATTTGGTCTAATAAATCCCTTATCAAAGAGATTTTTAAACTGAGATTTTAATTCCCTTAACTCTGTTAGAGCCATTTTGTGTGGCGGAATAGATATCATCTTAGTGCTAGGAAGTAGATCAATTTTGAATTCAATCTCCATGTCGGGAGGTACTCCGGGAAGATATTTGGGAAAGACTTTTGGAAACTCATTGACAATTAGTACTGAATGAAGAGTTGGGGTCTGGTATCTGCATTCCTAATTCGAACTATATGGTAAATATACCCATTGAATATCATTTTTCTGGCTTTAAGATAGGAGATGAACCTACCCATGGGTGTTACTGCATCACTTTTCCATTCTATGACTGGTTACCGGGAAATTCGAATCTGACAATTTTGGTTCTATAACCTACTGTGGCATAACATGAAGACAACCAATCCATTCCCATAATTACATTGAAGTCTACCATTTCTAACTCTATGAAGTCGGGTACTGTAATGTGGTGGTAGACTTTAACTGGACAACCGCTATAAACGCGTTTAGCAATGACTAACTCTCCAACTGGAGTGGATACTTCAAAGGGTTCGTGCAACTTTTCTGGTTCTATCCCAAATTTCTTAGCAATAAATGGGGTTACATATAATAGAATGGATCCAAGATCTATAAGGGCATAAACGTCAAAGTGAAAACGATTAGCATACCTATGGCAATATCTGCACAAGCCTCTATATCCTGACAATCGGCTAAAGCATATAAGCAGTTTGGACCTCCGCCTATGTTACTAGACTTAGATGTACCACGTCCTGATTGGGCCTACGAATTACGAGGAACTACTGAATTTGTGGATTGAGCCATATTACCTCATATTCCCTGCCTAGCTGATGGATAGTCTCTCTGAAAGTGACCTCGCTGACCATACCTATAACAGATATCTATGCCCATGCGACACTCTCATGGGTGTCTCTTACCACACTTACCGCAAACTGGATTGCTGAAGGTACCTTGACCCACACTGGCATGTGAATAGGAGCTTGATGCTCTGAAGTTCTGTCTCTTCTAATCATTCCTGAACTTGGGGACTGAAGCGCTGGATAAAGATGGAGCGGGTTCTGCTGACCTGTTCTTAAAGAACTGCTTGACTCCACCTCCCTCTTGACTGAAGTGGCCAGAAGACTTATCTCTCTTATTGAATTCCCTGTCTTTCTCCTTCTACAACATTTCCTCCTCTTTCATCCTATTCTCATTACCTTGTATGAAAGCACCCTTTTTGGTAATAGTCATCTCCTTGTTTTGAGCAGAAATGTTAGCAGCACCAAACAAATGAGGGTCAAGACCCACACAAAATACCTAACTCTGGCTCTCATGTCTAGGACCATGTGAGGAGGATACTTATCCAAAGAAACAAAGTGGAGGTAGTACTCATGCACACTCCTACCATTCTTCTTGAGATTCTCGAATTCAAATGCCTTTGCCTCTCTGACCTCTAGAGGCAGAAACTGTTTTATGAAGGCATCGACAAATTCATCTCAAGTTGTAGGAGATGCATCTTCCCATTAGGACTATTCCCATGATTCATGCCAAATATGAGCAATACCTTGCAACTGATAAGCTCCCAACTATGTTGCCTCTATCTCTATAGCATGCATAACACGAAAGATCTTCTGTAGCCCGTCAATGAAATTCTACGGATCCTCTGTCTTGCTAGACCCTATGAACATTGGAGGGTACATACACAGAAATTCCCAAGTCTTGAAACTGGATGACTCCCCACTATCTTCTGTACTTGGAGTCGTTCCCTGACGTTGAGCTTGTGCAGCCACAATCTGGGTAAGCAGCTAAATAGTTTCCCTAACATCTAAGTCAGTGGAACTAGGTGGCAGAACTGGAATACGAACCTCCGCAGGCCCTCTAGTATCGGGTGGGGGTGTTGTACCCCAATTGGCTCTCCGAGCTTTAATATCTTCCTCACGAGCAGCATTAGTAGCAGCGCTCTTGCTTGTAGCTGATTTCTTTTTAGTAGGCATTCTCTTAAATATGCAATTCACACGAGTTAGAAGGATGTCATGAATGTATAACTCTAATTGCACAATTTAGAGTATGAAAGAAGTGAGACAATCCTAGATGTCTTGGTGGTCGATTGTTTACATGTATGGGCGCCTCACACATATAAGAGAGATCCCACTAGACACGGTTTCATAGACCCCCTAAGACACTTGAACTTAGGCTCTGATACCAAGTTTTGTGATATTCCGAACCATGATCTAAAAAAAACACGACACTCGATGCCTAACTGCATGTGACAAAGCATGGCTTGCTAATCAACATGGGCATCAAAACATGCCCTAATGGTGATTTAAAAAACATGAAACATAATACTGTGTAATAGCAAAAATATCTGAATAAAACATGATAAGTTTGAAAAATAATACTAACATGACTGGCATGACATGCTAACTAGTCTAGTATATGAAACCTCTAAAATATGAGTCTGACTGGAAAACTGCTTACAAGGATAATGCCATGACATACCTCTACTATAAAACATGACATGTAAAATAAGTGACTAACACCCCGAATGAAATGAGGCTCACCAATATCTGATATTGAGGCAAATCCTAGCGAGCAAATCCATCGTCCTGAAACTCAGTACATGCACCGTGAAGTTCAAACCCCGGGAAAAGGGACGTAAGTACATTTTAATTGTACTGTATGTAAAGCAACTGAAAGAATAATCATGCACATGATATAATAGGAACATGAACTGACACTGAACATGAACATGGATATAATCATATATGAGTATAATAACATGCATAAAATATGTATCTCTGTATATATGTGGGGAAGGTATTAGTATAACCGACATGTAACCACCACGCGTGAACATGGCGTCTAATCTCTACCCGATCAGCTAAACCATATCGTACCTTGAGTTATGAGGATGGTGGTAGAAGAGAGCTTCGTTCTAGGGCTTGAAAGAATAAGAAAATCTGATTTTTAAAACTAAGTTGTGTATTTATACTTTTCCTGTCGGCGGGACTTCTACGGCTGAATTCGATGGTCCGTCTAATTTTCTACGATCTAAGCATGAACCGTATAATTTTGTACGATCCGTATAATAGGACAGTCACCCAATAAAAACTAACCAGTGACTGCTAAAAGTTGGAGGGAAATTTACGTTAAAAAGGATGGGCCGTATAATCTTATACGATCCACAAAAATTACGGTGCTTCGTCAATTTCAAAAACCAATTGTACAGTACATTTCGACGGTCCGTAACACTTTTACGGTCTGTATATCTTGGGCGTAAAACTGAAATTGCAGAACTGAAACTGGTTTTTCAACTTTAACTCATCGTCTTGATTTCTTACACTCCTTAATTAAGAACATAACTTAGTTTGAAGGTACTAGATGTTACTTAAACAGACTAACATCTACATGCTAACTGTATGCTTATATTAGCGTCTGAATTCCCATTTAACTACCTAATCCAGAAGAAGGTGATAGCCTATGGACAAAATATCTAAACATCATAATCCGATAATTATATATTGCTTTGCTTCAAGAAGATTAGCAAAGTAAGGTGCAACATTATAAATTCCACTGATGCCAGCTACGCCTTCAGTAACCAAATCATCAGGGATTTTAGATTAGTGTCCATCTGCACTTAAAGTTATCAGTTTGTACAAATTTGAAGAGGTTGAATGATAGAATTTGGTAAAGAAGAACAATTCATTGAAACGGTAAATCAACATGGAATATTGCTATCTGAAAAGAAATCTGAGATATTTAAGAATAACATTGAATTTTTAGGATATATTGTAGATAATGAAGGAATACAATTACAGGAACATGTTGTGACAAAAATAAAAAAATTTAAAGATAGATTAGAGAATAAAAGAGAAGTGCAGCAATTCTTAGGAATCATAAATTATGCCTCAGATCATATAAAAGATTTACCATATCTAAGAAAATCACTGCAAGATTTGATTAAAAAAGATGTAACCTTTGAATGGAAAGAAGAGCATACCAAGGCTATCAACCAGATTAAAGAAAAGGTAAAATCACTACCAAAACACAGAGTACCAACAAATCAAGATCAATTAGAACTCTTTACAGATGCTAGCGACATAGGATGGGGAGCAGTCCTAATAGCATATGATAAGGAAGATATTGATAAAGAAAAAAGATTAATTTGTGGATACGGAGGAGGAACGTGGAAACCCAATGGAAAGAATTATCATATAAACGAAAAAGAATTATTGGCAGTAAAATTTGGAATAAAAAGGTTTCATTACCATTTACTACCAGTAAAATTCATTGTTAGAACATATAATACTTAGGTAAAGGCCTTTATTACAAACAGAATAGATCCTTCACCAGAATTGAATAGACGAAGAAAATGGCAATCGTTTTTTTATTGCTATGATTTTATTGTGAAAAATATATCTGGAACTAAGAATATTTTAGCTGATTTTCTTAGCAGGTACCACAATGATGATTAACAAAAAAGACTTTTTAGCCAAGACTATGAATGAAATTGATTAACAGTTTTTATGATTAACCCTGATGTTTTATGCAGAGATATCCAAGGATTAACAAAGAAGCAGTATGAAAACTCATCCTTCGTTTGATCAGATTCGAAGAATGAATAAAGACAGATTACAATATACAATAGAAAGGAATATCCTTTTGGGAAAGATGAGTGTAGCCTGGAAAGAACTCCTTTACTACTATGAGATGAAACCCTCTGAATTATTAGATGATTATGGCAAAACAATAGTCCGACAAGTAATAGTTAATAAAATGGTTAGTATTTACAGGACTATCGAATATATTAAATACTTATTAAACCAAAAAGACACCAGCATTAGAGTTATTGATTACTTGATGAAATATTACCCAACACATTATTAAATGAATAATTCAAAGAAATTTGGAGTATGTTTAAGAAAAGTCCTGATCCTTTTGAATAAGGAAGAAAAAATGATAATTTTTGATAAAATCCTGATCCTTTTGATTAAGGAGGGAAAAATAATGATTTCTGAAAAAATCCTGATCCTTTTGAATAAGGAGGGAAAAATTGATTATTTTTTGCAGGTACCATACTGGAATTATGGCCTTATGGCCCAAAGGTTATCACAAGTATCATGTAGATTCATCTACGTGAAACTTAAAAGAGGCTTATGGCCCAAACAGATTATGGCCCAACGTAGTGTTTTATACTACGGTAAAGCCTAAAAAGATTACTTTGCAGGGTATATGTAGTTTACTATGTATAACCCTATTGATTACTGGTCAGGGAATATTTAGATTCATCTATGTATAACCCATAAAAGAGGCTTAACCGCCCAAACAGATTAGGAGCCTAACGGCCCAACAGATTATCATGGCAGGGAACATGTAGATTAATCTACCTGTAACCAAGAAAAAGAGGTCCTACGGACCCAAAAAGAATATGGCCCAACGTAGTCTTTCATACTACGGTAAAGCCCAAAATTGATTAGGAGCCTCACGGCCCAAAAAGATTATTATGATAGGGAATGTGTAGTTTTACTACGTATAACCCACAAAAGAGATCTTATGGATCCAAAAAGAATATGGCCCAATGTAGTTTCAACTACGGTAAAGCCCAAACAAAAGAGGCCTTAGTGCCCAAAACAGATTATGGCCTAACGGCCCAAAAATGATTATCAAATCACAATTGATTACAAAAGAGATATTTTCAAGTAAAAATCAGCCGGACAGCTGGAAAGGACTAAACAGGAAAGCAGCCCGACAGGAAAATGACATTTGATAAGGACATCTTACCAAAAGTCATGCAGAATAGACAGCTGGAAGAATAGCCGTATAACGACAAGAACAGATTTGACAGAATAGCAGTATAACGACAAAAGCAGATTTGAAAAAGAAGAAGAAGACAAAACAACTTTACGGAAAGTAGCAGACAAGGCACTGTAGCATTTAAGACTTTTTGAAAAGATTTTTTGTCTAAGACTATTTACTTTACAATTTTTGATTAAAGATGAATAGTTGATCAGCCGAGGTTATCTATAAAAGGAGCCTCTTGTAAAGACCAACATTCATTCGAAATTAAATTCAAAGTTTGAAATACACTTGAAAATCAAAACACTCTCAAATGTTCAACTAACAACCTTTAGTCTATAATCCGATATCATCCAAGAACACCATAGATTAATCGAATATCAACCAAGAACAACAGAATACTAATCTTATATCAACCAAGAGTATCATAAGAACAAAGATTAAGATACTTTGAGAACTCATAATTAGAACCATACTGGTGGGAATACAACATCTCTCAGACGACTATCAGAGGATACCCGTAACTGCATCTCCCCTGGACTTACGTGAGCCGATACCCGCAGTCAGGAGGACGTTAGGGAGGCATGTCCGTAGGTGGGTTGAGAACTACTTCGGTGATCTGAGAATCTGAAGAGAGGTATGTGTTTAAACCATGTGTTTCTAATTATGATTTCAATAAGTATATGATCTTATTGTTATGATACTTGGACGTTGTTATTAGATTACTGTTATGATGTCTGAATGTTTATATAGATTATATTATGATGTTTGAAGGTTTGATAGGAGATTATAGACTATAAATTAAAAAAAAAGGTGAACATGAACCCAAGAGTACCTAACCGATTATCAAGATTACCTACCCGATTACATGCTTATTATTTGATTAACTCTGAAAAAAGTTCAAGTATAAAGAATACCGTCTATATTCCGACCTCTAGGGGTTATTAGATGATGAAAAGATCCGTCGTACAGCCCGTACACAATTTGGTATCAAAGCTATCTGAAAAGAATAGTAGTGTGCACAACGAAAGCGAAACAAAACAAAGGAAACGTTCACTGACTTAACAGTAAAAATGTACAAATTTGAAGAGGTTGAATGATAGAATATATCACGGTACCGTGCTCAAATCGAACTAGGATTGTAATTAAACCAGTGTACAAACTTATCATAGTTGTAGAATTTTTGTACAAGTATGACTAGGATTTAGAAGTATAGTATGAATAGGATTTTTCATATTTGAATATTGTAACTTGTATATATGTCTCATTCATTAATGAAAATAATAAAGGAATTATTTCTTTCATTGAATTATGACTAAACTTGAGACATATATGAATCCAACTTCAGAATTTCAAGCATTTCATGCCTCTCAGATGTCCTTCTTTCTTTAGTGCGAAATATCAATGACATTGATAATATGCCACATTGAGCGTAATTTATATCGACAGTTTTTATCACCGTCGATATTTTTTAACTTTTCCAACAACACTACTTGATTTGAACTCACTTTTTCTATTTGAAATTCAAAACCTACTTCTTCAGGCTTGCGATAATGGTGATTGTTAGATGGTGCTTTAATTTATTCCATAAAATGATTAAAATCTTGTACATAGGAACTGTTGTAATTATTATTTTTAGAGTTAGTCTTTAATTCAAGCATTATTCTTCAATTGTTCATGTATAATAGATTTGAAACCAAGGAGAGAAGCAACATCACTTTTTCCTGAAGTTTGTCAACATCGACTACCAATTAAATAATTTTAAAAAATTGAGTATATCTTAAATAGCTCAGTGGTGGGCTCATTTATCCAGTCCATATATATCATAAAATTAAAATGATTGATAACGGGTAGTTTGAACTAGGGTTGTCCAGCGGGCCGGGTCAGCCCGCCCTGATCCACCTAAAAATAATTTTTTTTGTCAGTGTCGAGGTTTGAACTCGGGACGGGGTCTGGGACCGTCCTGCCCATCTCGATCCCGACCCCGCCCCGCCCCGCCAGCCCCCCTCCCCACTTTGCAAAAATAACCGTTGCAATAACGGTCAATTTTTTATTTTGGCCATTGTGCAAGGACTATAACGAAATTTTTGAACCAATAAGTCACCTTCACATCTACCCCAAAATAAAGTCCAAAAAGGCTCGTTAATTTGGCTGCACTTCTGCTGGCCCAATTTATCCCTACAGTAATACTTCATATGGATCTATCCATTTGCTCAAATATAAAGAACAAGTAAAATTAAATAATAAAAAACGATACAACATGAAAATAATCTGCTATACGGTGAGAAGTAGAACCAATATATTTTGAAATTTGAGTGGATTAGAAGACAATTTTATTTGGTTTTATTTCTGCATTTTTTTCAAAAGATAAATAAAAAGGCAATCTAATGCACAAAAATTCTATTATGCGCGAAGATGGAAGAACAGTTGGATCACATTAAATTTATTCTATTAAGTGTTACTTTACATTTATTTAAGAGGTTATTTTTACAATTTGAATTCTCATGCAACCTTCTAATTATATGAAGGCAACTCTTATCTTTGAGTCAAGGCTTTCAGCGTAACGACAGGTAATTCAGAATCATAATAGGTCCAGTCCAAGGGACAAATTAATAGGAAATGCTATTTGCTTCGTAAGAATAAAAATTCACATCTATGAAATGTTTCACATGAATTGTCTTGATCGTTGGACGTCGGATATCATTGAGAAAGAAAGAGGAAGAAGTGTTATCGAACGAGGCTGATATGAAAGAGAGAAAAGAAGAAGTTTTTTCTTTAGATAATGCGGAAGCTCGTTCCTGGTATTCGTAACCCGGCATCTTTGATATATATGTAAAATTCATTTTGTTGATATTGGAAGAATTTCTTCCGGAAGACAGTTTTTTTGCATGCCTTGTTTACTGAAGATAAAATAGTTTCCAAGTAAAAAAATTGTAAAGAATGAATATTGGGCATAACTCAACCCCAAAAGCTAGCTTTTAGGATGATTATTGTTCAAGTCCATATAAGGAGTCCATGTTCTCATTTCATATCCGATGTGAGACTCTTAAGTCTTAACACTCCCCGCATGTCCAGACCTTATTAACTGGAGTGTGGATAATATAATTTGAAGGTCAACATCGGTGAACAAAGAATTTGAATGAATCTGGCTCTGATACCATGTAAAGAATGAATTTTGGCCTAACTTAACATCAAAAGTTAGCTTTTAGGGTGAGGATTGTCAAAATTTCATATTTTCATTTCATATATGATCGTGAGATTCTTAACAAAAATGAACTAAAAGGCAGGCCCGTCAATTTTTCAAAAACATATTGTTTGGATTTCAAAACAATCTAATTCAACTATTTGCTTAACAAAAGCAACTAACCCAAAAACATAAACGTGTTTTTTTAAAAAGTCGGAATACCTTGGAGGAACTTGCCACGTTTATTAAGTGCACACCTAAGTTACTGTTGGTCAAAAATCAAGATTATCTCCTTGAACTTGACAGTTTGATACGTGGTAATTGTTTACCTTTTAAAAAATATTTGAATATGTTGTACAGTAGTTTTTTTCTATCTTTCTCTGTCATGATGTTGGTCCTGGTCTTGGGTGGGAAAAACTACTGTTTCCTCCATCTACACTCCTGTTTCATATTTCTGAATCCTTTTAAGTAATACTTATTAAATAAGAAGATATATCTAGTAGCGACCATGGCTTTTAAACCACCACAAAAATTTCTCCTTAGTAACTCGCTAGGTTTTTCACTTTAAAGAAATAATGAAGTCTTCATCTGGTTCCCAACTAGAAAAACGACTAGAAACAGAAAATAAAATGGAAGCTTTATTCAAGTATTCATAGCAAAGCTATTGAAAATCTCTATGTTTAAAAATATATACATATTACTCCTTCGGTTTCAATTAGTAGTATTATTTCACTCGACATGAAACTTAAGAGAAAAACTGAAGACTAGATTTGTAATCTAAAACATTCATAATATTGGTGTGGCTATAAGACTTTTGAAATTTATAATTTTAAATATATCATAACATTTTTACTACTTCAAAATTTTCTCATTAAAAATAAAATAAAAAATTTAAAATTAATTATTTTTAAATATAAAAATATAACAATTTTTTCAAAATGAACCAATTTGAAAATAGAGTCAAATAACTCGGAACCTACGGAGTAGTAACTCATAAGCATATAGCCTATTGTTTGGCCCATTAGGGTATTGCTGTCTGAGGTTCCGTGTTCGAGTCATCTGATCAGCGAAAGTGGAATTGTGTTCCCAAAAAATCCCTCTATACGCGTAAGGTCAAGCGGTGTATACTAATCCGTAGGGCCAGGCCGGAGGTGGGGTTTTCTGGGGTATGGGGTCGTAATGCGGTGGGACCAATCACTTTAAAAAGTTTACCCTACCACAGTTTTAAGGCCCCCAGGGGCACATGCGAGTTGGTAAGTGGCAAGGTGATTGGGGTACAACCACTTCGACGTCGTGGGTTCGAATCCGTGTGGTGACAGTCTTTGCTGAAATATTGCAAGGGCTGTTGTTGGGTTCGTGTCCCGTTGGTCCTCTTCCTTGCAAGGCTGCCACTCGCGCATATCCCTCAATTTACATCCCACCTGGCCAAGAGGCCTCTGGTACAGGTGGGGGGTTTCGCCTTCGGACTTTCCCCTTCACAAAGCATATAGCCTATTGAAAAGATCAATGATTGAACACTTGTAATAACGAACAGAGAACCCATATATAAATAAATTAAACCATATTCTATCTGGTCAGTTTGTAATTTGAGATTTTATCCACTTTCTTGTTGGTCTGTAACCATAATGAAAAATCATCACATGACGTGTTGAAACTGAGATTCCCAAAAGTTTTTGGAAGAGAAAGAGGCAATACGCAATAATGAGGGAAGACCAATGAAAAAAAAAGAAAATTTTGACAAGCTGTAGTGTTTGTTTGCATGCAACTTAATTACTGATAAAAATAGGGTACGTTACCTTTTTCCCGTCACCTACTCAAAGTATTTTCTACAACATTGATGTCTACTATGTCGTTACTATCAAGCACATGGGCCTTAGTTTTTTTGTCTCCACTGCAACAATACAGTACTAATAATCATCAAATCGAACTCTGTAGAGTTATAGGCCAGCTTAGCTATGCATGTGTATTTTTCAGCGTAAAACTTGCTTCTTGTTTGTGTTTTTTGTGCTCACTGTCAGCTTTTCCATCAAGGTTACCCTTATATGTCCCTGCAAATTAATTTTTTTTTGATATTACGCCGCACTATTTCTTGAAATAGTAGTATCGTCCTTCAATTCTACAATCAGTAAATTGCGAGATGTGTTTGAATAATCAGGGTTTGAGAACAGAGTAACTAATATCACCCACAAGATCCTATCTCAGAAGAGAGCAAATTGCTCCCACCAGAATTCAAACTCACGCGGCAGATCTTCAGCTGAATTTTAAGTTTATCTCCTTTGTCATTCAGCTATGTCCGGGGACTAAATTTCCTTCATTCTTATCTCTACGGAAACAACTGGTGTTACACCTTTGACTGAAAAAGTTTAATGTTTCACTATTCTATCTTTAGTTTGGTACTTCTTGTTTGCAATATTAATGTCCATTTTTCATAGCAATCTACTGTGTACTCTATATCCTGTTGGGTATTTTTGCTCTATGGTACTTTATAAAGCAGTACGGGAAGTATATAACTATTACAAGTATTCGAAAGGATAAACAAAGATTCAATAGTTCAACTAGTAATCTGAAAATTACAAGATAACCACAAAAAACTGAAATTACAATTTGTTGAAAACGAAAAGTTGGTAACTTGTGTTGCTGAGTCGAGTGTGGCACTCTGTCCTTAAGACAATATTGCCCCGTATGTATCCTTTATACGTCCTGGACAATTTGTCTCCCAAGATAAAACAGCAATGGAACACTTGAGCAAAGGAAACTCAAGAGCTACCGTGAAGAATATTGAGTAACGAAATGATGCCTTGGAAGTTGTAGGAAGAAGAAAACTTTTTCTGCTTGTGTAAGCTTCTGAATTTCGTGTATATTATATGTGTGTTCTTAGTGCTCAACAATGGTGTAAGGGGGTGTTTATATAGGTGATGGAGGGGCTGAAAAACTGCCTCCATAATAGCCAAATAATGGTCATTATGGAGGTAGTAAAGTCACCAACATAAATGGTGAAAGACCAACGGATTTGGCCATTATAGGAGGACCCGTGGACCCGTGGACCCGTGGACCCGTGAACCCGTGGACCCGTGGACCCGTGAGCCCGTGAGCCCGTGAGCCCGTGAGCCCGAGAGCCCGAGAACCCGAGAACCCGAGAACCCGAGAACCCGAGAACCCGAGAACCCGGAACTCGGAACCGGAACCGGAACCGGACCGGACGGGCGGGCGGCGGCGGCGCGCGCGTGGTCTTTCCTTGAACCGAAGCACATATAGGTCCTCCCTCCTTTAAACACATGGGATACCCCTTGGGGTCCCAAACCCCAAACCAATTTCGAGTCTTATATACACAACAATTCTTTCTTCCTCTACCGATGAGGGAGAATTGAACACAATACCACACTTTCCATGCTTCAAACACCTTACTTCGTGGACCAATATCTCTTTCATTTCTCAATGAAATTTGACGATTCTTGGCCCTACGGTTATCTACGTACTTAGTAGATCATGCATGTGTGAAGAACCGGATTCTCCAACATACGTAACACTAGTGTTTAAGCCGTTAAAGTTGGTCGGTCGCAACTCCCGCCAAAGGCAAATTTCCAACATATCCCATCTTGCATTTTTGATCCGGTATGGCAAGATGTTGCAATGGACCTGCAGTTTGTCGATTTTTGTTTTGTACATTTTTGGTCCAGCAGCCATCAACCCCGTATTGGGTAGAAAACGCCTCCGGAAGCATTAGCGGATGCAAGAAGCTTGATGGTTCCGGAAACCTCAACAGTCCCAAAGGATATCTACAGTTGTCTTTCACTTAAGGGTGGCCAACGGGGCGGGTTCGAGGTGGGGCGGGTCCCGGCGGGACTGGGGAGGGCGGGACTGGCGGGATCCGCCGATGTCCTGTCCCGTTCCCGATCCCGTCGGAAAAGGGGACCGGTCTTATCGGGGCGGGATCGGGTTTTTCATTTTTTTTCACTTAATTTTAAAAAATAACATATATAAACACATCAATAATTGAACAAAATAGTGTAATAAAAATATCACAAGGCTATTTTTGTGTCTCTTATATTATTTAATAGAAATATGATTCTTTTGTAATATAATTTCAAAATTGCAACTTTGTAGTGTTAAAAATTGCAAATAACATAATAAAATTGTAATTAAAAAAATCACATATTTATAAACATCTTTTCTAGTTTCTTCACAATGTCTTGTGGTTCTTCGGTTGGAATTGAAATTTGTTGGTCAAATTGCTTGACGTCGCTTCCACCTCCGTCGGATAAGATTTCGTTGTAGTTTTTGTCGTCTTCTTCGTTCATCTCCGGTTGACCGCACCTTCTACGTTCCGCTCGTATCCAATCTATGCATAAAACTGCAATGGGTTCATATCAGTTCGTATCCAATAGAGACAGGGTACCCGGACCCGGAACCGATACCCGGAACCTATAAAATATTAAATATTTTTATTTTTTTTAGAAACATTTGGACCACTTTTAACTTTCTCCAAAATTATTTGTTGCACGCCTGCACATTGATTTTCCCCACCCCAAAACTCTCTCAATAACAATGGCGTTTTAGCTACACCACCGAGCTTCATCGTCGTCGTTGTTGAATCTTTCTCTCATGTACTTTCATCGTTGTCGTCATTGAAGTTTCACCTTTGTCTCTTTCTCTCCTTTGGTTGTGTTCACGTTATTCCTAAAATGCATATGGGTTCATATCTAACTCTTCAATTTCTTTTTAATATCATATGCTTCTGTTCTATTTCAGGCGATACTCATCTTCAATTTGTATTACTTTTTTATTTGAAATGTAAATCTATTTTTAAAATTTTTGTATATTTTTGTAGTTGTGAAGATGAAATTTAGGGATTTACTAGTATAATAAAGCTTTTCTTTTGTATCGAAGAGCTTATGAACACGAAAAAAAGTTTAATTCAGATATTTTCAAATTTATTTTGAAATCAACACGTTCAATTAATTGAGTGTCAAATTTGGCTTGCAATTTTAGGTTTTGGTAACAGAATTAGCTTTTCTACAATGAATAAGTTTTCTAAAACTTCTTATAAGGGTACTAAAAACTCTGATTGCAGGCTAAAAAACTACTTGATGAAATTATTTTAGAACTCTTTTTTATTCTCATAGGCTTAAAAATTGTTGCTTAATTTGTGTTTTTTATTTACAGGGTACCCGGGAACCTACCCGACCCGCAGGGTCAGGGTAGGTTCCGGGTAGTAAATTTAGGAACCGATCTTTTACCGGGTAGGTCCGGGTAGTTAAAAAATGTTAGGGTACCCGGACCCGCTCATCCCTAAACGTAACAATCATTATTTTGTCAGTTATACCATAATAATAGCGAATTTGATGAATATTTTCTGCAATAAAATTTCTAGTGTGCCTATCATCAATATATCTATATGCTAAAATCATTTTTGCATAGACCATTTATAATCTATCCAATGACATGTTACAATTAAATAATCATGGTCGTTAGTACTACGGCCTATATCAGACATGATAGATACTTTGCCAGAAAAATGATATAAGGAATAACGTAAATATTGTTGATATTCATGCGCGAATTTAAAAACATCTCTCAATTCCAAACAATTGATCTAGGAAATCGTTAAAAGCGGGATTATACATATCTCTAATGTAATTAATAAAACTAGGAGAGGAAGGAAATGAAAAAGGCAAATCCTCCACCATAACTAATTTTGTTATTGCTTCCCTATCTCTATGTTTATCGTATTTAGGACCTACAATTCCCACCGTCGTCGGGTTAATTTGACCTTGTACTTGATCCGGGACACTATATGAACCCTGTCCCGACTGAGAGCGCATTGGCGCACCCGACTTTGTAGCCTCGTATTCATCCCACCTAGCTTTGTGAAAACTTTGTACATGTTTCAATAAACCTCCCGTCCTACCTTGACCTTTTCCCATTTTAAATTTATAAACATTTTAACAAATTGACATCTAACTACTTGATTCTCTTGGTCCCTATAAAAAAAATCTGATGCAGCAAATTTTAATTTTCGTTGTGTGGGACCTCGTCTCATACTTGGGGGAATATGAGGCATTTCAGTTTCAGTTTGAGGTGCACTAGTGGGTGTGTCATCTACATTAGTGGATATGTCATCTATATTATCTTCGAAATTGAAGTCTGGTTGAGTTGCAGAATATATATCATCGTGTAATGGTCTATCATTAAAAAAATCAATTTCATCTATATGAGTGTAATCTATCAAATCATCATGTCTAGGAATATGATGACTAGAAGAAGTACTCCTGCTCTTGTTACCCCTATTAGAAGAAACACACTTACCCTTAACACATACCTCTTAATCCTTCCATTTTAATTATGCAAATAAATAGTTAAAGATAATGAAATTAAGTGCGATAATTAAGATAAGTAATAATAATAATTTAAATAAGGAACGAAGGTACCAAATGGCGACTTAACGTCGACTTGTAATCGAGGTTGAAAATTAAAACTTTTCTCGATGGATGATCCTCAAGCTAGTTGCTAACTTTACTCCCAGTTTTTGAACTTTGATATAGTTATACAAATGAACAAATAAAATATAATATTTAGTAGGTAATGTAGACTTGTAGTATAGAGATAGATTGAGAGATTATTGAAAAATTTGTGAGAAAGATGAAGAGAAAATAAGGTATTTATAGTTGGAAAATTGGGTCAAAGTATAAATATATTAACTTAGGGGTTAAAAATAAATAGTAAAGGGGTATGAGGTTGGGGGGGGGGCAAAAATGCCCGTTGCACAACGACCAAAATATAAAATAGTCGTTGTGCAACAACTATTTTTTGCAAAGGGAAGGGGGGCAGGTGGGATCGGGCCTGGATCGGGGAGGGATCGGGGGTGGGTCAGGCGGGATCGGGCTTGGGGCGGAATGGGCCAGGGCGGGACGAGCCCAGGTCCTGTCCCGGGTTTGAGTGCCGTTCTGTTTTTTTTTTTGCGGGATCGGAGCTGGAGCGGGCCGACTGACCGACCCTCTCTCAATAACTCCCGTCACATCAGTCTTCCTAGATCAAAGTGATGCACCGCACGTGGGCACAATGATGTCAGTATGCTCATGTCGTTATATCTTTAGGAAGGCATAATAGTCTAGGTTTTGTTTTATATATACAAGACTTAGAAGAGAAGGAAGAAACATTGTATTCTCTCTAAGCCAACACTGATAACAAAAGCTCTCTCTGTCAAACAAATATACTATTCTCAGCTCTTGTTCTAATATTATTAATTATTCATTTTAGATCTAGCTTATCATTTATTTTGTTTGTTGTTTCTCTTATCTACTACTCTTTTATCTCGTATACCCGTAGCGTAATCAGTAATTCCGTACTCATTCAAACGAGTCTTCAGATTGGATACAACCTACTTATCTTTAAACCCTTGAATACAAATCTCTAACTGTATTTTTGATTAGAATCATTTTCACTGGAAAACGGGTCCTCCTTTCCCTCGCCTTGGTTAGTTTGTACAACTTCTTATCCTCGTATTTTTCATCTAATTCCAAATACATGTGCTCAAAAGACGTCATTTTCACTACCGTAACCGCTAGCTTTGCCTCTTTGCCTCTTTCCTCGCCATCTTATATAATTCCCTATTCGTCTGTAACATCCCGTATTTTCGGATTACAGTTTGAATCGCTAGGCATGTGCAAGAATACCCGGACTTTGGAATTTATGTTATTTATGTATGCTAATAATGAGATTAGTATATAAAAGAATTAGACCCCGAAATAATTTTGGACGTAACAAGAGTAACGACGAAAGCGGAAAATAATTTTGGTACGTGCATAATGAGGTTATGGACTAGCGTCATATTAGGAAATTATGACACTGAGTATACGAATGTCTTATGAATTTTTATGATTTAAATAAAGTGAGATCTAGAATTAATTA
This sequence comes from Anisodus acutangulus, assembly GCA_029783415.1. Taxonomy (NCBI): domain Eukaryota; kingdom Viridiplantae; phylum Streptophyta; class Magnoliopsida; order Solanales; family Solanaceae; genus Anisodus; species Anisodus acutangulus. The sequence goes on along the minus strand of CM056496.1, from coordinate 46,914,897 downwards.
TGTGTGTAATTGATAAATTATGCTGAAATAAGTCATTTAATTAATGGAAGTAGAGTGCATGTTGGGTGTACGTGGCGTCAGTTGGGGGATGACTCCACCGCCAATAGTGGCTTGTTTGGGGACATAATCACAGGGACCATTAAATGACACTTAAGATTAGTTCATTACATTTTCTTTAGGTAGTCTTTTCTTTATTTTGAAAGTCTTTTAAGACCAAATAGGGGCTGATGACCAGCGAATTCTTTAGGCCGTCCAGCAGGTCATTGCTAAAAGGAAATCTTTCACCCAACAAAATATTTTGCAAATGTTGTGCTATGCAAACGTTCCACCAGGCAGAAACCTTAAAAAGGTCTTGGTTCCGTTATTATTCAAGGTATGTTAAGACAAATTATTTTCTTCTTTTGATATGTTCTATGTAATAAAATACAACCGTGATATTGTCCCATAATTTATTCTACTCCTAATAGTTAAGAATATTCATGATTGATTTCTATGTTAACAACATGTCTAAATATGTTCCTAAGTCCTTATTAAGGCATATGAAAAAGATGGTAATATTTACGGCGTTAAACGAAGGTACAAGAAAATTATGTCGGATATTTTATTGTGATACATGCATTTTTATTTACATTGCATTCGTATATTACCCTGGACCACTTATGCTATGCACACTACTATATGGTAAATATTTTATATATGTAGGGGATATGAGAAAAGAGAAAGGCGTTATATACGCACACCACCTGCAGCTGGTACAGACTATCACGAAAGAGCCCGAAGAGACCAATATGATGTGATGCCCTTGTGTGGCGATATAACCTGATGCCCACAGAGGCGGTTATGAGAGGATTCCTGTGTGGACATTAGTATACCGCATTTGCATTATGCATACATTCATTAATCATTATATGATATTATGCCCACAGAGGCCGACATGAAATGATGCCCACAGAGGCTGTTATGGTAAGGAAGATGCTCGATTAGGCCGATGTATAAGTATACTGCATTGTGCATAACCTTTAGACATATGTATTAGGGTCCTCAGAGTCATTTACTATTGGTTGGTTGTCCCTGTTTCAGCTGTTGTAATATCCCTGTTATACTATTGTTCATGCCTGATATACTCAGTACATCAGTCGTACTGACGTCCCTTTTGTCGGGGGTCGCTGCATTTCATGCCCGCAGGTTCAGTTAAGGAAGGTGACGGTTCACGTTAGTTGATTCCGGGTTCAGCGGATTTTTGGAGCACTCTCCTTGTTCGGGTGTTGGTTTAATTTTGGTACGGTACTTTTGCTAGTATATATGGGTATGGCGGGGCCCTGTCCCGACCTTTGATGTTGTTACTCCTAGAGGCTTGTAGACAGGTGTCCTGTGGATAGTGGTCTTGTATGGCCTTGTCGGCCTTGGTATGAGTATGTGTATATATAAGATGGTTACCTGATTTTCATAATTTTCTTTCGGCTTAGTCCGTAATCAATTGTGATTAGAAGTTGGTTGTGCGATCAGCGGTACCCGGCGGGTGGGATTCGGTGCCCGTCGCGGTCCTCCGGTTTGGGTCGTGACATCGTCCACTTCTCCACCTCATCCTTACTTTCTACCAATTTCGCATACGCTACTTTCTTTGCTTCCACCTTCTCTTGAACTTTACCATTCCACCACAAGTCCACTCGATGCCCACCACGGCTACCCCGCGAAACCCCTAACACTTCTCTAGCTAACTCCCGAATGCAACTGGCTGTCTGTCCTACATACCGATTGCATCCCCACTACTCCCCCAAGCCTCCTTGGCCATCAACCTCTCCCCATCTCCTTTGCACTAGCCATGATCAAACTCCCTCATTTGATTCTAGCCTGTCATCCACAACCCTCCTCTTCTCCTCCATCTTGATATCCAAAAGAAAGTTAAAAAAAAGAGGAGAAATCCAACCAATACATAGAGAAATTTATGAAATAATGAAATACAAGACAAAAGATATAGTCAAGGAATCTAGAGAATAAAAGATTTTATTTCTCTTGAATTTGACATACAAAATGAATTGATTTAGCTCTTTATTTATATGAAAAAAATCCAATACAAGACTTTCCAAATAATTGCTTCAAAACTTTTTTGATAGCAGCTCGCTAGCTATCTGCATGTATTACTCGCTGAACTATTTGTTTGATTTCAAATTATCAGGAAGATGTAAGAGTACTGTAGAGATGTCCACAATTTAGTATTCACAACAAGAAACTTATTATCATTCTTAGCCTATCGAAATGATTATTTTCTAGTTCTTTTTAATATTGTTAAGTATTGTCCTGGCTTCAAATAGGGCTGTCTAATGGGTCGGGGCCCGACGGAACGGGACCCGGTGGGACGGGGAGGGTCGGGACTCGGGTTCCTGCGGGCCGGGAAGAGGTCCCATCTCGTCCCACATCCCCTTGTAGAGGGCTTGGGATTTGGGGGGACGGGTCGGGATCGGGATTTGACCTTTTTTTTGCCACTTAATTTTTAAAAATAATATATATAAACTTCAATAATTGGACAAGATAGTGTAATAAAAACATTCCAAAATTATTTTTGTGTCTCTTATATTATTTAATAGAAATATGATTTTTTGCTAATAGAATTTCAAAATTGCAACTTTGTGGTGTTGTTCAAAAGTTGCAAATCACATAGTAAAATTGTAATTAAAAAAATTACATATTTAACCATACTTTTTCTAATTTCCTCAGAATGTCTTGATGATCTTCGGTTGTAATTGGAATTTATCGGTCAAATTGTTCGACGTCGCTTTCTGTTCTTTCGGACAAGATTTCGTTGTAGTTGTTGTCTTCTTCTTCGTTGATATCCGGTTGCTCGCATCTTCTACGCTCCGCTCGAATCCAATCTCTGAAAAGAACTGCACTCTCCAATGCATCTCTCGCCAATGAATGTATGTGCTCTTCTATTTGAAAAATTTCAACAGAAAAAACGCTGTTAATGACGCTTAAATGATCAAAACATCTCGGGCCATCTCTGCTAGTGTCGGAAATGTATTCTCATTCTGTCTCCAGTATTTCAGCAAGTCTTCATAACCTAATCATTGATAATTAATTCGTACGATACAACACTCTGCAAAACATAAACATTAAATTCGCTACGAAGTAACCTTGGCAAATTCGCTACAACACCCTGAATTTGGTCCTTCATCTACGAAGTAACATGGCAAATACCGTATTGATCTCTAGAGCTTTTTTCTTGGTATGAAATTGTTTTCCTTCACCGGCAACTATGAGATTATCTCGAGTTGTCTTGTTTCCAACTACCATAAAATTTGTCGTAAGAACTACTTTTTTTAGTAGATAAATAAAGTCTTCGCCAAGTTAAAAATAATGACAAGAAACAAATAACAAAAGAAGGAAAGTTTTGTTCAATGATAGAATACCGTGTATCAGGGTTTCTTTACCAAAATTAGAGTATTAAAGTAATGTTGTATAATTACCATAATTGTAGAATTCTTGTACACGTAGAATTAGAATAATAGAAGTATAGTAGGAATTGAATTTTTCGTAATTGGAGATTGTAAATTGTATATAAAATTCTATTCTTACTATACTTCTACTATTCTAATTCTACTTGTACAAAAATTTTACAATTATGATAATTATACAATATTACTTTAATACTCTAATTTTGGTAAAGAAACCCTGATACACGGTATTCTATCATTGAACAAACCTTTGGTCCTTTTTTACTTGTTTCTTGTCATTATTTTTAACTTGGCGATGACTTTATTTATCTACTAAAAAAAGTAGTTCTTACGACAAATTTTATGGTGGTTGTAAACAAGACAACTCGAGATAATCTCATAGTTGCCATAGGTGAAGGAAAACAATTTCATATCAAGAAAAAAGATGAAAGGAAGAATCTCTTCATTATTATTATTGAATAAATATGTATATATACAATTTACAATCTCTAAATTTGAAAAATTATATTCCTACTATACTTATAATATTCTAAGTATACTTGTACAAGAATTTTACAATTATAATAATTATACAACATTACTTTAATACTCTAATATTGATAAAGAAACCGTGATACGCGGTATTCTATCATTCAAGTTACCATTGTTGAACTATTGAAATCACAATGCTAAAAATCCCTAAATTGGACACAAATAAAATATGAATTTATGTGAGGTGCCTTTCCTAAGAATATCCATTTAACTTTTTATTCCATTAAGAAAAATTGTGCAAATATATATATATATATATATATTTGTTAGGATTTTTCCTCTTCTCCCTCCTCTTCCTCCTCATTCTTTTTCTTCCTATGTGCAGTAAAAAGTTGAAGATTCATTGCTTATTTGCGATTATTTTGAATTGATTTTGGTTGAAGAAACTTGAAGAACACGAACTGTTGGGTTTTATTGTGCTTGTTTGTAGGAGAAGACAAAGAGGGTCTATTTATGAAGGTTTGAGTTGAACTAACAATTAAATTATTGGAATAGTCATTAGAAGACTAGATATCAATTTTTGGACATTTGGAGTTGACTTGAAAACATCTGGATCATTAAAAGCAACAATTAAACACGTTATTGAAATTTCTACGCAACAAGTTATGTGATCGTCAAAATTTTGGCCATAAATCTTGACGAATTGCCAGAATTTCAGTCAGAAATGCTGAAAAAGTCATGGCAATCCATAGGGATTTACGGCCAAATATGGTGATCACCATGTTGTGTTGCTGAATTTCTGCATATGTTATGGTGATCATCGTGATTTGGTTATAGGCTTGATAGATCGCTAGAATTTTTAGTCACAAATGTTAAACAAATTCTGTGATTCGTTATTGGTGAATTGTTACATAACATATGTTATGTTGATCACCAAAATTTGATCAGAAATCCTGACAATTATCATACATGTTGTTAAAGTAAGTCTCCTGGCAACTTGCCAGAATGTTGCTTTTGATTTTGGAAAAAAAGTTATTTTTTGCATACCTTTTAATGAGATCAAAATTTAAATTGTGATATTGAAAAATTCTATTTGTGCAAAACACCAAAATAAAATTGACACTAAGAGCCCGTAATCCATATCCAACCTTGTCAATTCTTAATCTTTGAGAATACGATTTATTGTTTGTTTGTTTAATTTCCAATGTTAAAAGTCACATGACATAATGAATCTCTTTTGTGAATTAAAATCGAAGAGGTAATCAAAGGGAAGCAGAGAGAAAAAAAGAAGGAAAATGCATGGTGACAAGTGAAGCCTTTCTTTGCATGTAACCTGTAAGTAGGATAAGAATGCGCGGCTCCATCACCTTCTGTTCTGTCTTTTCACAAACCCTAAATTGGGATGTCATATCAACACCATATTCTGTCCACTCACGGAGTTTCGATATTTTTTGAAATATGAACAAAGACAAGATACGCTTATTATATTCATAAAAAAAGATATGAGAATTTATCTTAAGTAATTAAGTAATTGAGCGTGAGAGCAAAATGAATCGAAAGATTCATGTTTGGTTCGGGAAGGGATTATGAAATTTTGGAAAGGAATGAAAAAATAATATACTTTTATTAAGTGATTTATTAGATAATCGAAAACAAAGGATCTTGAATGCTATTCGAAATTTAGAAGATCAATCCAAGGTCGCATACCCAGACGGAAATTAAGCTCCCACTCACGACCCAACAAGCTACGCCAAGTAAGAAGTGTAGAACAATTAGTTCATAAGGACCACTATTATTTCTTGTGTCTACAACAACAACATACCCAATGCAATCCACAAGTGGATTCTAAGACTTATTTCTTGTGTCTTCGCTGCAAAAATCATCGATTCCACACTATTGACTTATAGGTCATACAATAACGCAATCGGAAATTCATACAAAGGGATTCAAACAAAAATACGTAATAGGAAAAAATACTTTTACCTATTTGTGCAATACAATTTCCCGGATCAGTGGATTGATCAATTGAACCCTTTGTTTCCCATGTAGCTCCGCTCTCAACTTGTTTAGTAAGTGGTATTCCTATGTCTCAATTTATTTGATGTATTTTTTATTTATTCCAAAAAGAATAAATTTTTTTATCTTTAGAAATAAATTTAATTTAATTAAGTTTTTTGGTTTATGAGATACACTCTCTTTTAAACTTTCGTGCTCAATCAAAATGATAGTGAATATGTTTATATATATTCATCGTGTATTCTGTAATTAATATGTTAGTGTAAATCTCCTCCACTTGAGTCCTTTCATTAATACAGTATATAGTGTATGCAATTGTAGTTCTAATGGAATAAGAATCTCTACTTTACATAATTACATTGAAAGTGTATTTGTGCATACTACATGACATATATGAAAATTTACGTCAACAAAATCTACCCATTTTTGGGTAAAAAGATATTTTTCACTTATCTTTCTAGTTTGGTTTTCTTGGTTTTAACCTTTCTTGCAATAATGTTCACATAATACTAGCTGTGTATCCTACACTCCACTCCACACAGAGCCCCCACTTCAGGAAATCCCTAAAATTTCTACTGCATATATAATTATATATTCAACTCCCAATGGTGTGAATTTTCTTGGCTTTAACAATTTTGGTCCAGCCATCAAATCATCGATTTTGTGGTGTTCTTTGTATGGGCCAAAATTTAAAGGGATACCACAAATATCAAATTTGTTTGGAAGTTGAGGCCTTGAGGGGATCGTATGGCATTACCCTTATTAATTGTATATCATGGACCTTCATTTTGAAAGTTGAGGCCTTGAGGGGATCGTATGGTATTACCCTTATTAATTGTATCATGGACCTTCCACTATGACATAAGTGGGATACATTGGCACATGTTACATTATAATTGTCGAACTTTAGATTTTACCATAATGCTTTCATTCACTCGAATGTGAAAGTTACTATTAACCTCACACATACAGCACTTCTCTTGTTCATCATCTATATGTTGGGATAACCTACCTTAAAGATACTATTAACATGACAAAAATTGTTTGACTCGTCAATACTCCGCCTCATACAACATAGTCGGTTTAACCACCGCCTTATAGAACTTGCCTTTAAGTTTTGGTGGCACTTTTTTGTCGCATAAGACTCCAGATGTGAGCCTCCATTTCATCCACCATGCCCCAAATACGATGTGTGACATCGTCATTAATCTCTCCATCCCCTTGGATAATAGACCCGAGGTACTTGAACCATTCTTTCTTTGGAATGACCTGAGTACCAAGCCTCATCTCTATGCCTGTCTCGAGGTTGCTCCCGTTACTGAACTTGCACTCCAAGTATTATGTCTTGGTCCTACTCAGTTTGAACCCTTTAGACTCCAGAGTCTGTTTCCAAACCTTTAGCTTAGCGTTCACTCCGCTGGGAGTCTGATCAACCAGGACTATGTCATTTGCGAATAACATACACCATGACACTTCCCCTTGGATTTGTCGCGTCAGTCCATCCATCACTAAGGCGAATAAGAATGGGCTAAGAGCTGATCCCTGGTGCATCCCCATCGTTACTGGAAAGTGCTCCGAGTCTCCTCTTACTGTTCGTACCGTGGTCTTGGCTCCATCATACATATCCTTGATCGCCCTAGTGTACGCCACATGTACATCTCTAACCTCCAAATATCTCCATAGAACATCCCTAGAGACTTTATCGTATGCCTTCTCGGGGTCGATGAAAATCATATGTAAGTCTTTTTTCCTCTCTCTATACTGCTCCACCAACCTCCTAATAAGATGAATGACTTCTGTAGTCGAACGCCCCAGCATAAATCCAAACTGGTTCTCGAAAATAGACACGCATCTTCTCACCCTTATCTCCGCGACCCTTTCCCAAACTTTTATGGTGTGGCTTAGCAGCTTGATACTCATATAGTTGTTGCAACTCTAGATATCACATTTGTTCTTGTACAAAGGGATCATTGTACTCCACCTCCATTCTTCGGGCATTCTCGCCGTATTAAAAATGACGTTAAATAACTCAATCAACCACTCCAAACTTGCCTTGCCTGCGCTCTTTCAAAATTCAACTGGGATCTCATCAGACCCGGTCGCTCGTCCCCTGCGCATCATGCGAATAACACCCTCAACCTCATCAACCGTAATGTTTCTACAATACCCAAAATCTCAGTACCTACCAGATTGCTTCAGATTGCTTCAGATCTCTCAGTAAAATGTTTTTATCTCTTTTTTCGTTCAAGAGTTTATGGAAGTAAGACTGCCACCTCCGCCTAATATGAGGGCCCTCCACCAGTACTTTGCCATGCTCGTCCTTGATGCACCTCACGTGATCCAAGTCACGAGCCCTCCTCTCCCTCACCTTGGCTCGTCTGTACAACTTCTTATCCCATTTTTTCCCTCTAATTCCACGTACAAGCGTTCTAATAATAAGATTACGTCTCTAATAATACTTTATAAAATATTGTCCAAACATCAACTTCATTTAAAATTTTACGAGGCATGGATGTGACATTCCTTCATACAACACACCACCTGCACTTTAACACGTTTATGATAGTACTGCAGGCAGCATAGCTGTTTCATGATTTGAGAAATTTATTATGGGTGCCCACTCCCCTACAAGGGTGTCTGCAGTGCATGAGGTACCCTAGGGTATTTTTGGGTGACGTGGTGGAGAAGAAGATATGTGGCTATTTTCATATTGGCTGTCCAGAGCAACTTGTCAAACATTTGAGGGCTCATTAATTCTATTTCTATTCTCCCCCATCTTACTGTAACGTCTCCTTTCTTATTTAACCACACATCTTACTTGGTACTGTCTCAATCTACGAACTGGCCTTATGACTTCATTGTCCCTAGGCATTGTGTGCTGCTAATGGCTGATAATACAGCTAAAGAACTAAATAGACATCAGAAAAAAAAATCTATCGGTCTCAATTTATTGTTGGAAATTAGCCTTTGGCGGGGAGATGCGTTCACCCATCTTTGATGAATTAAACACTAGTGTTCCGCATGTTGGAGACCTTGTCTCTTCGCACATGCATGATCTACGAAGTGAGTAGATGACCGTAGGGCCAAGAATCGTCTAATTTCGTTGAGAAATGAAAGAGATATTGGTCCACGAAGTAAGGTGTTTGAGACATGAAAATGTGGTGTGGGACAAATCTACCACATCGGTGGGAATAGGAAGAATTGCTCTCTATATAAGTCTCTAATGTGGTAAAGGGTTTGGATCCCCAAAGGGTATCCCATGTGTTTAAAGGAGGGAAGACCTAGATGTGCTTGAGTTCAAGGCTAAGCCCACACGCGCGCCGCTGCCGCCGCCCGCCCGTCCGGTTCCGGGTTCACGGGCTGTGGGCTGTGGGCTGTGGGCCTTTCTGATATTATCTTTTTGGACCAGAGAACTCTGCCAAATATACAGTTTGATCTCTGAAGTTCCATATGTACAGTTTGGACCAAAATTCTTTTATATGTACAGTTTGGTCCCTAAAGTTTCAATATTTACAGTTTGATCCCTATAGTTTCTGGAAAGCTTTCTGCCTACCGTTGGACTGTTTTCTGGAGCATTAACCAGCCATTATTTGGCTGATTAATTCCTCCATTAACAGCCTATTACTTGGGCAGTGAGCAGCCTCTTTCAATGGCCTTAATAGTCATTACTTGGCTATTTTAATGGCCTCCCTTAATGACCATTACATCCTTATTTTTGGCAGTTGGACAACCCCTCTTGCATGCTATATATTGAGTAGTTGTTGGCTCAATTAAAAACTGCACAACGGGCTGAAAACAGCGATAAATGCACCAAAAGCGGGCAGAAAATGCATTTAAAAACAGCAAGTAACAGCCGTAAAAATAGCCACAAAATAGCACAAAGCGATGAGTGAAATTCAATAAAATCAGTGCAATTTTTGACTGAAAAACAGTGACCAAACCCTCACATATACACAAGATATACACTACAGAGACACACTATATACACAGAGACAATAGAGAAGAGTAGAGAGAAACTCTTCCTTCCTATTCCATATCTTCAGCAAGTCGAGTCATATTTGTTTTCTTCGCCAGGCTCAACCTATTGGCTTTGTAGTGTTGAGATTAAAGTGTTGTTTTATCTTGGGAGACTATTGCCCGCTAACGTAAAAGCATATATACGGGGCAATCTTGTCTTAAGGATAGAGGGCTATCCTCGACTCAACACACAACATTGTAACTATCCAGATTTAGTTGTTTCTTGATTTCAGGTTATCAAGATTCAAGACACAACAAGCTTGCGGCAAGAAAAGAAGATTGGCCTATTTGTTCAACAAGATTCAATTTCCGATGATTGAATATTTGTTCATCCTTTCGAATATTTGTAATAGTTATTACTTCACGTACTGCTCTATAAAGTACCATAGAATACCAACAAATTAAGACAAGCTTGTATTGTAATACTATTAGTGTTCGAATGATGTCGGTCAAAAGTTGTGTGATCAAATCTGGATATGGTAATGGTTTTTTGGTAGAAGAGAGTGATGATGATGAACATGTTCATGGTGTCACCGCTACCAAGACTGGTGGGAACAAGCGCTCTCGAGAGCCTGAGGATGTCAACTGGGACAAGAGGAGAAGACTGAAGATGTACTTCTATCTTGCAGCAGAAGGCCTCAGACCGTCCCAGACAAAAGATCCGAATAATGGTAAGAAGGAACTGGACACTCAGTTTGATGAAGTGACTGGAGTGAGCCAGAATCCGAAATTGGGATAAGTGGTTTTTCTTACTTGTCAAGAATAAAGATTAAATGAGGTCTGATTAAAAATGATTTAAAGTAAGGAGGAATATGAAAATAATTTATATTCCTTACGCTTTAAAAATCAGAAGTTTAATCTCATCTTCTTTTCCGTTTAAAGATTGGATTGTAAAGCAACTTAAAAAGATCCGTTCTTTTAAGTGTAATTATTAAAAGTGAGTAAAGTAGGTTCGCACATACGAGGGAGTAAGATCCACCGATCTAAGAAATTACCACTCTTAAGTAAGCGCCAAGAATTATCTGGGCACCAATCATAACGGAAGAAGTCTAAAAGTTAAAGACGTTGAGCCTGTCATACTATTTGGCAGAAGATCCTTCATAGGATGATATTGGACACTCAGTCATATAAAGCCTCCGGGCGACTGGAGTGGGCCAAAATTCCTTTGATATGATGATATTGGACACTCAGTCATATAAAGCCTCGGGGCGACTGGAGTGGGGCCAGAATTCATTTCATAGGAAAAGTAATGGGCACCTATTAGGGTGGGCCAGAGTTTCCAGGTCTTAAATGATCTGAAGGCCTAAAGAAAGGCAGAAAAGAAATTGGACACTCAGTCTGCCAAAGCAACTGGAGTGGGCCAGAGTATCCAGATCACATATGATTCGGTTGCGCCCTAACCACGGGCAAGAGGTTGTTCATGTGAAGCAACGCCACCTCTAAAGTAGAAGAGGTTGGAGAGGTTGTCCTCAATAGGACTTCAGGGAATGAGATCACTCTAAGATGAGGTGATACATATCCCTAACTTGGTTTAAGGGATGCTGTTGGTCAATCTGGTTTGAGACTAGTCCAACAGGTCTGTAATAACTAAGAATGGTACAGTACATCTGTAGCCAAATGAATGATATATTTGTAATCCGTGCATCTATGCCATCATAGATTAAGACACGTTAAATAACAAGTCATTCAAAAGCTAACGATGTTGAGATTGTTGCCTTCTGTCGACATAAACCCTCAAAATGAATGTGAGGTAGACTAATAGGCAAAATCACCTTTCCAAATTCCGTCAAAGGGAATAGCGAAAGAAGCACCGCTCCTCTAGAACTTAGTCACACCTACTTGGGTGATTTGAAGTTTATACAAAATAGAGGGGGGAGACAAGTACGTTGTGACCTTCATTGATGATGGTACAACGTATGGAATCCTTTGTTTGTTAAAAAGCAAAGATGAAGTTGTTGAAGCGGATAAGCGTTACAAAGCAGAAGTTGAAAATCAACTAAGCCTACGGATTGAGAAATTCGTAGTGATAGAGGGGGAGAAAGTGAAGCATCGTTCATTAAACTTCTGAGAGAAGTGGACCATTTGCTGAACCTCTCTAGGGAAGTGAGAGAAATGATGGATGACTACGTGACCTAGCTTGGAAATCCAGGGTCGTCCAGAACAGTGAGAGTTGAGTCCGAAGTTCAACCACTCAGGGAAGCTACCACTGTTGTGTCTGCTGCCGCTCTTGAGAGCAATGACATTTTGCCAAACGAAATACCTACTATGTGGGATATTGCTCTCAAGGCCTACAACTTTCCTTATTGGGCAGCGCCAATGCCCGTACTAAGTTCTGAGATCTTTGAGACCATGAGAGCCTTGGGGATAGCACACCCCAACGATGTGAGACTGCCACCATGCGCTTTGGAATATGCACACAAGAAATATGCATACCACTTGAATCAACTGGGATACACCACTGTTGGGTGTGTACCCATCAGAAGAAAGATTGCGTAACTAATCAAGAATGGGACCATCCGCTCTATCTGGGCCCCCAACTCTTTATTCTCTCATGAACCAATCATTGGTATGAGAGGCATCGATGCCGAAACTCACTTGTGGAGGTACGACTTCACCATCTTTGAAGACACTTACATTGAGATCTTCAAGAAACTGACCGCCGCCGAAAATATAAACTCTATCAGGCCTTCGTGGAAGCTTCCGTCTTCCAGAGTTAATGAAGTAAGAGGCTTCCCATACCACTCTGGTGCACTGGGTCACAATATCGAGGAATGCGAGGCATTCAAGTTTGAGCTAGAGAATCTCATCAGTAAGGGGGTAATTTGGGTAGTTCTCCTTCCCCGTCAGAAGTTAGCATATACCAAGCGCCGAACGTGTGATTGTAAGGGTGACAACCGTCTATGTCTTTAAAAGAAAATCCATATTTTAGGTAGATTGTAGGCAACCCGAATCAAATGCAATGTATTCCCCTCCCCTTTTGTTTTTTAAAAGAACCGCGTTGGACTTGATGTTCCCCAGGTAGGATACACAGGAAGCCCTAATCGGGCCTGATCGTGGGATTTTTGGTAGGAACTGGTGGGGATTGGGTTATTTTATGTAAAATGAACTTCGAACGGGCCGAACTTCCCTGGTGGGATACATAGGCAGTCTATTTAAGACTCGATCCTTAATATAAATAAAATTTTCTCCCCTCTCATCTTTCCCCTTTTTACAATACATGTGGATCCAGTTGGCGGATCAATCGTCAGGGTTATCGTATGAAGCAAGTCAATTGACCCCCAAATAACAAAAATAACCTTATAAACTCTAAAATACCAGAACGGAGAATTAATTGAATATTCACATATGAATACGTGAACGTATGTGTTTACTTATCAACTATGTGATATCTTACATTTAATGTATCCGGCTAATGTACTAACATTATCTGCATTTGAGTGATTTTCTCTTAACAGTGAAGGTTAGCTCGTGTCGTGACATTGGATTACTATACCAGATTAAGGGCAGCAATAACATCCATATCCGAACTAAATTCCGAAGAAATGGCTGGTAATTCGAATGACGAAAGAAGTGTCAGGAACTCTAGGTCTCCGGTACGATGAGAGATAACTAATACCGAGGACATGGTCAAAATGCTGAAAGATATCCAGGAGAAAATATCTAGGCTGGAAAAGACCCAGACTGCTCGAGATAAGCATATTGAGGAAATGAGGCTTCCACCGCCCTTTCCAACTCTATCATCTTCGGTCCAAGAGCATTTCCCAAACCACCCCGCGAGGACTGACCCTCAGCACATCGATACCTCATACCAAACCCTCCACCAATAAATGTCACCCATATACCTGGGACCACTCATTATGTTCAGGTCCCTCCACTCATTAATACGACCACACATCCAAATACCACCAATCCCACTACCCAAAACAATTCAACGCACCCAAATATATCTTTTCAAACCTCGATTGTTCCGAGTTACTTTACGCTAGAAATCGGCGAATTAGACCACTACGAGGAAATGAAAAAGGCTTGGAGGGCCGAACGTGAGAGGATGGCTGCAAAAATGGAGGATAAGTTAGCCCAAAACATGGAGCAGAGGTTGAACAAAATTGCTCGGGCAGCGCAGAAGTCTCCCGAACTAAGTTATGATGATCTATGCATCACCCAGACTTGGACTTACTAGAGGGCTTGAAGGTGCCCAAATTTGAGATGTTCAACGGGTTCGGAAACCCGATGACCCATCTGCGGTCATTTATTGATCAATTAGTTGAAGTTCGGAATAACCCTGTCTTAATTATGTGATTTTAGTCAAAGTTTAATGGGGGAAGCCTCTGAATGGTTCGCTATGCAAAACATGCGCCAGTGGTTCACTTGGGAAGATATGACAGAGTCGTTCATGGAATGATATAAGTTCAATATCGAAGTTGTACATGATCGGTATCATTTGGAGAAGATCATGCAAAAGTCCAGTGAGACCTACAGAAAGTATGCGAGTTGACAGAGAGAAAAAGCCTCTCACGTACAACCACCTATGACAGAAAGATAATTGGTCGCTGCTTTTGTGAGAGCACAAAACTAGGATTATTACGATCAAATACTTGCCATAACTGGACAACTATTTTCAAATTTAGTTGATATGGGAGAGGCCATAGAAGATGGTCTTAAAACCTGAAAGATTACCAGTGAGACTAGTAGAAGCTCCTAGTCAAGTACTTCGGGAGGCGTGTGAAGGAAAAAAGAGGACGTGGCCAATATAACCCAATCATTTAGCCCCAAAATAAAGAGACGGGATGAACCTCGTTTGCCCATGGAGGTGTACTAATCGCCACCCCCAAGTGGGTATATGACTCCCTCGTACAGCCCAGTACTCGTATATTATGCTCAACCCAGTTTCCAAACTTCCCTATACTACCAAAGCCCTCCGTTAAATTCACAAACGATTTCATCGGGCTTTCAAACTCTGGTGTTATCCCCTCAAGCTCCACCGAATTACTAAGCTCCACCTAATTACCAAACTCCCCAGAACTACCAAAATCCCTAAAATTAACAAGCTCCTCAGAACCACCAAGCCTAAAATTACCAAAACCAGCTACCCCCGGCAAATTACAATGCGCCGCGACCCAGGTTTGAAAGAAAGCCGGTCCAAAAATTCACATCTCTATTAAAGATGCAGGCACAACTGTTCGAGGATTTATGCACCGCTACCAGAATCCAAACGCTACCCCTAAAGCAGGTTGATCCCGGGAACCATTTCTACTGTCCCGACCAAATATGTACTTATCATTTCGACGGAGCCGGACACACCACCGACGATTACATCAACCTAAAGAATAAGATCCATGACATGATAGACAGAAAGGAAATCACATTACACACAACCTCTACTAATGTGAACACTAATCCTTTGCCGAATCACGACAATGCCAATATTCACATGATCGAAAGGGAGGAAGACTGGGTAGTCTGTAAGCCTTTAAGTTTGGCATCCATGAAAGCTCTAGAGCGGACTGTGGCATCGTTAAGCATACATGAGCGGCCCAAGGTTAAAGTGTCGATCCCCACTCTATTTGTTGTACAAGTAACCCTGGGTGTCGTCAAACCTCCTATGACATCGCCAATCATACATGAGCAATCCAGGTTTGATTTGATGATTCTAGCTCCGTTTGTCCCACAAGTAGCTCTGGGTGTCATCAAGCCACCCAGAAAAAAGTTCATTATTGAAGCTGTCATTGCACACGGCATGACCAGATCTGGGCGCTGTTATACGCCTAAAGAGTTATCCCAAGGGAGCGCCAGAAAGGAAAGAAATCTGAGGAGGCCAATCATGGATGGTGAAGCCGAAGATTTTTGGAGCAGAATACAACCTAAAGTTTGGATTACTGTTTAGTATGGTATGCTCTTAGTTTAATTTAGTTTAATTCCTACTAATTAGATTACTAAACTAGGTTATAAGGTTTGTTAAGTGTTATTATTGATACTAGTTTAAGATGGCCTGTCTAAATTAGTCAAGGCATTTCATGATATTTGATTGAAGTTTGATTATGTGATTATGGCTTAGTTTTAACATGTCTTGGTATCATATGGATAATGACATGGTTTTTGTTTCTTTATGTACCTAGATGTAAGTTTGTTAACCTATTTGTATGTTTGCTAGTTCTTAGATATGATTGACTAAGGATAAACTGAGTAATGTTGGAATATGTTCTCTCCTGATTAGTTCTAGTTCCTAATTTAACATGTCCTAGATGTGTCTCTTCCTGGAAACCTGATAGTTGTGAACTTAAGATCTGTTTGATAGCTATATTAACACTGTCATGCCTAATTTAAAGTGTCACCACGCTTCTTTTAGGGTGAATATGATTGTATATGTCTGAGTTGGGTTCTGTACCCCTGCATAGTTGAGGTTTTGTCTTTAGATGACTACTCAAAGTTGTCTGTTTATCATTCATGTATGATTTGAGTTGGTTATATATTCCTATTTTCTTGTCTTGGTGTAATTTTCTGATAGTGTGAAGTTCTTTAAGTCATGTAACAGTGTGCATTGTCTACGTAGATAGGATGTGTGTGCCTAGTCTAACTTAGATAATTTTATGCCAAAATGTCTTCTTAAGAATAAGCCAACTCTAAGGATACATGTCTGTCAGCCTGTTCATATATCTGTCATGTTTGCTTGAGCTTCATTCACACTCAATAGGTACTTTAAATTTGACGTGTATTGGTCCATTTCTTAGTACAATAGATCTGTTTTCTTGAAGGTGTTATATAATTTGGTTTATTGGGTTCTAGAAGTCTGGCATGTATACCAAGTTAGTCATAGTGTGACTTATATTCCTGATAACAATATGTATAGCATGTGGTACCAAAACAACCTTGCACACTTAAGATAATATCTCTAAAAATGGCCACTCAATCATTTCAGTTTGCCCCCTATATTTGTTGAACTGGTTATGTAATCTGTCTTCACTTTGTCCTAGTGTCAAACTATCTATATGTTAGTATGTGAATTCCATTGAGCCATGTAG
Organism: Anisodus acutangulus; assembly: GCA_029783415.1. NCBI lineage: Eukaryota > Viridiplantae > Streptophyta > Magnoliopsida > Solanales > Solanaceae > Anisodus > Anisodus acutangulus. Next base: position 46,897,922 of record CM056496.1, on the reverse strand, counting down.
TAGCACACTTCACTTGCCTTAATAAGATATGTATGCTTAGTTTAGTCCATACAGTCTTACATATCCGCAGAATGTTGTCTCAAGATGGTTAAAATATGTGCATGTATGCCTCCCAATTTGGCTGTATGTTTGTCCCATTTGCCTTAGCATCAGCATGACTAATCACATGAATATTATTCCAAGCATTTAGTTTTGATCTAGATAGCTTTGTAACTAGAGCATATCACCTCCAGATAAATGATCATATGCCTTGTATCAGTCTGCCTATCTGCCTGTTTCATTTATTTAAAGGTTTGGAGCCTAATATGCAGCATGAATATGATCATATATGCTATAAGTTTGAACATCAATGGCTCTGTATATCTAAGGTGATGTTTGCCAAAAAGTCATCTAAATCCTTGTGTCCTAACCATATCTACTGAACTGACTATGTGATCATTCTTGCATGTCTAAGTGTGAGATACCTCCATAGCTAGCATGATGAGTCCTATAAGTCCTACTGTACCCAAACTGATCATCAAGTAGAATATATGTCTGCCCTGTTAGTTCATATCATAAAGACATCTTTATGACAATATGTGGTATTTCATAGTCTCTTTTATCAGCATGTTGTAACAATTAATTGGTCAAGATAGTATATTTGCTAGTATATTTCTTGCTGAAATTAGTTTGCTAACATGATAATCATAAGCTCCTCCCTACTACACATACTCAACCTATGATCTTGTTTTCCTCTTACGTAAGCTTGCATAGTTATGTTTAGAATAGTTAAAACTGCCTATAGATCTGATGTAGTTGACTAGGACTTGGATTGAACAAAATGTCTATGTTCTGTGATAATACTCATCCTTCCTGACATACATGTTGAAACTATGTGTATTTACCTTCATCCCATGAGTCATTTCTTGTGTTGAATATGCCAAGATGTTTAAATTTTGAGCAAGTGAAATAATCCCAGCTTGTTTAGCATTACTGTTTCCTAGTGTTGTTTAAGATTGCTAGATTGTTAATCATATGCCTCAATTAGTTGTAAATGAGTAGGTGGTGATGCATTGTTGTCTGGACAAACACCATTTTGATAGACAATGTATATTCCTGTGATATACACTTGCCATACATAGTGTGTATCACGGGACATTGGTCATTTTAGTATTGTAATTAATGTACCGATTTTAGCATAATTAGTGTGTAATATTTATATTACTTAGCATTGTACACTTACCATAATTATAGGAGTCTTGTACTACTAGAATAGGATTTTAGGAGTAGAATAAGAATAGGATTCTCCTATTATGGAAATATGTAAATTGTATATATACTCTTTCAATTAATGAAAATAATCAAGAGATTATTTCTTTCATGGTATCAAGAGTCTAGGTTAATATTTTCTCTCACTTTCTCCCTAATATTTCCATCCAAGCCACCGATTCCGAGCCCTTTCCTTGGGTTCCATGCCTGAAAATTGTTTTTCTCTTCCCAATTTTTTCTCCCCAATCTCTACTTCACGTCTTGCATTGCTATTATGGCTAGGAACCTGTTTTACCCTGCCCTTACTATTTCTAATATCAAGAATCACATCCCTATCATTCTTGAAATAGAAAACGTCCAATACGCGATGTGGGCCGAACTGTTCAAAATACATGCACGCTCGCATCAAGTTCTCCATCATATTATCCCCGCGGCTCCTACAAATACGGAGGTGCCCAAACCAGAGGATGATCCTACGTTATGGACGACCCTTGATGCTACTGTTCTTCAGTGTATTTACTCCACTATTTCGAGCGACCTCTTGCAAACGATTATCGAACCCGATGCTACGGCGATGGAGTCATAGAATAGAGTACGTGATATGTTCCAAGATAATCATAATTCTCGTGTTGTTACCCTTGAGCAGGAATTTTCCCACATCCATATGGAAAATTTCCCAAACGTTTCAGCATATTGCAAAAGGTTAGAGGAATTGGCGGACCAACTCCGCAATGTTGACGCGCCTGTTTTGAATGATGGTTTGGTCCTACAAATGGTTACAGGCCTTTCAGAGGCATATAGTGGTGTTGGCACGCTTCTTCGTCAGAGCAGTCTTCTTCCGCAATTTTATCAGGTTCGTTCTATGCTTACCCTCGAAGAAGCCGGCTTGGCAAAAAGGCGGCTACCGGTGCTAGTCTCGTAGTCATGATGACGTCCTCTACAAATTCTCCGAGTGGTGTTGATAATTCCGGCCAAAACCGTACTCATGGTGGTGGTAACAATAGTCGGAAAAATAATGCCAAAAATTGCGGGGGCAAACGCGGTGGTTCCGGAGATGGTCACAGTTGCAGGAGAACTCGAAATAACGGCAATGGGCCATAACCCAACTGGTCCCAGCCTTGGGCCCCCTGGCCGTGGGCAGTGGCCCAACAGTCCCTACGGCCCAACAGTTTTGCCTTCTGGCCAATGGACTACCCAACATCGTTTTTCCAGGCCCAATCCAGTTTGGCCCATTGGTTCTCGCCCCAGTTCTGGCTGGGACAGCAACCCAGTGTACTTGGGCCCCAGCCCCCTCAGGCCCATCATGCAGCGGGATCCACTCCTACCGACATTGAAGTTGCGATTCACACGCTTGGAATAAATCCTTCGAACCCAAATTGGTAAATGGACACCGGCACCACTACTCACATGACGTCCGACTCAGGTACTCTCTCGTCTTATTCCAATTTGAGCAACAATCATGGTATAATTGTTGGTAATGGTAATTCAATTCCAATTCGTGGTTATGGTCATAAAACATTGTCTCTCCCCCCATTCACCCCTTATTTTGAAAAATCCCTTCACGCTCCAAAATTAATTAAAATTTGGCGTTTGTCCTAAAATTCACCACTCATGAGGTGTGATAGTAGAGGAGATCTTTATCCTATCATACCACGTTCCGGTTTCTAGAGTCATGCATTGCCGTCTATTTTTGCAGCTCTAGCTCCTTCCTTGTGGCATGCTCGTCTAGGTCATCCGGGATCGTCTATTTTGTCTTCCTTAGATAAAAACAATTTTATTTCTTGTAAGGGTGCGCATAGTACTCCGAATTGTCAATCTTGTTCTTTGGAAAAAATAGTTAAGTTGCCATTTGTAGACTCCATTTCTCATACTTCAATGCCATTTGATATTACTCATAGTGATCTATGGATGTCTCATGTTCTTAGTTCTTTGGGTCATCGGTATTATGTTCTCTTTTTGGATGATTATTCTAAATTTTTGTGGACTTTTCCAATATCGAAAAAATCTCAAGTTTTTTCCATCTTCTTAAAATTTAGAGCATTCATTAGAACCCAATTCAAATGTGAAATAAAAAATATCCAATGTGATAATGGCAAAGAATATGACAATGGGGTGTTTCGGGAATTTTTTGCAAATAATGGGATCAATTTTCATTTTTCTTGCCCTCATACGTCTTCACAAAATGGGAAAGCCGAACGCAAAATTCGTACCATTAATAACATTGTCCGTACTTTACTAATTCATGCTTCCATACTCCCGTCTTTTTGACATCATGCTCTACAAATGGCTACATATCTTCTTAACATTATTCCTTCTAAAGGTTTGACACATTCGTCCCCCCTTCAAATTTTATATAATAAGACTCTTTCGTATTCACAGCTTAGGGTCTTTGGGTGTTTGTGTTATCCACTTTTTCCGTCCACCACAATTAACAAACTTCAGGCCCGTTCTACCCGGTGTGTGTTCTTGGATTATCCGTCCAATCATCGTGGTTACAAATGTTTTGATTTATCTTCTAATAAAATTATCATTAGTCGCCATGTAATTTTTGATAAATCCCAATTTCCGTTTGCTAAGGTTGGTAATCCCGTGCCGAGTTCGTATAATTTTTTGGATGATGATATATCCCCGTATATTATTCACCAGTTTTCGGACATATCCCGCACCCTAAATCCTCCAGCGGGCCCAATGCCCGCTGGTCCCACTGGTCCGTCACAAGCCCCTGTCCCCAGTCTCATCACTGGGCCAGTTTTAGCATTTGGGCCAGTCTAGCCCAATACTGGAACTGGTCCAGTTCCTGCAATCGAGGCTGCTTCTGCTTCCTGTGTTGGGCAAGCAGGATCATTGCATGCTGGCCAGTCCGTCTTGAGTCCAGAAAATTCCCGAAATCTGCCCAATTCTTCACCGAGTCAAAGACTAGTCACTCATAGTCAATGTGATATTTTTAAACCAAAAAGACTTTTTAATTTAAATTCTAATGTTCTTAAATCTCCTCTGCCCCGTAATCCAATGTCTGCTTTAAATGGGAAAATTGCTATGACCGACGAATATAATGCTCTTATTGATAATAAGACGTTGGAGTTACTGCCCCGTCCATCTGGTGTTAATATTATTCGATCTATGTGGACTTTTGCTCATAAGGATAATTCTGACGGTTCGTTTGCGAGGCATAAGGCTCGTCTTGTAGGTGATGGTAAGACTTAACAGGTTGGTGTGGATTGTGGTGAGACGTTTAGTCCGGTGTTCAAACCGACTACCATTCACACTGTGCTCAGCTTGGCTCTTTCGAATGCATGACCCATTCATCAGTTAGATGTGAAGAATGCTTTCTTACATGGTGATCTCAAGGAAACAATTTATATGCATCAACCCTTGGGGTTTAGGGATCCCAAATTTTCTCACCATGTCTGTTTGTTGAAGAAGTCCTTGTATGGGCTTAAGCTGTCTCCACGGGCTTGGTATAAGAGATTTGCAGACTATGTTTCGACTATTGGGTTCTCTCATAGTAGGTCTGATAATTTATTGTTCATTTATCATCGTGGTTCTTCATTGGCTTATATACTATTATATGTGGATGATATTATCTTGACTTCCTCTTTCGATGTCTTACGCTAGTCTATCATGACAATGCTCAGTTCTGAGTTTGCTATGAAAAACTTGGGGCCATTGAGTTATTTTTTAGAGATTGCTGTCACTCGTCATGCCGGTGGATTGTTCTTATCCAAGAGGAAGTATGCAGCTGAGATCATTGAAAGGGTCGGGATGTCATCTTGTAAGTCCACTTCCACTATGGTTGATACTAAACCCAAGTTGGGTGATGCGACTGGCTCACCGTATGAGGATCCGACCTGCTATCGCAGTCCTGCAGGGGCCCTTCATTATCTTACGCGATATTACGTATGTCGTACATCAGGTGTGTTTGTTTATGCATGATCCCAGGATTGAGCACATGAATGCGCTTAAATGCATCATTCGGTACATCCAGGGGACAGTTGACTATGACTTACATTTATATCCTTCGTCGACATCTACACTTGTCTCATATACAGATGCTGATTGGGATGGTTGTCCAGACACCAGACGGTCTACGTCTGGATAACTTGGTCTCATGGTCTGCCAAGCGTCAGTCAACTTTATCACACTCTAGTGCAGATGCCGAGTATTGAGGGGTCGCCAATGTGGTGTCTGAATCATGTTGGTTACATAATCTTCTTTTAGAGCTTCATTGTCCTATTCAGAAAGGTACCTTGGTGTATTGTGATAATATTAGTGCCATCTATTTTTCTGGGAATCCGGTTCAGCACCAGAGCACTAAACATATCGAGATGGACATTCATTTTGTTCGCAAAAAGGTAGCTCGTGGACAAGTACGCGTCTGTCATGTCCCTTCCAGGTATCAAATTACAGACATCTTTACAAATGGTCTTCCCTCGGTCCTTTTTGAAGATTTTAGGGACAGTCTCAGCGTTCGAAGACCGTCCGCTATGACTGCGAGGGTGTGATAGACAATGTATATTCTCGTGATATACACTTGCCATACATAGTGTATATCACGGACTTTGGTCCTTTTTGTATTGTAATTATTGTACCGATTTTAGCATAATTAGTGTAGAATATTTGTATTACTTAGCATTGTACACTTACCATAATTATAGGAGTCTTGTACTACTAGAATAGGATTTTAGGAGTAGAATAGGAATAAGATTCTCCTATTATGAAAATATGTAAATTGTATATATACTCTTTCAATTAATAAAAATAATCAATGAATTATTTCTTTCACATTTAGATAACAGAAAGATTGGAGTGGTTTAAATGCATGAAAAATTTAAGAACATGACTTGGGCCAAACTTTTCCTTTTCCCTTTTCCAATTTTTAAAGACAGTCATTTGGGTTGGTTGTTTTGTTTGTATATCATATGCTCTACTGGAGTTTGAATACTTGGGCCATTTTACTTTTCTTTGGTTCATCGCTGCTTTCTTTTTGTGTCCAATATGCTATAGCCGACATAAGTTTATTCATGTGTATGTTTAGTTTTATACTAGTATTTGTTCTATTTATGGCTGATATATTTGGACATTTTATAATTCATATACTTGTTTCTCCTCTCCCTTTCATGTCCTGTGAGCCTATGGTCTACATCTCGCTACTCCTTTGTGTCACGACCTAAATTATTAAGTCGTGCGGGCACCTACCATTTATCACCTTAGTAGGCGAACCCGTCCCTCAAGATTTACCCAACAACATAAATAAATAAAAAAAATAATAGAAGTCCAATAATATGGATATATAAAAATGTGGAATACAACAACTACTCAAGGGATCTGGTCTGAATAGTACAAGAGTCTCTAAGTATACAACCTGGATAAAAGATATACAACTTGAATACACATCTATTTAGAAAGGGAATTAAACAGAAAATCTAGAAGAACTCCATGAAATCCTTGAAGGCTAATCGAACCTCACTGAAGTTCCTGCAACAACTCTACACCCCGAAAAGGGTGTAGCAAGAGTAGTATCAGTAAAAACACTATGTACTAGTAGGTATCGTAGGCCGACAACAGTTAGCTAATATATGTGAAGAAAGAAACTGAAGAATAGACATGCTCGCAATCAAGTACAAGTAATCTTTCAATTCAAGAATAATTAGTCCAAGTATAGAGAATCCAGTTAGAATCCAATAAATACGAAATGAAGTAATCACTAAGCGCACCCATGTAAGACTTACAGTAATGTGAGTCTATAGTCATAGCCTAAGCGGAATCTCTAATCCTTGAATCCATCAAGTGTCTAGGTAAGGGGATAATAAGCATACAACATCTCAAATAAATCGACAACCAAGGAAACAAGACTAAAACACATCACGCGATACAATGAATACAACAACTAGAATAAGAGATATGAGTGGATGTAATATGAATGTATATGCGATACAATGCAATGCACTGGCCAATTGTCTCATATCGTACACACATGCTCCGGGTGGAATATCTCCCATACTCCCGGGAGTCATGACTCATGAGGGACCTGCGAAGTTCATATACCAGTCACTCTGTATCACACAGCCTAGAGTGACTCTTCCACCCACCACACCGCTAGCCATTCCATCTCACTCATCATAGAATGGCTACACAATCAATATGTCATAAGAATCAATGTTGTTTCTTTCTCACTTATCAACATCACGCCAATCACAAGTAATATCAATGTATCACGACATCACAATCATGCCAAACACATGTAATGTCAATGTATCATGGAAATAAGGATTAATACATGTATGAATGTTATATTTAGCACTATTCATGAGATGAATAAACTTAACAACATCCGTAAATCAAATACCAATTCGACCTTCTTCCCAAATCTGTACAATGCCACGTCCAGAACACTTTCCCTTCGGACCACGTCGATAATAATAATTATACATGCAAGAGAGGCCATACGAAATAAGCACGTAACAAACACTATTATAGGAAGCCTCAGATATTTCACTTTCCCTCTTAACATTATTAAAGTCAAATCACATTTCACAACAATGATTCATGTAGAATGTGTATGAATGATATGCATGTATCAATCTCAAGTGTAATTCATAATCAAATACCAATCGTGCCACACATGGACACATATCACAACACCAGTATCAAGTTAAGTCTATTTCTTTATCCATGATAATACCATGATGAATGACAGACAAATATATCACAAGTACGGTATGACAACTACATACAAGTCTAGCAATCATAAAGAGGCAACACGTCATAATCAAACAACAGTAACTAACCTAAGTAATTCATCCTAACTTCATACCCGAAGGCTTACATGCTTTCTGTAATAAAATCTAACTACACATACGCTTCGCTAACTGAAGTCAAACCAGAAGGTAAGCCGTAACCTACCTGAAATGCCGAGTAAGAGTCACATTAATCACACTTGTGCTTTGCCCTTCCGCGGATCACGGTCGTACTCAAAGTCTAATATTATCGAAGTCTAAGTTAAAACAAGGAATTCATAACACCCATAACATCATACTAATCCTTGAAATCTAAACGAAATAGGAGAAAAAAGGGAATACGACTTATAGGGGTAAAACGGTCATTTAAGAGTAAACTATGACATTCAATATTCTAGGAGTCCAATCCAACTAACCGATTTTCTAAATCAACTCAACATTAGGCTAATTACATCTTATAAGCAAAACACCCAATTTTGGGTATGAACCCTAGTTTCCAACATTCAATTTTATCAACAATAATGGAAGATTCAAGCTTAACAACTATTAATTAGTGAACCCTAAGCTTAGAATAGTAAAATTCATCAATAAATTTCCATTTTAAGCTTAATCATCAAAAAACCCCTAACTAGGTTGAACTCTTCTTCCCCAATTACTTTCTAGGTTATTTCCACCATTTAATCAACTTAAAGAAACTAAATAAGGGTAATACAAGGTTAAGAAAGCTTACCACCAAAATAAATCACTTGAAATTACTTGGAGTCTCCCTAAGAGTGCTTTGGAGGTGTATTTTCAAAATGAGGAAGTGTAGGGTTTTAATGACACTTAAAAGAATTCTAGAATAACATCGTCCGCTGCAGCGGCCAAAGGCTCACTGCAGTGAACCTATGTCCGCGGTCTAACCCGCGCTTGCAGACCCAAGAAAAAATCCCAAAAGCTCGCTGCAGCGGATGATCGTCCGCTACAACGATCCCTGTCCACTGGGGCGCACTTAGGCCCGCCCCAGCGAGTACACCAGTAAATTCAATACTTCTACAAATTCAACCCAAAATCCGACAATCACCCGAGACTCCCCGACACAAACCAGATATGTACACATATGTAAAAATACGGTACAGACTCACTCGCGATCTTAGAATTTCCACCGGAGGTCTATTTCTTCAAGTCAAGCCCTAATGGGCGAAACTAATTTTCCAACCAATAGCCAAAAATGCTCCCGAGGGCCTCAGGAACCAAACCAACTATCCCACTAAGTCATAACCGACCCTCCAGACCTTACAAAATTTGCAGAGTTCCGAAAAAGGTTCGTTCACACAAAAGTCAACTATTGGTCAATACTTTCATATTATAAGGTTCTAATTTCTCAACTTCTACTACAATCGTCCGATAACTTCGGGATTCGAGTTAACGAGGATAAAATAGTCAAATGACAAGTAACGACAGAACATATAATTACATCAGATACCAATTAAATAATCATTCGTCCTCGAATGAAAAAGGAGAGTATAAAAACTGACGGTAACCAAGGAATCTTTAATATAACAACATGGAGTCCTCTACGGCACGAAGTGCGCCAAAATCACTTCTCTCTCACCTTATCTGTCGAAACTTCCTCTAACTTAGCTAAAGACCCAATTTCCATACTCGAATTTCTCTCATCATCGATTCCCGAATATAAGAACTGCTTTTGCTGGAATTTCCTATTTTGATATAACCATACCTCTTTAACACGATCGATAGGCCCTATAATATTTCTCAAAATAACACAAACCTTAGATAAAGACACAATCATAGCCCACTCTGAACTGGTAAAATATTCTGACCTGTTAACCTTTCTTTCACCCTTCTCAAGACGTTCTTCTTACCACGATTTCTTAGAAGCACACAGAGACAAATCCGAAACCATGACTTACTCTTGCCAGAAAAGAATCCTTGCTTTATCAGAGCAACTCTAAGAAATTCCATCAAATTGATCTTACTCATAGCTGACTTCGCTAGTTCCGAGTCTTCTTAAACTATTAAATCACAATACTGAAAGCATACCACTGAGTACCTAGTTGGGCCAAGTCCGTAGAAAACCACCTGATCACTCTAAAGACCTCTCGCAATCATAGTACCTCTTCAAATTATTACCACATACCGACGTAAACTATTATATCTGTTCGAATAACTGCTCTCGGTAAAACATCATCAGTCCACTCGCAAACTCTGGTAAGCTCGATAAACCTGTCATACCTCAAATTTGAACTAAAACTCATCGAATCCGTGAAACTGGTTTAATGGGGACCCATAAGTCCTCCTAGAAATATAACATAGTCCATCAAGCTCTGTTAGAACAATTCTGATATGGAATGAATGCACAACCCCTGAATACTACTAATAGTCTCTCTAATTGACTCCAACTTCCCGAAATCAATCACAGTACTGCCACACATCTGTGGTGGCCAATTCCAATATCTTCCGCATGCGAAATCAATCATGTTAGTCACCCTCGACTCTACAAGCTGAGTCCTATCCAAGTTGTCAACTTAGTACCGAAGAACTATACCTTATGATCGCAATCTTCATGTTTCTCAACTCCTACATGATAAGCAAATCTAATACAACCCCGAACTGTTTGACGCAAAACTTGTAGCCTCGTATAATATCCCTTAACTATTAAATCTCTCTTTGTAACACCTCGATATGACCATAACAATCCCGAAAGTATGAAATCTTTCAACCACTGTTCTAAATCTCATGCAACTACTCCCAAGTCCTTAAAATCCAAAAGTGCTCACCCAAACTGTCTAGTCAATATTTCTCGCAACATAATGCACTACCACGAATACAGTCTTAACTCGAAAATATAACTCTAGCATCTACATAATAGGGATTTCCACAATTTATTTCTCTTAATACCACATTAACTCATCCATAGAAGAGTTACGAATCTACCCAACTGTGTACCACACAAGTCACTTCCATAAGCCTTAACATGTCGGTTACCTAAAATTTGCTTCTCACTAGTTGCTGATCATGAATCCTAGTTTCCAACATTCAATTTTATCAATAAGAATGGAAGATTAAAGCTTAACAACTATTAATTAGTGAACCCTAAGCTTAGAATAGTAAAACCCATCAATAAATTTCCATTTATAAGCTTAATCATCAAACAAACCCTAACTAGGTTGAACTATTCTTCCCCAATTAGATTCTAGGTTATTTCCACTATTTAATCAACTTAAAGAAACTAAATAAGGGTAATACAAGGTTAAGAAAGCTTACCACCAGAAGAAATCACTTGAAATTGCTTGGAGTCGCCCTAAATGTGTTTTGGAGGTGTATTTTCAAAATGAGGAAGTGTAGGGTTTTAATGACACTTAAAAGAATTCTGAAATCCCGTCATCCGCTGCAGCGGACCCGCGCCCACGATCCAACCCGCATTTGCGGACCCAGGCAAAAATCTCAAAAGCTCGCTGCAATGATGGGCACCCCCTGCGGTCCTGTCTGTTGGGCGACTGAGGCTCGCCGCCAAATGAGTACACCAAAGAAACCAACAAATTTCATTCTTCTACAAATTCAACTTGAAATTCGATAATCACTCGAGACCTCCCCGACACATACCAGATATTTACTCATATGTAAAGACATGCTACAGACTCACTCGCGATCTCGGAATTTCTATCGGAGGTCTATTTCTACAAGTCAACCCCCAACGGGCTAAACTAGTTTTCCAACTAATAGTAAAAAATGTTCTCGAGGGTCTCAGGAATCAAACCAACCATCCGACCAAGCCATAATCGACCCTCCGGACCTCACAAAATTGATGGAGTTCTGGAAAAGGCATGTTCACACAAAAGTTAACTATTGGTCAACACTTTCATATTTTAAGGTTCTAATTTCTCAACTTCTACTAGAACTATCCGATAACTTTTGGATTCGAGTTAATGAGAATAAAATAAATGACATGGAACATGTCATTACACTTTGCCACTGTTTGAGCTTCTTCATCGAGTCGGGTACCATGAAGGCACAACCATGGGTAAAAATGGTAGAAGACCAATCATGGGTAAAATTGGCATAGATAATAATTTTTTATTTCTTGTACGCGATAACTAGTAGACCGGTATACCCATTAGCTCGCTTTTATCTTTATCTTGTATTATTGTATTTGCTACGTGTAAAAATTCTAAATAATTATTGGAACCCTTAATTAGAACTTGATTATAATAGAGTTACTAGTATTTTCATGCCTTAAGAAATAAATGAGTTTTGAGTTAAGTTTTAGTAAAAATTCGGGTTTTCTTAGCCTTTAATTAATTCTCAATTTTTCTCTTAATTAACACTTGACTAATAAAAGGAGACTAATTTGGTTGGAATGTCCGAAGGAAAGATAATGATTTTTTTAAAAAACTCGGCATAAGTTAAGGTTTTCAAGCTAAGTTGTAGTTTTTTTAATAAAACTTAAGATTTTCCTTTGTTAAGTCTTAGTTCGGGTAAGGAAACAATTCCTAAAGGGTTGACCTCTCTAAAAATCATTTTATTAAAGTTGTATTTTTAATTCCCTATCTTTTTAAGAAATCATAAGTATTTTTACTATCTCATTGGTGGAAAGGAAAAACAAAAGAAGTATTTTTGCTAAAATGTTGAATTTTTATAAAGGAGATTTTTGTGCTCAATTTTTAAAAAGAAAGTGTGTGTAAAGCTTTGACTGAAAATAATTTTTGAATGATAACTATTTGCAATACTTTTAAACACATAAGCAGTTTTAAAGTAATTTTTATTATATAATACCCGAGGTCAAACGTATCCTATGGATCCTTAATACTGAGGTGTCTAACACCTTCCCCGGGGGATCATTTGAACCCTTACCCGAATTTTGATTAATATTAGATTTTCTCTTATTTTGAAAACCCCTTTTAAATATGGTTTTCCTATTTTTCCTTATAAAGTAGGTGTCGTCTCTAAAAAATAAAATAATTTAAAGAATCCACAAGTTATCCAGTAGCTTTTTTGCTTCGCGTAAAAGTGAACCGTAACACCTGTAATAGCTTGCCAGACTCAAGAAACTTCTTATCTCTAAAACTAAGGCGGGTCTAGGCCAATTCTTTACGGCGTCTATTTTTTAAAAATCAACTCGGACGCCTTCGCATGAAATTACATGGCCTAAGAATGGCACTAACTTAAGCCAAAATTCACACTTGAATTTTTTTTCATAAAGCTCACGGTCCTGAAGTGTCCGCAACACTATTCTGAGATGTTCTGTATGATCAGCCTCACTACAGGAATAGACTAAGATATCATCAATGAAGACAATGACAAAAAGATCGAGATAAGACCTGAAGACCTTGTTCATAAGATTCATAAAAGCATCTGGGGCAATCATCGATCCAAATGACATGACACAAAATTCAAAGTGGCCATAGCGAGTTCTGAAGGCGTTACTTGGAATATCAACTTCTTTAACCTTAAGTTGATGGTACATTGATCTGAGGTCAATCTTGAAATAACATTGGGCACCTTGAAGTTGGTCAAATAGATCATCGATTATGGGAAGAAGATATTTGTTCTTAATGGTGACCTTATTCAACTGCCAATAGTCAATGCACATACGCAAATACCTATCCTTCTTTCAAAAAAAACAAGACTGGTGAACCCATGGTGAGACACTAGGTCTAATAAATCCCTTATCAAGAAGATCTTTCAACTGAGCTTTTAATTCTCTCAACTCTGCTAGAGCCATTATGTATGATGGAATAAATATCGGCTTAGTGCCGGGAAGCAGATTAATTTTGAATTCAATCTCCCTATCGGGAGGAACTCCAGGAAGATATTCGAGAAAGACATCTGGCAACTCATTATCAACTTGTACTGACTAAAGAGTTGGGGTATGGGTATCTGCATCCCTAACTCGAACTAAATGGTTAATGTATCCCATGTATATCATATTTCTGGCTTTAAGATAGGAAATAAACCTACCCATGGGCGATACTACATCACCCTTCCATTCTATGAGTAGTTCACAGGGAAATTCGAATTTTAAAATTTTGGTTCTACAACCCACTATGTCATAACATGAAGACAACCAATCTATACCCATGATTATATCGAAATCTACCATTTCTAACTCTACTAGATTGGCTACTGTAATGCGGTGATAGACTTTAATTAGACAACCCCTATTAATTCTCCTATCTATGACTGACTCACCAACTGGAGTGGATACCTAAAAAGGTTCATGTAACTTTTCTTGTTATATCCCAAATTTCTTAGCAATAAAATGTGTTATATATGATAGGGTGGTTCCAGGATCCATAAGAGCATAAGCATTAGTAGTGAAGACCGTTAATATACATGTGATGACATTTGCACGGGCCTCTGTATCCTGACGACCAGATAAATCATATAAGAGGTTTGGACCTCCATCCGTGTTACCAAGATTAGCTACACCACGCCCTGATTGGGCTAGATAATTTTGATTTACTAATGAATTGGTGGACTGGGATGTGTTACTACCAGCACATTGTCTTGATGATGGGAAATCCCTCAACAAGTGCCCCTGCTGATCACCCCCAAAATAAACATTCATACCTGAGTGACACATCCCTTATTTCCTTTTACCACAAGTGTTGCAAGTAGGGTGCTGGAAGCCCCTGTGGTCTGTGCTGACATGTGACTGTGAGCATGTTGCTTTGAAGTTTCGGCCTTTTTAACCAAACTTAGACTTCGAGACTAGGTGTTGGCTGTAGATGGGAAGGTCCGAATGACCTGTTCTTGAAGAGATATCTGCCTTCACCTCCCCCATGGCAGAAGTGGCTTGAGGATTTAGCTATTTTGTTACTCTCTGTCCTTCTCTTTCTGCAAAGCTTTTTCTTCTTTTGCCCTATTCTCATTACCTTGTACGAACACAACCATTTTCGTAATAGTCATCTCCTCATTCTGAGTTGTAATATTAGTTGCATCATACAGATAGGGATCAAGACCATACATGAAATTCCTAACTCTGGCTCTCATGTCTGGAACCATATGTAGAGCATATTTTTCTAAAGATACAAACCGCAGATAGTACTCTTGCACACTCCTGCCGTTCTGGTTAAGCTTTTCATATTCAACTGCCTTTGCCTCCCTGACCTTAACTGGCAGAAAGTGCTCCATAAAAGCATTAACAAACTCATCCCAAGTCGCTGAAGGTGCATCTTCCCCGCGGAACTGCTCACATGACTCATACCAGATATTGGCAATATCCTGCGACTTGGTAAGCTCCTAATTCTGCTGCCTCTATCTTAGTAACATGCATAACTCGAAAGATTTTCTGCAGCCTATCAATGACATTCTGTGGATCCTCTGTCTTGCTTGATCTTATGAACACTAGAGGGTCCATACAAAGAAACTCACGAGTCTTGGAACTAGATGACTCCCCATTAGTCCATGTACTTGGAGTCGTTCTCTGGTATTGGGCCTGAGCAACCACAATCTGGGTGAGGAACTAAATAGCTCCCCTAACATCTGAGTTAGTAGAACTGGGATCTCCGCAGGCCCTCTAGTATCGGGTGGTGATGTACCCATATTGGCTTCCTGAGCTTGAACATTCTCCTCGCGAGTAACATTATTTACAGTTCTCTGGCTAGTAGTTGTAGTCCTCTTGGTGTACTTTATTTTCACATGTATTCTCTAAAATGTATAATACGCACGCGTTAGAAGGATATCCTGAAAGTATAACTATAACTATACGATTTAGAGTATGAAAGAAGTGAGACAATCCTATATATCTTGGCGGTCAACTGCTTACATGTGTGGGCGCCTACACACACATAAAAGAGACATCACTGGACACAATTTTATAGACTCCCTAAGACACTTGAACCTAGGCTCTGATACCAAGCTTTGTCATGCCCCAAACCATGACCCAGGCGAGACACGACACTCGATGCCTGGCTGCATGTGACCGAGCGAACTACATGGCTGCTGAATCAACATGGGCATCGAAAGAATACGATAACAAAAAATGAAGCATATAAAACTGTGTACTCAGGATAGTTTGAAATATCATAGCGGATGTAGTCTGAAGATTGTCTGACATGCTGCACTAGTCTAGTCTATGAGACATCTGACATGAGTCTGACTGACTCTTTGTACCAGAACAAGGCCCTGATATACCTCTACTGAAATAATAAAATCATGACATGATAGACTGATACCCCGAAAGAGAGGGGATCACCAAACAACTGATACCGAAGCAATCCTACTAAGCAGAGACATCTTTCTGAAACTCAGCACATGTACCGTGAAGTGCAGGCCCCATGTAAAGGGACGTTAATACATTTGAATTGTACTGTATGTAAAGCAACTGAAAGAATAAATAGTCGTGGGGTACTCGAAAAAAGGGCAACCCAAATCAACAAGCAGATATTGCATTAAATTTGAAATTGATAACTAAATAAGGAAACGATTAACAAGAACACTTCCTGTACTGAACCGGATTCACATGTTTAACTGAAATAGTAAACTGTGGCCTTAGGCAAAAATATAACTATTAAATATAAAACTGAAACTCATAATTGATAACTAAATAAGGAAGCAATTAACAAGAACACTTCATGTACTGAATTGGAGTCACCTGTTTAACTGAAATAGTAAATTATGGCCTTCATATATATATGTATATATATATATATATATATATATATATATACACACTCGGGAAAAGGACAACCCAAATCAACAAGCAGATATTGCATTAAATCTGAAGCTGAAACTAATAACTAAATAAGGAAGCAATTAACTGGAGTAACTTGTTTAACTGAAATAGTAAAATGTGGACCCATAATATATATTATTGTGTCCTTGGTCCCATAATACATGTGCTCAATATGATATTGGATTACTGAATATACTGAAATGAACATGAGATATTGTACATGAAATATTGGACATGAAGTAATGAACTGATTATGAGTATTAGAGCTTTAGCATACTGGGTATTCTAGATTGAGACTCGTGGATATCAAACACAAGTCTATACTGATTACGTGATGAGTTCACAATAATCAAAGTGATAATTATGAACAACTATGAATTTAAAGTCACAAGTCTATAGCCTTTTCATGAACTAGGGCACAATCTCAAATCATAAAGTAATTTGCAATAATTTTGATGAACGAGGCGTGAGGATGACTAAAGACGTTCCCACACGTAGATAGAAGCTCTACATACATTAATCGCTCCTAGCCTTGTATTAAAATTTTGAACTTTGGAGTAAAAACTCAAAGATTAAACCTTGAAATCTTGAATTGAGTTTATCCTGAAAACCCTAGGTTAAGAACCTTGAATTCTACTTAGAATTCATTAGGATTATGTTAGAATTACATAGAATCGCGTGAAAAAGGCTTACCTTGGTGTAAGAGATGGTTGAGAAGAGAGAGTCTTTGTTCTAGGGCTTGGGAAAAGTAAAAATCTAATTTTGGGACTAAGACTGCGTATTTATACTGTTCCTGTCGACGGAACTTTTACGGTCGCTTTTACGCTCCGTAAAATAATTACGGAGAGATTTACGGCTCGTGAAACTTTTATGGCCCGTGATTCCTACCCTAAGCCTTAACAGTCACTTGAATTTCTGAGGTCCGTTTCACGACAGCTTTTACTACCCGTAAAACATTTTACGGTCCGTATTTCTGGGCGTAAAACTGAAGAATGTTGTTTTCGTCAAATTTCTAATTCTAACACTTTCCACTGGGTCTTAGCCCCTGAATCATGAATATTTTTAATCCAAACGTATGGGGTGTTATAATATCTTTATTTGAATCTCTCTTAAAATAACAACCATCTAAATGATGATGAAGATAAAATCAATTGGAATTAACTGTTTCAGAAGGATAAAATATTTGATTGTGCACGATTTCAAAAAATGTAACAAATTCGTATAAGAATTTGAACTGTTGGATTATATTATCAGATATAGATCATTTTCAAATTTAGCACATATTTCAAATTCAAACTTGATGACCTGTATTAAGTTAGTTACGATCCTCCTAGAACTATGAAAAGATTACCTTTGCTCCTCATGCTTATCAAAGTTTGTTCTACCTATACTTCTATAAATTGATGAATCGAAATTGTTTATGCATCTTTTCATGACTGATTTTATTATCAAGCATTTTCTTTATCTTTCTTTCTTTATTTTTGTATTTCGTTGAGTTTGTAGAATTGTATTAATCTCTCTTGAGAAGTCTTTCTCATTAATACAATATATATAGTGTGTACAATGTGGAATTCTAGTACACTGTGGATCCTATTTCTACCATAATTATACAACACTAAATATTACAAAATATATGGAGTATACTATTAGTAATATACGTTAATACACCCCCTCAGTCGGAGCGGGAGGAGGCCGAACGCTAAGACTGGATCTGAAGTCGAGGAATAGTTGTCTAGGAAGACCTTCCGTGAAGATATCCGCATACTGATACGAAGAAGGAACATGCAACACCTTAACATGACCGATAGCAACCTTCTCACGAACAAAGTTTATATCCATTTCAATGTGTTTGGTTCGCTGATGCCGAACCGGATTATGAGATAAATAAATGGCGGATATGTTATCACAGTAAACCAAAAACGCCTTACGCAGGGGACACTGAAGCTCCAAAAGAAGGTTTCAGAGCCAGTAGATCTTAACAACAACATTTGCAACGCCTCTATATTCTACTTCTGCACTCGAACGGGATAATGTGGCTTGCCTCTTGACAGACCAAGATATGAGATTATCCCCTAAGAACACACAGTAGACGGAGGTGGAGCGTCGCGTGTCCAGACAACCTGCCCAATCAGCATCCGTATATGATAACAACCTGGTCGGTGCTGAGGGGTATAGATGCAATCCATAATCAAGTGTGCCCTTAACATATCGAATGATACGCTTAAGGGCAGTAAAATGAGGTTCACTGAGGCATGCATGAATAAGCACACCTGCTGAACAACATATGCAATATCAAGCCTAGTGAAAGTAAGATACTGTAGTGCACCTGTAAGACTCATGTAAAGGGTGGGATCGGTCACTATATTACCATCAACAGCACTAAGCTTTGATTTTGAGTCGACCGAAGTGGACATTATCTTGTAGTTCATCATTTTAGTCCTGTATACTATCTCATCTGCATACTTACGCTGACACAAAACTATAGTATCTGCAGACATAATCACTGACATCTCCAAAAAGTAACTCAACTTCCCTAAGTCAATCATAGCAAATTCAGTTTTTAGCAATGAAATGATATCATTTTTCAACAAATCAGAGGAGGCAGTAAGCACAATGTCATCCACATATAACAACAAATAAGAAATGCTACGACCTCAATGAAAAATAAATAGAGAATTATCACACTTGTTGCATACAAACCAAATCGTCATAATGTATTGTGCAAAGCGATCATACCATGCTCTAGGGGCCTATTTCAAACCATAAAGTGACTTACGGAGACGACATACATACTGAGGGGTTGTTGGATGGACAAAGCTAGGAGGCTGGTGCATGTAAACAGTTTCTTTCAAATCCCCATGTAGAAACATATTCTTCACATCAAGCTGATGAATCAACCAATTCTTACGCATAACAATACTCAGAACTGTGCGAATGGTAGCCAGTTTAACAACCAGACTGAACATCTTACCACAAGTAATACCCTCTTACTGATTAGTGTCATTAGCCACAAGTCTCACCTTATATCTCTCTAGATCACCATTGTCTCTGTATTTGTGATGAAAAATCCACATGCATCGGATCACATTCACCCCCTCCGGTCTAGGAACCAAATTCCAAGTGTGCTGGTTCGTCAAAGTATTAAATTCCTCACACATGGCTGCATTCCAATTTGGGTCTTGTTTGGCTAATTTTGGGTTTTTCGGAATTGGGGATATAGTTTGTGTGGATAGGTTAAATTGGACTTTGGGTTTGAAAATTCCGTGTTGGGTACGGGTTTCCATATGGTGCGAGGGGAAAAAGCACTCTGGGTATGTGTACTGGGTGTCGGGTCTGGGTCACGATATTGGATCGGGTCCGTGTTTTAATTTGGTGGAGGAGTAGGTATTGTGTCGATGGTCGGGACTGGCAGTGGGGTTAAGCCGATGGGGTGTGGGTGTTGACTGGTGGTGTTGGGCGACGGTGAAGAGTCTGGTGGGGTTGGGTGGCCTGTC
Source organism: Anisodus acutangulus (assembly GCA_029783415.1). Classification (NCBI taxonomy): domain Eukaryota; kingdom Viridiplantae; phylum Streptophyta; class Magnoliopsida; order Solanales; family Solanaceae; genus Anisodus; species Anisodus acutangulus. Next base: position 46,877,763 of record CM056496.1, on the reverse strand, counting down.
GGATGTAGCGATGGTGCGGGACTCGAAGTTGGGCCTGGTAAAAAATGGTGTCAGGGTTAGGTCTCTGGAGATGTGACTGTACCGGTGGGATGGTGATTTTTCTGGGCTAGGTTGGTTGACTGGAACTGTGGTGGTAGGTGGTGGTGATGCACAGGACAATAGTAGATGTCGCCGATGAGTGGAATATGTGACAGTGGGATGAGTTTGAGAGACGACCGACTGACTTTCGGTGATGGCAAGGGCAGTCGATGGTGATGGAGCCCTAGTCGACGGACTAGCAGTGGTGACTGTTACTGGATGCAGTAACGGTGACTTGGGACTGTGGTGGTGGCACGACCAATTTCGGTGAGGATGATGGGGGGATGTCGGACTCGTCTAGAAAGGTGTAGTCCGTGTTTAGGAATTTTTTAATATTGGTGAAAGGAAAAATCATCTCATCAAACGTAACGTGACGAGAGACGTAAATTTGATGAGTGGACAAGTTATAGCACAAATAGTCCCTATTATTAGACGGGAAACCTACGAAGACACACGAAGTGGTTTGGGGTGCAAATTTATGAGGGGCGGTGGAGACAATGTTTGGATAGCAAAGACAACCAAAAATCTAAAGGTGATCATAGGAAGGGATCCGACGATAGAGAATTTTGGTGTGTGTGGGGGGGGTTGTTGTGAAGAGTACTGGTGGGTAAAATATTAACGATGTATTCTACCATTTTGACTGCATAGACCCTAAACGATGGGGGAGAGAGGCATGGAAAAAAAGGTACGAATCATGTTGTTGATAATACGGATGATTCGTTCGGCTTTTCTGTTTTAGGGTAAGGTGTGGGGACAGGAGAAACGGAAGACATGCCATTATTGGTGCAAAAATTATGAAATGCGAAATTATTAAACTCACGACCATTATCACATTGGAATGATTTGATGGATTTATCAAATTGTGTTTTGATAAAGTTACGAAACTCAATATACTTGGTAAAAAGTTTAGACTTGAATTTTAGAGGATAAATCAAGATAAAGTGAGAAAAGTCATCTAATAACACAAGATAGAATTTATGATCCAGTGAACTAATAATAGGAGATGTCCATAAATCTGCATGAACAATATCAAATGGAGAAAACGTAACACTTAAGGAAGACTGAAAAGGGAGACGAGCGTGTTTACTTAAAGGGCAAGAAAAACACAGTTAGATAGATTATCCATTAGGACAACGAATTAAATTATTGTTCCGAAGAAAATTAAAAATAGGAGCTCCTAGATGTCCAAGTCTATTGTGCCAGGTTGACGGAGAGATTGCTGCTAAAGAGGTGGGAGGAGAGACTTGGGCATTTAGAGATGTGGGAGGGGCGACACTGGCAGCGAACATGGATACGAAAGGATAGAGGTCCCCCTCACTATTGGATCGAGTAAGTAGTTTCCTGGTACGTAGGTCCGTTATAGAAAACCCAAACGGGTCAAAGTTAATTGATACAGAATTATCTGTGGCAAATTTTCTAACGGATATTAGGTTCTTGATAATGTGTGGGGCATAAAGAACGTTATTTAGGGAGTAGTGGGGATGCGGTGGTCGGGTTAGAGTGTGGCCAAAATCCTGAATTAGAATGTGATGACCGTTTCCAACCAAAATAGATTGCGGAGTATTTAAATTACGCATTTGAGGAAGATTACCAGAATTATTGGTGAGGTAAGACGTGATGCCCGTATCCATATACCACACATTATCGGGCTTCCGAGGAGTCAATGTGCCGAAAGCCTGATCCAAACTAGATTAGGGAAGGCCCGGAGTAGAGAAGTGGGCCCCAGGAAATCAGGCTTGACTTCTGTGGGCCGTCGGACGTGATCCCAGACGGTTGGGCCATTGCTGGGCTGAAGGATGGTGGGCTGGATGGCCGTGGCACAATAGTTGGTTTGGGGCGAGCTACACTGTTGCTGGAACATGGGTTGCAACTTCTGGCTTGTGTCTGGTGGCAACAGCTGCTAGACTTTGTCTGGGGGATACTGGGCCCAAGCTGGAAGCCCATTTCCCAGCTCAACCCCTGCGGCCACCCATGTGCCTCTGTCCACAACCATATCTGTGATGGTTTCTGACCATGGTGGCTGCCGGAGATTGGATAGGAGAGAGAAAATAGTAAGGGGGGTTGGGACGTATACGAAGCGTATATGAGGTAGAAACAACCATATATGATGTGTATAAAGGCTTAGGGAGGTTGTATACGGGTAGTATACAGTGGCAAAGATGGTATATCAGTCGTATACATAGTGTATATCGGCGTGTATAGGTTGTATACAATGGGTATACGACCTGTTGGAGAGATAAAGAAGGAGAGAGGACTGTATATCAGTAGTATACCAGGGGTATACAGGGCTGTTAGCAGAATTAGGGGGCTGGGTAGCTGTATATCAGCGTATATCGAAGGTATACCAGCGCTAGATGGTCGTTCGGCGCCGGAAAAAGAGGGGAATAGGCGGCCGAAATTAGGTTTTGGGTTGGGAAGGATTGTTGGCTTCTGATACCATGTAGAATTGTATTAATCTCCCTTGGGAAGTCTTTCTCATTAATACAATATATAGTGTGTACAATGTGGAATCCTAGTACAATGTGGATCCTATTTCTACCATAATTACACAATACTAAATATTACAAAATATATGGAGTATATTATTAGTAATAACGTTAATAGAGTTCTTTATACGTATATTTTGCAATTACAATGTCTATATGAATTTTGATTTTGTTAAGTTTCACAATGTATGTCTTCATTAGAATAAGTAGCAAACGCCGAACCGATATTTCATATCAAGGCAATCTACTTTGTGCTACGAAGTCCAAGTAGCTGAATGACCTTATTCAACAAACTGAAGTAGGCAACAATCAAGGTGTGGGAATTGGGATGTCTTCATGTCTAGACTTTGAAAGTTTCACAATTTCTAAGTAATAAAGTTAACTCTATTATATTATGTGAAAAATAAATAATAATGAAACAAGACTTTTCATTTCGAACTATTCAAAGTCACCTTTAAGAGGAAGATTAAATTCACATTTATTTCTCTCAAAAGAATTGCTACAGAGGATATCGAGCAACCTCAAAAATGACACTTTAGATCCAGAACATAGTTGTAATGAATATGTTGATAGTATATGTTTATACTTTCAATTATTGCATAAGCTAAAAGTACCAACATTAAAAGAAGTGATAAACTATCTTTTATCTTTACATATGAATTATTGTAATTGAAGTACCAAACAGAGGTAAGCCGCGTTTCATGAGCAATATAAAAAAGGGCTACAATAGAGGCGTAAGTATAAGATTTTTCTTTGTTGTAGCAGATGCTAGATGAATCTTCATCCAAGAAACAGTTTATGCAAGTTGATACTACCATTTTCAATGATATGAATAAGATTCTAATTCTTGCACATTTCAAATAGTCTCTTAAGTAACTATCAAGTTATTTGTTAATCACAAAAGTATTTTAAAGTGCAGTAAACATACATTTATCTACTTAATAAAAGCACTAGCATAACAGTAATTTAAATATATAAACGTTCAAGGTCTCCATTCGATTTTGGCTTTAGGCCATTAATGTGCTTGAGTCACCATTGTTATGAAGGAGGTTAGTATTATGAATGCAAAATTGGAGATTGTTATTTTTTAAATTATCCCAATATTTTATTTACAAAATAATTATTTTTTCCATATATCTAACAAATAAATAATTATTTTCTACTATTGGTTTCTTTCAATACGACCGTGCATCGCGCGGGTATTAATACTGGTATATAAAATAGGAGAGGTGCAAATAATATGATTGAGCCAAGTAGCAAGCTAATAACAAGCCACTTTGCAATTTTAAGACAAAGTTAATAAGAATTGTAATAATTTTTAAATGTTAGAATTTTTAGTGTGAGTAGAAAGATAAAAAAGTTTCAACAAGGAGAGTCCATCTATATTCAAATTCCAATATCGGATGCTTATCTCTTTTTCTTTTTGATATGATCTTTTGACAAACCATCATTTATATAATAGTAATAACTAGAATAATATATATATATTATTAGCACACGTGTATAGGGAATTATTATTATGTATATTTACCATATTTTGTATTGTGTAATTATGGTAGAATTATGGATTCTTATTTTAGAAGGATTCAACATTGTAAACCTATATATATTTTGTATTAATGAGAAATGCCCTCTAAGAGAGAATAATATAATCTTACATGGTATCAGAAGCCAAAACCCTAAAATCTTAGAATTTCTTTTTCCTTGGTCGTCGACCCCCCCCCCCGGAATTCCGTTCGGCCGCCACCCCTCTTCCAAATTCCTTGGTTTTTTTTTCCATTCCCCTCTTCTCTAAATGGATTCTCTTGCTTCTCCCACACTTTCTAACGCTTCCGTTTCTACACCTGTCGTCCCTCAAACACCTCCCACCACCACTTCATCACTATCTTTCCATCCGGCTCTCGCCGTTACTCAAGGAGTACTAAAAAAAGTGCTAATGGCAGTGGGACTCCTGCAGGTAATAAGAAGCTTAAAAATGAAGCCCATTTATTTGAAATCCCACTATAGTAATGCCAATAAAATGACCAAACTGAGAGTTAGTAGCATAAACAAAGATGAATTTGTGAATGAGATATATAAGTTTCCTATTTTCATAGGAATCAATGGGATTATTTCAAATTGTTCAGGTGGGCAAAAATATCAAGAATTTCATCCCTCTCTTGATCAGGAGGATGGTCAATATTGGTCGTGGGTAGAACTGTTTAAAATTCATGCATGTGTTTACCATGTGCTTGATCACATCGATAATTCTGTTCCTCGCCCCCCAGAGATTGATGACACAACATGGCGTCGTCTTGATGACGTGGTTAAACAATAGATATATGGCACTATATCCAAGGACCTACTTCTCACGATCATGAAAATGGGGGCTTTCGCCCGTGATCTGAAATCATATACCGTCGGATCCTCTCCTATGACCATCTCTGCATTTTCGGTTGCCTCTGCTACCCCAACCATGCAGCTACATCTCCTCACAAATTGGCACCCCGAACTACTCAGTGTGTCTTCCTAGGTTTCCCATCCAATCATAGGGACTACTTGTGCTATGACTTATCTACTCGTCAGATTCACATCTCACGTCACGTCACCTTTAATGAGACAACATTTCCCTTTGCGAATATTCAAAAATTTCGTACATCGATTATACCTTTCTAGATGAATCTGACACATCTCCCGTCATACTCTACGAGCTTGCTCGTTTTACCGATGCCACCATTATACCGCTTCTGCAACCTTCCACTGCTACTGGGCCGGTTGTCCAGACACGCGACGCTCCACCTCCGGCTACTGTGTCTTCTTAGGGAATAACCTCATCTCTTGGTCTGCTAAGAGGCAGACCACCCTATCACATTCGAGTGCAGAAGCGGAATATCGAGGCGTTGCTAATGTCGTTGCTGAGATTTGTTGGCTTCGAAACTTACTTTTGAAGCTTTAGTGTCTATTGCGGAAAGCGTCTTTAGTTTATTGTGATAATATATCCGCCATCTAGCTATCTCATAATTCGGTTCAATATCAGCGAACCAAGCATATTGAGATGGACATTCACTTTGTTCGTGAGAAGGTTGCTAACGGTTATGTCAGAGTATTGCATGTGCCTTCCTCTTATTAGTAAGCAGATATATTCACAAAGGGCCTTCCCAGATAGCTCTTCCTTGACTTCAGATCTAGTCTCAGTGTCTGACCTCCTCCTGCTCAGACTGAGGGGTGTATTAGCACACGTGTATAGGTGTATTATTATGTATATTTACCATATTTTGTATTGTGTAATTATGGTAGAATTAGGGATCCTTATTCTAGAAGGATTCAACATTGTACACCTATATATATTTTGTATTAATGAGAAAGACTCCCTAAGGGAGATTAATATAATCTTACATATATAATAGGAGAGGTACAAACAACGTGGTTAAGTCGACGTGTTAGAAAGACATTTGCTAACACTTTACAGATATCAAGTCTAAACTATTTTTCATTGTGCGACAAATGCCAATCGTGCCACACATGGTCACATATCACTATATCAATATCAAGTCAGGTCCTTTCCTCTATCCATGATAATACCATTATAAGTGAGAGACAACTATAACACAATCACGATATGGAAATTAAGTGCAAATCCAATATCAACACTAGGAAGCACGCCAATAAATCACAAAGAGGCAACAAGTCCACAATTCAGTCAACAATATCAACCTTAAGTAATCCATCCCAATTTCATACCTGAATGCGTACATGCTTTCTCCGACAGTAACTAACTCTACATATGCTTCGCTAACCGAAGTCTAACCAAAAGGTAAGCCGTAACCTACCTGGATGCCGAGTGAAGTCACAAATGGTCACACCTGAACTTTACCTTTCCGAGGATCGCGATAGTACTCGAAGTCTAGCCAATATTAAGGTCTAGGTTAGAAACATAAACTAGGAAATAGCATAACATTAGACTAATCCTCGAATCCCAAACTAGTGAAAACGGGCCCATAAGGGTAAAATGGTCATTTCGAAGGTGAAATATGAAATTCAGCATTCTAAGGGTTCAATCCCACTAATCAATAGCTAAAATAACTCAAGACAAGACCAATTTCATCAATTAATACAAAACCCTCAATTTGGGTATGAACCCTAATTTTCAACCCTCAAATATATCACATAAATGGAACATTCAAGCTTAACGATTACTAATTAGTGGAATCCATGCTTAAATTAACTAAACCCATCAATTAATTCTCATTTTAAGCTTAAAATCAAATAAACCCTAACTAGGTTGAACTCATCTCTTCCAACTAATTTATAGGTTGTTTCCACCATTGAATCAACTCAATAAAGGTAAAGGAATGTAATACAAGGCTAAGGAAGCTTACCATAAGAAGAATCCACTAAGAGTTGCTTGAAATCGCCCTAAGAGTGCTCTAGAGAAGTATTTTCGGAATAGGGGAAATGAAGGGTTTAATCTCACTTTAAAAAATCTGGAAATTCCGTTGTCAGCTACAGCGGGCCCGCGCCCGCGGCCAATTGCATGTGCCAGCTGTCAATCACCCGTGCACGTGGTCAATCGCCCGCCCCTGTTGTCCCATATAAAACCCTAACCCTTAACTGCAATGGATCAACGCCCGCTGCAGCGGAACCATTCCGCTTGGGCGCACTGAGGCTCGCCTCGGCAAATACACCAGAAACCAGAAGTTTTCATCCTTACCCAATTTCAACCCAAAATCCGATAATCACCCGAGATCTCCCCGACATAAATCAGATATGCACACATATGTAAAAATACGCTACAGACTCACTCGTGGACTCGGAATTTCCATCGGAGGTCTAATTTTTAGGTAAGCCCCCCAACGGCCTAAACTAACTTTTCAACCAACTGTCAAGAACACTCCCGAGGGCCTAAAAACAAACCATCTATCCTACCAAGTTATAAACGACTCTTCAAACCTCACCGAATTTACAAAATTCCAAAAACAGTTTGTTTACCCAAAAGTAAACTATCGGTCACACTTAAAGGTTCTAATTTCTCAACTTACTCTAAGATCGTTCGATAACTTTGGGAGTCGAGTCAACAGGGGTAAAACAGTCAAAACTCACATAACGACCAAATGGATCATTACATCATACACCAATTAAAGACCGTTTGTCCTCGAATGAAGAAAGAAAGTACAAAAGCTGACACTAACCAAGGAATCCTTAATATAACAATACAGAAGCCTTCATGGCACGAAGTACGTCAAATCACTACTCGTTAACCTTTAGATATAGACACAATCATAGCCTACTCCGAAATAGTAAATATTCCGATTCCGCTAACCTTTATTTCACCATTTTACAGCCGTCCTTCGCACCACGATTTCTTAGAAACGCGTAAACATAAGACCGAAACTAATCATAGTCCTACCACACATCTGTGGTGGTCAATTCCTATCACGACCCAAATCGGAGGGCCGCGACGGGCACCCGGACCTCAATTGCCGGGTACCACTAATCATACAATCAACATCTAATCATAATTAACCACGGCCACAAGGGTCATCACCCAGCACCCTGCTGACACATAGAAACTATAAACTGGAAAGTAACTATGTAAAATCTTAACTAGAAAGCCTAACTTCTATGTATATACATACCAAGGCCGACAAGGTCATACATGACTACTACACACAGGACACCATCTACAAGCTTCTAAAAGAGTACATGACATCACAAGGGTCGGGGCAGGGCCCCACCATAACCATATATACATGCAAAAATTATCGTACCAAGATTTGTCTGACACTCCAAAACAAGGGGAGTGCTCCAATATCCGCTGAATTAGCAATCTACTAACGCGGATCATCGCCTTGCCGATGTGAATCTGCGAGCATGAAACGCAGCATCCCCAACAAAAGGGACATTAGTACGACTGGTGTACTGAGTATGTCAGGCATGAATAATAGCATAACAGGGATATAAAAATAGACTGAAATAGAAACTACCGACAACAACAGCCGATCCGTAGTGAATGCCTCTAAGGGCCATAATATGCCTAAATGTTATGCACAATGCAGTATACATATATATATTGGCCTCATTGGGCATCTTCCTTCCCATAACAGCCTCTGTGGGCATCATATCATATCGGTCTCAGTAAGCATAATCATCATCATATCTCAGTTGATCAGGTGGTCTGCGTACCCCGTTTCCCATCCCCAATATATGGTCCAGGGTAATACATGAATAAAATACATGAATGACAATAAAACATTTTGAGTTTACCTGAGTGACATAATATCCTTATAACTTCGGCTAACATTGGGAACATCAACATCTTTCTCATATACCTCAATAAGGATTTAGGAACATATTTAGACATGTTTTTAATATAGGAATCAACAACCGGAACATCCTTAACTTCTAAGAGCAGAACAATTTATGAAATAATATTACGTTCACGGTTCGTACATAGAACATGCCAAAAGAAAGAAATGATTTTTTTTAACATACCTTCGTCGATTTGTTGATAATACAACCCAAGTAGTATTTATATCACCTAACCTTAAACACGAATAAAAAATGGAATTCAACGTGACTTAGGGACCGTGTTATGCTTGCTGCGGCTAACATCCATTAATATCAAATGAACATTATCATGTTGCTGCCTATAATTTCCATGAACTGCTACCAAATTACTACTCACGTTTTTGCTAACATTTATTTGCATATCTTAACTAACAAAGGGTGTTGCTTATGTATACTCTTATAGTGGAAAGTAATGGTATTACATGAAAAGGTCTTTAGAGGGCTCTTATATATATGGACCACGATTTAATTGCCCTCTCCCACATTAATTACTCCATGTCGCCTGTTATTCCCAATGTTGCCACCACTTAACATGCATGTCATCCAGCTAATTAGTTACCTTGCCTTAGTCACCTAGGGGGCTCTTTTAAATGCTACATGTAACATTCCCACTTAATCTTGTCCCCCACTAAAATTTATTAATCAGTCGATTCTTGGTGTTGTCCCACACTATAATTTATCAATTAGCCGATCATTATTGTCCCACTATAATTTATCAACTAGCCGATTATTGTTGTCCCACTTGGTAAGTCCTAAATTAATTTGGGACCGCATCCTTTTATATACTAAGCTCTTTATTAGCGTATGTCTAGATGCTTAAACCATCGCCCGAAAGTACGGGGTGTTACAATTTCGATCTCTTCCTCATGCGTAATCAATCATGTCAGTCACCCTCGACTCCAAAAACTGAGTCCTATCTAAGTTGTTAATTTAGTACCGAATGACTATACTTTATAATCTCAATCTTCATGTTTCACAACTTTTACCCGATACGCAAATTTGATACAACCCCAAACTTTTCGACGCAAAAACCTATAGCCTCATATAATACCTCTTTAACAATCGAATCTCTCATTATAACACCTCGATATGCCTATAACGATTTTGAAAGTATTAAATCTTGCAACTACCGCTCTAAATCTCACGTAACTACTCCCAAGTCTTTAAATCCAAAAGTGCTCACCCAAGATGTCTAGTCAATATTAATTACAACATAATGCACTACCACGAATACAGTCTCATCTAAAAAATATAACTCTATCCACCACACAATAGGGATTACCACAATTCATTTCCCTTAAACCAAATTAACTCATCCATTGAAGAGTGTTAAGAAACTTTCTAACAGGGCACCACACAAGCCACTTCCATAAGCCATAACATGACAGTTACCTGAAATTTGCTTCTAACTAGTCGTTAATCACGAAACTCCACTGAACTTCGTCATATCACTTAGTCCATTTATGTGGACTCCCTTCTTTAATCATACTAAACAATCACACCTCGTCTGAAATAAGCAAGACAACAACACCACAACTCATAATGATCAAAGTAAACCTGAAGATGTACCTTATTTTTACCGATTCTCGATTAACTATGCTTTTTCTAGACTTTTCAATTCCCTAATTCTAATCAAACCACAATTATCATCACCGTCTAACTATTTCTAGAATCCACTCAACTCTAAAACTGAATACTTTCTAAATCCAGCGTATCACATACTCAGTCCTACTACTATCCTCATGTATCTCCACCAAGGTATCCTAGCTCAAATTCCCTTAACTCAATTTTTGAAATGTTCTCTGCAACTTGAATTAATTCAAACCTCATAATTGATTTACCACTTCGAATGTCCTAATTGTCGAACCAGACACCTCTAACCATTTGCGCGATTATCCCTTTTATCCGATCAACTCAATCGAGTAGTACACCAGTAGTAGCATGAACCATCCAAAACTTACACAATAAGTACAAGGTTCTCAACACTAATCCAATATTAGAGGCAACACCCAATAGCTCATTGAGTACTAAAACTTCGCACTTGCCCAATACTAGAGTCATTGTTACTAGTCAACCATTGGCTCCCATTGGCCCACGACATAACCAAATATACCAACTCAACACTGAACCCTTATGTCTACTCTATCATGTATGACCGCAAAATAGCTCTCAAATTAACTAGCTCTTGATCCCACGCTATCCTTATCATTCCTTTAAGCATGAAGACCTAGTGAACATAGCATTTACTGAAGAACCAGGACCATAGTTGCCCAACATCTTAAGTATCCACTCGTCACAAATAGAATTGCTTTCCGATCTAGAACTGATAACTACATTCCTGAAAGAACCCACAAACCACTACCATGTAGTCACATCGAAACCTAACTTAACTCTTCACGACCGAAGAAGAAATATCCACTCTCGTACCATTTGCAACCTTATCCTGTCAAACACGTCAAATACTAATTTTTCCCTTCATAATAGCAGAATTTGATCTATCCAAATCATTTTCCTTACCTCCATCCCATTAACACAAAAGCACTCTTACCAAAATATCCTAAAAATCTTACTTCCCTACACGTTTCCCAGTAATCGTCCTTCATGTCCTTATTCTCAACTTCTCTTCTTTATTACACGCATTCATTATACTTTTGCCACATCCGATGATCTTCATCGAACTTACCCTCGTACCTGCATATCGATACCCAGTATTGTAGACATGTCATTGGTACATCCGCGCCATGCAAACCATCATAATACCTTGATGATGTTGAAACTTTTCCCAAACCAATCATATCATCAAACAAATCACTCTTATTAAGTCATAAATACACTTTTTTCCATTTCCGAGCAACCCAAAACTGAAAACATGGAGCTCATGAGACCCTTTGTACTACCTTTCCCATTTCCCAAGAAAACCCCCACAATTGAATCCTCAAGCCAAAGATAGAACCTAACTTGGTCACACATCTGAATCGGGATAACACATCTCGTACCACACCACAACACGTCATAGACAAACCATTCACATAAAAATTTAAGGTCGAGTTCCCACAACCCGGGAGAGAGTAAGATAAGGAAATTCAGATACCAATTAAAATCGACTAGATACCAATTTGAATGAAGTAGCGCGAAAGAAGGAAAAATTTTGAAGTTTCCTAAATGTCTCATAACCTCTCGTAGATAAGTACAGAGCTCTTCATACCCATCCGCAAGACTCTAATAGACATGCTCTTGTACTTATAGACCGGGTAACCTAGGGCTCTAATACCAACTTACTAAGTCATGCGGGCACCTACCATTTCCCACCTCGGTAGGTGAACCCGTCCCTTAAAGATTTACCCAACAACATAAATAAATAATAAGAACAGTAGAAGTTTAAAAATATATTTGATAATGCGGAATACAATAACTACCCAAAGGATCTGGTCTGAATAGTACAAGAGCTTCTAGGTATACAACTTGAATAAAAGTTACAACTACAACCTGAATACACTTCTGTTTAGAAAGAGAATTAAACAGAAAATCTAGATGAACTCCATGAGATCTTTGAAGGCTAATTGAACATCGTTGAAGTTCCTACAATAACTCTACACCCTGAAAAGGGTATATCAAGAGTAGTATCAGTATAAACACTATGTATTGGTAGGTATCATAGGCCAACAATAGTTAACTAACATATATAAAGAAAGAAACTGAAGAATAGACATGCTCGCAATCAAGTACAAATCCTATCACAGTCCAAGAGTAAACAACCCAAGTATCGAGTATCTATTTAGAATCCAAGCGATATGAAAATGAAGTAATCACTAAGCACACCTATGTAAGACTTGCAGTAAGGTGAATTACACTAGATCTCAGTAGTCTACAGTCATAGCTTAGGTGGAATCTCTATTCCTTGAATCATCAAGTGTCTAAGTAAGAGATTAACAAGCAAACACCATTTCAAATGAATTAACAATTAAGGAATCAAGGTTGAACCGCATCACGCAATACAATGAAAACAACAACCAGAATCAAAGATATGAGTGGATGTAATATGAATGTATATGTGATGCAATGCAATTCACTGGTCAATTGTCTCATGTCGTACATACATGATCTAGGCGAAATATATCTACGTCCCGGCAGTCATGACCTATGGGGGACCCGCGAAGTCCATGTACCAGTCACTCTGTATCACGCATCTTAGAGATGACTCTTCCACCCACTACACCGCTAGTCATTTCGTATCACTTGACTACGCAATCAATATGTCATAAGAATTAGTGTTGTTTCCTTCTCACTTATCATCATCATGCCAATCACAAATAATATCGATGTATCACGGAATCACCATCACGCCAATCACATGTAATATCAATGTATCATGAAAATGAGGATAAATGCATGTATGAATGTCAAATTCAACACTAATCATGAGATAAATAACATAACAACATCCGTGAATCAACTACCAATATGAACTTATTCTTATATCTTTACAATGCCACGTCCAGAATAATTTTTCGTCGGACCACATAGGTAATACTAATTATATATGCAAGAGAGGCCATACGAAATATGCACATAGCAAACACCTTGATAGGAAGCCTCGGATGTTTCACTTTTCCTTTAATCATTATTAGTATCAAATCACATTTCACAATAATGAATCATATAGAATGTGTATGAATGATATGCGTGTATCAGTCTCAAGTGTAAATCATAATCAAATTCCAATTGTGCCACACATGGACACATATCACTATATCAGTATCAAGTCAAGTCTTTTCCTTTATCCATGATAATACCATTATAAGTGAGAGACAACTATAACACAATCACGATATGACAATTAAGTGAAAATCCAATATCAACACTAGGAAGCAAGCCAATAAATCATAAAAAGGCAACAAGTCCATAATTCAGTCAACAGTACCAACTCTATGTAATCTATCTTAACTTCATATCCGAAGGAGTACATGCTTTCTCCAACGGTAACTAACTCTACATATACTTCGCTAACCTAAGTCTAACCAGAAGGTAAGTCGTAACCTACCTGGACACCGAGCGGAGTCACGAATGGTCACCCTGAGCTTTGCCTTACTGAGGATAGTGATGGTACTCGAAATCTAGCCAATGTTAAGGTCTAGGTTAGAAACGGAAACTAGCAAATACCATAACATTAGTCTAATCCTAGAATCCTAAAAAACTAGGGAAAAGGGGAAACAGACCCTCTAATCAATCGCTAAATAACTCAAGAGTAGGCCAATTTTATCAATTAATACAAAAATGGAAAAACCCCAATTTGGGTATGAAGCCTAATTTTAAACCCTCAAATTCATCACATAAATGGAAGATTCAAGCTTAACGATTACTAATTAGTGGAATCCATGCTTAGATTAATAAAACTCATCAATTAATTCTCACTTTCAAGCTTAAAAATTAAATAAACCCTAACTAGGTTGAACTCATCTCTTTCAACTAATTTCTAGGTTGTTGCCACCATTAAATCAACTCAATAAAGGTAAAGGAAGGTAATACAAGGCTAAAAAAGCTTACCACAAGAAGAATCCACTAAGAGTTGCTTGAAATCGTCCTAAGAGTGCTCTAGAGAAGTATTTTCAGAATGGGGAAAATGAAGGGTTTAATCTCACTTTAAAAGATTCTGGAAATTCCGCTGCTCAGCAAATAACCGCCTGCGCTACTGGCCCTATACAAAACTCCAACCATTTCTTTGCGATGGATCGTTATGCTTTCTGCCGTACCATTCCGCTGGGGTGTACCAAAGCTTGCCCTAGCGAATACACCGGAAACTAGAAATTTTCATCCTTACCCAATTTCAACCCAAAATCCGAAAATCACTAGAGACCTCTCCGACACAAATCAAATATGCACACACATATATTTTTTATGACCTAAACTAACTTTCCAACCAATGGTCAAGAACACTCCCGAGGGTCTCGGGAACCGATCTAACTATTCCACCAAGTCATAAATGACCCTCTAGACCTCACAGAATTGATGAAATTTCGAAAATGGTTCGTTTACCCAAAAGTCAACTATCGGTCAAACAATCACACTTAAAGGTTCTAATTTCTTATTCCAAAAGGTGGAATCTCCCACCCCAGGAGCCCCCACACCCCGGTCCGACAGGTCTGTGAAGGAGGTAAATCATGGTGACTCAATTGATTTCAAAGGTTAGACCAGTACCACGCTGCGCCCAAGGGGCCCTCCTTTATTTCAAGAAGAAACCCCCACACTGCCGCTGACGGGATTCGATCCTTGGTCTCTTATTCCAAATATCCCCCTTGAAACCAATTGAGCTGCCCAAGCGGACTAAAGGTTCTAATTTCTCAACTTGCTCTAGGATCGTCCGATAACTTCAAAAATCGAGTCAACATGGGTAAAATAGTCAAAATGCACATAACGACCAAACGGGTCGTTACATTGTTTGTCATATCCTCACATTTATTTAGGTTTTTTATTCATTTAAATGAAAAGTCAAGTTGTTATGGAATCACTAAATAGTATAATACAATTATGAAATCACTGTGATTAAAATCATTATACTTTGGCCGTGCATTTTTCTTTTCTAGGTTCTACAAATATATTTTTTATGTAATTCTTTGATGAATCAATGCTTTGGATAGATGTATATCAAAACTCTTTCTTTATTATTTTTTGGTAACACGGTACAAAATGAATAAATTAAGAATAAAAAGAAATGAGAAAAGAAGAGAGTTGTCTAACCAATTCGAAATACCATATATAAATTGAGTAAAAGAACAAAGTGAGATGATAAATGAAAAGTCAAGGTAAAATTTTCAGCCTTGAATATTGTGGAAGCTTGAAAGAGGGAAACAACAAGAAAAAAAATATTCACAATTGATATTTACACTAAAATTTATTAATGTATTTATATGTATGTTACAATATGATAAGAACATAAACCAAATATTGGGAAAATAACACTTTATGACTATTTAGAAAAAATAATTACCCGAAATAGCTCATATTTGTAATATTACCCGAAATGACCCAATTTGTACCCTCACTTCAAAATCCTGTAAATGTGATTCCATCAGGCTGGGGGTACCTTGGATATAACAGAAGTGATAATACAATTGAAAAAATGTTGTATATTGTTGTATACAATTGAATTTTCTTGGATATAAACACATCTTATACATATTATATACTTTATATATTATTATACACTTTTATACAAGGTTGATACATTGTGTACTCTAGATGTATAAAATTGTCTATTGTTATATATTGTGAAGAAGTGGCTATGCGGGATATAATTTAAAAATATGGTTACGTAAATGTAATTTTGTATGCTAGATTGTACATTATTGAAATTTTCCCATTAATAAAATGCCACTTTACAAGTTAATATAATAATAAAGAGTTCTAATAAGTTCCAATCACATTATGTGTGTGTGTTGGGCAAAAGAATATTTAGTCATGTGACTTATTACAAAACCACAAGGTAATGTTTAGACGATATTGACGGGTTATCAAATAACATGGAGTGTATTTACTCGTAAGAGTGTTTATATTAAAAAAAGGTTTGAAATGTGAACTTTTTAAAATTGACTGTAGTTAAATTTTTATTTAATTGAAAGATAAAAAAAAATATTTTAGTATACGGAGAAAATAAGATAGGAGTAATAATTTGGAAAGCTTGAATTTAATATAGATTTTTTTTTAAGAATACTAATAGCCTATTTGGCCAAGCTTAATTTTTTCCAAAAGTACTTATTTTTTCAATAAGTGCTTATTTAAAAAAGTGAGGTGTTTGGTCAAGCTTTTAAGAGAGTATTTTTTGGGAAGTAGAAAAAACAGTTTTTCAGAAGTTAAAAAATAACTTTTACCCAAAATTACTTTTTTTAAAAGTTTGGTCAAATACTAATTGTTACTCAAAAGTGCTTTTTAAACTAATTATCCAAACACAAACTGCTTTTCAACCAAAGTATTTTTTTTTAAAAGTACTTTTAAGCATATTTTTAAATAAACTGATTTTAAAATTTTGGCCAAACATGCTATAATATAGATTGGAATGGGTAAATAATTGAAAATAATATTTGTAAAAGAAAATTGGTATAAAAATTAGATTCCAATGTTTTTTTTTTCTAACTTAAAATTGTGTCAAATAATCACTTTAACAATTTTTAATGTCAAGAGAGTGCATCAGCGACTGAGAGTTGCAGATTAGTACTCCAACAATTGAAGAAATTTTGTTTTAAAAAAAGGAGACATGTTTCAACAATTAAAGATTGATAAGAAGTGAATTAACAATTGAAAGTTAGAGAAAACTACTCCAGCACAAATAAAAAACTAGAAGTTGAAGAGAAGTGCTCCAACACAAATAAAAAAATTGGAGAGAAGTGGTCCAATACAGCAAAAACAAAAAGACATGTGTATGAATTACGGAAGAATGTTGAAAGAATAATTCAAAGTTAGAGTAAAAAACCAAAATTTAGTAGTATTTAGTATTTATTTAATTCATGTCAAAATAGAATTTATAGTAAAAATAATATTAAAAAAATGGTGTTTCTAGCTATTTTTATATAATATAATAATAGTAAAAAATTAGAGAGTAGTGAAGAATTATAGAGATCACTAAAAAATTATGATATTCTAAATAAAATATTTTCCTTCAATTATAGTTGGAAACAATTACTAACTTTAGTCTTTAACTCCTAATGTGATAATTACTTTGGAATAATATTTTTTAAAACTAAAGTGACTGTTAATTTAGAAAAAATAATATATTAATTATGCTAATTTTTATATTAAGATTAACTAGCTTCAAAAGCCAACCAAACGGGCTTTATGGTAGGGCTGCATATCGGGTGATTCGGTTTCAGTTTGAAAATTATCGGTTAAACTTATCAGCTATCGATTTGTAGACATGTCAAATCGTTAAAAACTGTTATGATATCGGTTATTGAGTTATTGGTTAATTGGTTGTTGATCGTTAATGGTTCGGTTATCAGTTTAACCATTAAGATTTCACACGAATGTTTTCAAGAACAAAGAACCCATTTTGAAATCTGAAAGTAGCTTAAAAAAAATTATCCAATTGGAATAGGAATGCCGTAAGTAAACTTGGACCAAAATTATCAAAACATGTCATTGCGAACAGCCAAACACCAAATGCATAACAAAAATAAAAAACATTTTTAGGCAATTAAAGTTTCAAAATCCACTTTCACGTAAGAAACATTCTTATAGGAGAAGGGTTTCTATCGCCCCTAGTGAGAGTCTATTCTGAAGTGAGAAATCAAGTGAACCATAAGTCTAGTCAAGTGACTTTATATATGGAATGATATAATTATAATTAAATAAATAGTTATCGGTTCAATCGTGTAAAAAATAGTCAAATTGAGATCCGAACCAATACCCTAATAATCATAGGACACCACCTAGTATCCGAACAAATAACTCATTAATCCAAACCATTAACCTAATAATCTAATAATCGATTCAAATTATTAGTTACCGTTAATATGCACAGCCATACTTTATGGATTGTAAATGACAAGTAAGATTTCGTTGTCGACATGAAAATGATGCCTCGCTAAAAGATGGGTGGAATTCCATTAGATGGTAGTATCAAAATTTAGTAGTAGCAGTACAACTATGCAATTACTCTCTTAAAAGGACAGTTTATCCATGAAATTTATTGTTCAAGTACGTGTAGTTGTTAGAGGTAAGAGGAGACATAAAATAATAAGATGTGTAAAAAAACATAAGGGCCACACAAGATTTTAGGAATTAGTAGGTGATGCTGACACTGATAACGACTGTCGGCAAACGGATTTCGTGCAACGTGTTATTTTTTGTACGATCTTTACCATGTACATTGTGTGGATATTATTAAGTAAGCGATTGGTTATAGAATCAAATATTTTTTATTTTATTTTAAATTTTAAAGTTAGAGTAAAAATGAAGTTGTGTTTTATTATAATTTTTGTAAAATAATATATGATCACTTTAAATGTAGGGAAAGTGAAAATAGAATTTTAGGTGTTTTCTTAAGTTGAATTTAAAATTTTAATGACCAAACGATAATTTTTAAATAAAGTGCAACGTTTTTTGAAAAAAAAATGAATAATTCTCATGGCTAAACTGGTCCTAAATTTGTGTAATTTACAAGATTTAATTTACTATATTATATTTATAAAATTTAATCATAAAAGTATTTTTCGAATCCATCCTTATCTCTGCTAGATGGATCAGTTAATTATTTACTATATTAATTGAAATAATAAGGATAGATTTAAGAACTAATAAATGATTTACCATTCGTTAATCACTCGAATATTTTAAATAAGACCATTTATCAAAACTATTACTACTAACATTTAGGACCGAAGGAAGTAGAGTTCAAAGTTTTTCGTTCTAAAGCAAAATAGTTTTGCATTCTGGAGGATAAAATGTAATTAGAGTTTCAGCTGTCTGTTTTAATGAAAGTGTGCTAAATCAATAACACTTTTCATCATCAAAAGTCTAATTTTAATATGGGATAATTTTGTACGCTCTAAATTTCTTACTCAGAGAGGGGGGGGGGGTAAATATTCGTAGGAGAACTAGGAAAGATCTCCATTTAGTTCGATGATATACATTTTTTTCATCGATGATTACACATAATTTACTTAAATACTCCTATAAACACGGGACTAGAACAATGCACCGTAGTTATAGACTCATAAATGAATAAGAATTCTCAAGTTCACCTTGACGTGAATGATACGCGAATTGCTCGATTAATACCATGTGAAAATAGAAGATGATCATTGGAATTTCAAATTTAAGATCGAGCAAGTAATTTAACAAGCTTTTGAAGGATTAAGGAATCCACTAAAATTGGATGATATATTTCTCCCGAAAAATTTCACGTAACTCGTTAGTAATTAGTGGATAGTATCAAGAGCGAAGCTTATATTTTCATGAAAAAGAATCAAAATATAAAAAAGTAAATGCACGAAGAAGCAAAGAGGATTGAATATATAGTATATATACATAAATCTATATATTTTTTATTTGTTTACACAATGTAATTTGCTAGAGAAAGGAATATCAGTTGACACTTGACACCAATAAGCAACAATGTGATTTTTTAAGAGGGGAGCGTCAGTTGACACTCATTAATGCAGGTTGGCTCCGCCATTGAATTTAGCATCATGGATTGAATTATCTATATACTCAATAAACAAACTCACTATAATATGAAGTTTGCACGTTTTCATTTTAGACATTTCAAGTAGAACATTTTACAACATATTCTCTTTCAAAAAGTGATTACTCGATTAGTTTTTCCTCACATGAACATCAAGCTAGAAAGAAACGGAATAATATATCAAAAGGGAAAGTTTTCTCTCGGGCTGAAAATAACTATTTTCCTTTACTTTATACAACAACAACATACCCAGTGAAATTCCATAACATGTGATCTGGTAAAGAGTATATAATTATTATACTAGTAAACTATTAAAGAATTAGTAAATAGATTAGCCTCAATAGATTATGGTCCGGGTGCCCTTCCCGCACCCAGCGCATAACGAGAGTTTAATGCATCGGGTTGTCCTTTAGCGCGTATGAGAATTAGGCAAAAGGATAAAAGTGGTGGAAAAAGAAGCAAGGCCCAGTCCAAGTAACCTTTTGGAAAAATTATTTTTATCTATCTTTTTGGTTAACTTCTTTTTGCTTAATTTGGAAACAATGGCTGTTACAAGTTTAACCTATAAATACATATTTTTGCTCATTTGTAAACACACTGAAAAAAAAATCCTCTTTTCCTTCTACCTCTGCTGGATTTTGCCTTATCAATCTCTGTTGTTTATCCCTAGCTAATTTATTACTATATATTAGAAGAGCTTATACAATTATGGGAAATAAATTGTCGTTAACTAAATATTAATCTTAGGGATAATATTCTTAACATGTTTATTGTGATTCTCTAGCGCATCAAACTCTAAACATAAAAGGATTGTTATTGTGACTGTCTACAAACATGAGGGTAAGTAAGTCCATTCCTTAACTACATAGCCCCTTGATTCAATAAATTTCAATAAAAATAAATGTATTTGGTCCCGCCTCCCAGCCTAAAAACAAATTGCATTTATTAGCTAAATTTCTCCTTTTCTTTAATTTTCTGAATATAAAATGTAAGGAGAATGTTTGAAGTGGTGCAACATTGACTTACCCCAACAATGTGACTAGATAAACAAAGAAAAAGTGTTGTTTTCCCAATGACTTATGTTGGAAGAAGACACAAAATTGAAACCATTTCAAAGAAGAATTAACAATACATGTCTACCAAAAATAGTCCCTTTTTCAATATTTGCGGCAAAAAGTGTAATATTTTTCAGATCACAAAATCTTACCTAAAATTCTTCTTGTTTTCTTGTTACCGACTGTTTAGACAAGAACACCTTTTTCACTTTTCAATTTTTAATGGCTGAAATAGGTTTTCATTGACTGATGAATTGTCCAACTTCTTTGGGGAGCTACTAATGGATTTATCTGTCTAATTAATAACGTTGTAGTGTAGTACAAGGTTTATATAACGGCTGTTTGATATGAGGCACAGATTTATTTTAGTTAAGACAGACAACCAATAAGACCATGGTAAGGCATTAATGTTAACGTGACCTAACTCAAATAGTTTGCTTAAGATTGTACTGTCGATATTTTGTTAGAGAAGAATTTAACGAATTTCTACACTCCATTATTTAGAGCTAGCTCATCTAATAGGTAACTATACGTTATTTATATTTCAAAATAATCGCTAAATCTAATGTTACTTTGATTCGATTATTCTATAACTTCATTGCCCAGAAGAACAAAAGATCTTGAATATGTTGTATTCAAACTCTAAATACAATTCAAGTGAAGATAAGTTGAGAAAATGACCAAAAAGAATGTCAATTATGTATGGGGGAGTTTAAAATGGTGCCTTAAATATATTTTTAAACAGTTTTGATCTTCTAAAGTTGTTAAAAGTGAGTACTTTTGATATACGATAAAATATTTAACAAACTCTACTTGTTAAATTTAACAAGAAATGTGGGGAAAAAAAGAACTTAAAATGAACTCACCTTTGAAGATGCAATTTTTGTAACTTTTGGTCTATTTTGGTGTTGCAGTTTTTTAGATTTGACTGGACTTCTCTTATGTTTATGGCTAAATCTATATTTTCACAATCATCATTAAATCTAATAACAATCAAAGTTTATCAAGTATTTGACGTAGATTAAAAAATTATTTCATCCGTCTCAATTTAAGTATCTTACTTTTTTTTTTATTTGTCCCACAAAGAATATCTCTTTTTATATTTAGTAAATTTTGATAAGTGTAATATCACAAGATTCAAAAGTCTTTCTTTATTTTTTAAACTTCGTGCCTAGTCGACAGAAGGAGTACTAATTTTTGCTAAATTTAAAGGACTAAAACATCATATGAATATATTTAAGGGACCATTTTAAATCCAACTTCAAATATAAGGATTATTTTTGTCATTTTCTAGAACAAAGCTTCTTTTTTCTTAAATTCTGAAAAAGGGGAAGGGCAAATATCTGTTTACTTGCATCATTAAAAAATCTTCTCTTCGTTTCATTATTGTTACCTTTCAACGCTATAATTATTAGAGTTTCGCAAATAGTTTATTACATACTTGTTTTCTCTCAATTTATATGACAACATATTTTATTTTTTAATCAATTAAAAAAATATTATATTTTTTTTATTTAACAATAATATAACTTTAAATTTTATCTTTTACGTTTAACAAAATGATTTATAACTACACCAACATCTTTAGCTTATTTTAAATCATAAAATTCAAAAATCTTTATTTATTTTTAAACCTCATACCTAATCAAACTACGTCAGATAAATTGAGAATAGGGAGTAGTGTTTTTTTTTTGTTGGTTAAAATAGTTTATTAGTACTAGTAGACTAGTAGTAGTAGAGACTAGGGTTGTCCAGTAGGTCGGGTCGGCCCGACCCGACCCGATCCCCTATAAAAAATTATCGGTGTCAGGGTTCGAACTCGGGACGGGGCATGTGATCCTCCCGCCCGTCCCGATCCACCCATCCCGACTCCGTCCCACCCCGCCACCCCCTCCCCTTTTGCAAAAATAACCGTTGCAACAACGACCAAATTTTGATTTTGGCTGTTGTGCAACGGCTATAACGGCCATTATTGGCCCCCACCCCATAAACCCCCTACCACCTTAATATTTATTTTTAACTCATAAGTTAATATATTTACACTTTAACCCTATTTCTCAACTATAAATCCATCATTTTCTCTTCATTTTTTTCACAAATCTTCCTACAATCTCTCTAATCTCTCAATTTATCTCTCTACAATTCTACATTGCCTACTAAATATTATATTTTTTGCTCATTTATAGCAAAGTTAAAAAATTGGGAGTGAAGTTGGCAACTAGCTTGAGGATCATCCATCGAGCAAAGTTTCAATTTTCAACTTCGATTATACGTCGACGTTTGGTACATTCGTTCCTTCTTTAAATTATCATTGTTACTTTATTTTAATTATCGCACTTAATTTCATTATCTTTAATTATTTATTTGCATAATTAAAAATGGAAGGATTAAGAGGTATGTTTAAGGGTAAGGGTAAAGTGCTTCTTCTGGTAGGGGTACTTCTTCTAGTAATCATATTTCTAGTCCCGATGATTTCATTGATTTCACTCATATACATGAAACTATTTTTTAATGATATATCATTAGGTGATGCGGTAGATGAACCAAACTTTAGTTTAGACGTTAATCTAGATGACACATCCACTAGTGCACCTCAACCTCAGGCTCAGACTAAGTCTCAAACAGAAACTGGAATGCCTCATATTCCCCCTAGTATGAGTCGAGGCCCACACAACGAAAATTAAAACCAGTTGCATGGTATGTTTTTGATAGGGACTAAGAGAATCAACTAACTAGATGTAAAATTTATAAAAATGTAAATTTAAAATCAGAAAAGGTCAAGGTAAGACATGAGGTTTATTGAAACATGTACAAGGCGAACACACAGCTAGGTGGAATGAATATCAGGCTAAAAAATTGAGTGTGTCAATGCCATCTGAGTCGGGATAAGGTTCACATAGTGTCCCCGATCAAGTACAAAGTCAAATTAACCCGACGACGGGAGAAATTTTTGGTCCTAAATATGATCAAAACAATGATAGGGAAAATATGGCAAAATTAGTTACGGTGGAGGGTTTGCCTTTTTCATTTCCTTCCTCTCCTGGTTTTATTCATTACATTCGATAAACATATAATCATGCTTTTAATGGTTTTTCTAGATCAATTGTTAGAATAGATGTTTTTAAATTTGCAAGTGAATATCAACAATATTTACGTTATGCATTTTATCATTTTAATGGTAAAGTGGCTTTTACTTCTGACATAGGCCGTAGTACTAACGGTAATGATTATTTAACGGTAACATGTCATTTGATAGATCAAAATTGGTCTATGCAAAAACGTATTTTAGCATATAGATAGATTGATGATAGGCATACTGGAAGTTTTATTGCACAAAATATTAATGAAATTTGTGATTATTATAGAATAAATGATAAAATTATGACTATTACATTAGATAATCCTACTTCTAATGATTATGCTATAAGACTTTTAAAAGTTCGATTGACTCCATGTTTTCCTGATCATTTTCATATAAGATGTGCGTGTCATATTTATAACTTAGTTGTAAATGATGGCCTAAACTTTTTGAAAGCATTCTTGATAAAATACAATTTGCTATAAATTTTATTTTTAAAGGTCATAAAATACAAAGACGCAAAGAGTATAAAAAATGTGTCATGATTGTGGATTACCTTATAGAAAAATTACAGAAGAAGTTTCGAGTAGGTGAAATTCTCTGTATGAGCAACTACTTGTTGCTTACGATTATAAACAACCTATAACTTTATTATTTAACTCCCATAATAAAAATCCAAGGGAAATGCTTGTACATAATGATTGGGATTTTTTTGTAGAACTTAATGGATTTCTAGAGAATTTTTTCAAGCTACTAAAGAATTTTCCGGTATTTATTATCCTACTATTTTAAATATGTTATTTTATATAGCTCTAATATTTTTGTTACTTAATGAATATATGCAAAAACCAACTTATAAGGCATCTATTGAAAAAATGTTTTAAAATTTTAAAAAATACATTTTTCCTATTCCCACTATTTATATTATTGGTGCGGTATTAAATCCGACTATTAAAGTAGACGGTTGTAAAACACTAATAGAAACGATTTATGATTGTATAGAAGTACTTCCAGCAGATCCAACTGAAGAACCAACTCACAAACCAACTAAAGAAGATGTTACGTCTAGCATACACACTGAATGCAAACAAGTATATATGTATTACCAACAACAAAGTGCAAATAATCAACCGGCTTCTGTACCATCTTCTACTACTTCGCTGCAACCTTATAAAAACATGCAATTTTTGCTGCTAGTATTCAAGGCCTTAGAAATAAAATGTTTAGTGGTTCAATTTCTTCACAAGTTAGCGAATTTGATGGTGTAATTATTTTTAACTTGGCGAAGACTTTATTTATCTACTAAAAAAAGTAGTTCTTACGACAAATTTTATGGTGGTTGGAAACAAGACAACTCGAGATAATCTCATAGTTGCCATAGGTGAAGGAAAACAATTTCATACCAAGAAAAAAGTTCTAGAGATCAATACGGTATTTGCCATGTTACTTCGTAGATGAAGGACCAAATTCAGGGTGTTGTAACGAATTTGCCAATGTTACTTTGTAGCGAATTTAATGTTTATGTTTTGCAGGGTGTTGTACCGTACGAATTAATTATCAATGATGAAGGACATGAAGACTTGCTGAAATACTGGAGGCAGAATGAGAATACATTTTCAACGCTAGCAAATATGGCCAGAGATGTGTTGAACATTCAAGCGTCATCAACATCGCCTGAAAGCGTTTTTTCTGCTGAAAGATTTCAAATAGGAGAGCATAGACATTCATTGGCGGGAGAAGCATTGGATATTGCAGTTCTATTCAGAGAATGGATTTGAACGGAGCGTAGAAGGTCCGATCAACCAGAATCAACGAAGAAGAAGACAACAACTACAACGAAATCTTCTCCGAGGGAACAGGAAGTGACGTCGAACAATTTGACCAATAAATTCCAATTCCAACTGAAGATTCTCAAAACATTGTGAGGAATTAGAAAAAGTATGGTTAACTATGTAATTTTTTTAATTGCAATTATACTATGTGATTTGCAAATTTTGAAATTGTTTACAAAAAAATCATATTTCTATTAAATAATATAAGAGGCACAAAAACAACATTGAGATATTTTTATTACACTATGTTGTTCAATTATTGAAATGTTTATATATATTATTTTTTTAAAATTAAGTGGCAAAAGAAAACTCAAATCCTGATCCCGACCCTTCCCGTCACCCCAAATCCCGGCCCCTCTTCCGGCGGGATGTGGGATGGGACGGGACCTCTTCCTGTCTGCCTGGCTCGCCGGATCCCGCGTCCTGACCCCATCCCATCGGAACCCGGCCCGCCTTGCCGAGACCCGCCCCATTGGACAGCCCTAGTAGAGACTAGAGACTAGGGGTGAGCGGGTCCGAGTACCCTAATATTTTTATCTACCCGGACCCTACCCGATAAAATATCGGTTTCTAAATTTACTACCCGGAACCTACCCGTAGCAATCATTACCCGGAACCTACCCGAACCTTGCGGTTCAGGGTAGATTCCCGGGTACCCTGTAAATAAAAAACACAGATTAAGCAATAGTTTTTTAGCCTATGAGAATAAAAAAGAGTTCTAAAATAATTTCATCCAATAGTTTTTTAGCCTGCAATCGGAGTTTTTAGTACCCTTATAAGAAGTTTTAGAAAACTTATTCATTGTAGAAAAGCTAATTCTGTAACCAAAACCTAAAATTGCAAGCCAAATTTGACACTCAATTAATTGAACGTGTTGATTTCAAAATAAATTTGGAAATATCTGAATTAAACTTATTTTCGTGTTCATAGCTCTTCGATATAAAAGAAAAGCTTTATTCTACTAGTAAATCCCTAAATTTCATCTTCACAGCTACAAAAATATACACAAATTTTAAAAATAGATTTACATTTCAAATCAAAAAGTAATACAGATTGAAGATGAGTATCGCCTGAAATAGAACAGAAGCATAGGATATTAAAAAGAAATTGAAGAGTTAGATATGAACCCATATGCATTTTATGAATGACATGAACACAACCAAGGGAGAGAAAGAGGCAAAGGTGAAGCTTCAACGACGACAACGATGAAAGTACCTGAGAGAAAGCTTCAACGACGACGATGATGAAGCTCGGTGGTGTAGCTAAAACGCATTGTTATTGAGAGAGTTTTGAGTGTTTTCTCTTAGGGCACAAAAATCATTCTAGAATAAAGGGGTGAAAAAGCTGAAATATTTGCGTCTTGGGGTGGGAAAAATCAAAGTGCAGGCGTGCAACAAACAATTTTGGAGAAAGTTAAAAGTGGTCCAAATGTTTCTCAAAAAAGTAAAATTATTTAATATTTTATAGGTTTCGGGTATCGGTTCTGGGTCCGGGTACCCTGTCTCTATTTGCCGGAACCGGAATCGGACCCGACATTGATCGGTTCCTAATTTTACTATCCGGACCCTACCTGTTATTATAATATATCTATCTGAAACCTACCCGTTAGTATCAATTCCGATCGGGTATTTAGATACTATGTACCCGTGCTCACACCTACTAGAGACTGCCAGCAGCCTCATGAAAAGTGGAGCCTCCTAAAAGGAGACATTTTCCACTGAATATCTAATCATTGAGACATTTTCTGATTATTTTTAGTTTTAAAGCAAATGTGACATCGCTTTAGTTCTTTCCTTTTCTTTCTTTTTACCTCAACTTGGTAACTATGAAGATGCCGACTTTAGAGACAAAAAGTTTAAAACAATTAATGCAAACGATGCCGACCGCGCATATCGAAAACTTTGTTCACCGAACTGTCCTTTATTGTTAAATTTAATGCTACACTAGATTCTAGTATCCAAGAATTCAAGCGTTTGTCCTTATTTACATGAGTGCTTTCAATAAAATTATACAACTTGTGACACTCAAAACAAAGAGTGCATTGATCATTAGACTTAATCTGTGAGTATATTGATCCAAAACAGACAATTAACAAGTGACATTCCTTTCATATGTGAAAAATATACTTATCATATCCGAACTTGTGACGCTCACAACAATGAGTGTGTTGATCTAAGATTAAGTCTGTGAGTCTATTGGTCCAAAGTAGATAACAAGTGACCCCTTTCATATGTGAAAAATATAGTATCATTTAATCATACTCGAACTCCCTTAGGTAGATGAAGGAACAGATATCAGTTAAGACAAACGCTCTTTAAAGGTGTGTATTGACGTCGACAATGTTGAATATTCCCTACTAATTAAGGAGGTCTTATGATGGGTGACATGCTGATTAGTGGGGTTTAAGAGGCAGACATATACAGGAAACCTGTCAAGTGGGCCGGGCTGGGTCAGGCCGAGCCATGTTAACATGGGTCACACAGGGCCGGTTTGGGGCCGGGCTTGGGGAGGGAAAGGGTGTCTGGTCCAGCCTCCTACCCGTGAAGGGGGACATAGCAGGCTTACCGGGCCGGACGAGTTTTAGTTAGTGCCGGGCTGGTTTTTAGTTTTTTTTTTTAAATTAATACTAAAATAGTCTCTCTCTAAAGTTTTGTGTGGCTATAAATCATTACATAAAAATAAATAATTTTCAAATTAAATATTTAACTTTAAGTACTAAATAGACACAAATTTAAAATCTATAATAAGTCAAATGCATCAAATTGTCAAAATGTTCATTCGTTGGAATCTTTTATGGGTCAACCAAAGGAAATAGAAACAAACCCCTCTACTTTAATTTGTTGACCAACAAAAATCTTGATAGTAATACTTGTTGGAAATTAGCCTTTGGCGGGGAGATGCGTCCACCCATCTTTGATGAATTAAACACTAGTGTTCCGTATGTTGGAGACCTCGTCTCTTTACACATGCATGATCTACGAAGTGAGTAGATGACCGTAGGGCTAAGAATCGTCTAATTTCGTTAAGAAATGAAAGAGATATTGGTCCACGAAGTAAGGTGTTTGAGACATGGAAATGTGGTGTGGGACAAATCTACCACATCGGTGGGAATAGGAAGAATTGCTCTCTATATAAGTCTCTAATTGGTAAAGGGTTTGGGACCCCAAGGGGTATCCCATGTGTTTAAAGGAGGGAAGACCTAGATGTGCTTGGGTTCAAGGCTAAGCCCACACGCACGCCGCCGTCGCGGGTCGCGGGTCGCGGGTCGCGGGTCGTGGGTCGTGGGTCGTGGCTGGCTGTCTAATATTATCTTTTTGGACTGTTTTTTGAGGCATTAATCAGCCATTACTTGGCTGATTAACTCCTCCATTAACAGCCCATTACTTGGCCATGAACAGCCATAAATCTGCCTCATAAATGGCCATTAACAGCCCTCACTAATGGCTATTAACAGCCTTGTTTGTGGCTGTTGGGCAGCCTCCTCCTTGCTATATATTGAGCCTTCTTTTGGCTCAAAACAGTAGCAGAAAACACGCGAAAACAGCAAAGAACAGCAAAGAACGACCGCAAACACCATCAAAACGCCACGAAAATAGCTCAAAACAGTGAGCAAATTGTCACAAAAATCAGTGAGCAAACCCACACATATACATAAGATATACACTACAGAGACACACTATATACACAGAGACAAAAGAGAAGAGTATTGAGAAACTCTTCCTTCCTATTCCATATCTTCAGCAAGACGAGTCATATTTGTTTTCTTCGCCAGGCTCAACCTATTGGCTTTGTAGTGTTGAGATTAAAGTGTTGTTTTATCTTGGGAGACTATTGCCCGCTAACGTAAAGCATATATACGGGGCAATCTTGTCTTAAGGATAGAGGGCTATCCTCGACTCAACACACAACGTTGTAACCATCCAGATTTAGTTGTTTCTTGATTTCAGGTTATCAAGATTCAAGGCACAACAAACTTCTTGGCGATTCTCAACATTGGCTTTGCAAGGTGATCAAGATTCAAGACACAACACACATGCGGCAGTTTTGAAGATTGACCATTTATTTATCCTTTCGAACATTTGTAATAGTTATTACTTCCCGTACTGCTTTATAAAGTACCATAGAAATACCAACAATACTATTACACCTGAAAAAATATGAAGATTTATGAAGAAGAATGGTAAAACTAACCAAGGATATATTTTGTACCAAGTAGTAGCAAAAGTCAGAAAAATAAATAAAATTATATACGTGTAGTCTGAACAGCTTAAGAATGGAAGGAAATAATATTAGTACAGAAAGATTTTCTTGGGGAGTTATTATTTGGGATTGGATCTAAAATTTTTAGCCGGGCCGGGTCCCGATGGGCCATCAACCGGGCTCCTTGTGGGCCGAGCTGTCCACCTTGGTTGGCACAGCCCCTAAAAAATTCTACCTAGCCTAGCCCCCTAAAAAAATCCTACCAAACCCAGCCCCTACCCCCTTAGCAGGCCTGTGTCGGGCCGGGCCACCGGGTTTACAAGGGCCGGACCCTGCCGGTCCCACTTGACAGGCTTATTATAGGCTTCTACGTTGGTAGGCATCATGTTGGGAGGGATGGATCAAGAAAGTGGCATGACGCTTGAGGTGTGTGTAAACAAACAGCCCTTAAGGATATTTATTTATTTTTATTTTATTAATTAAAGAGGATGAAGATACTGTGTAATCATAAAGACAAGTAAATCTATTTTTGAAATAGTACAATGTTACCAATATATTCAAAGGAAGGTGTATAATTCTATAAAAGAGAAGGAAAA
Organism: Anisodus acutangulus; assembly: GCA_029783415.1. Lineage (NCBI taxonomy): Eukaryota > Viridiplantae > Streptophyta > Magnoliopsida > Solanales > Solanaceae > Anisodus > Anisodus acutangulus. The sequence goes on along the minus strand of CM056496.1, from coordinate 46,846,934 downwards.
ATTATTAATCGTGCATATATAACAAAAGAATTAGTTCATCTGGTACGTGAATTTTTTGGGTTAAATTTAACATCGCGAGATCCGTTGGTGAAAGCATGTAATACGTGCAAAGTTCGTTGTGACACAATTAATAATCTAAACTAACTAGTCTTAATAATGAGAATGCTGACTCAAAAAGGAAAGGACTTTAATGTGTTTGTCTTTTACAGAGATTTAGTTAATGCAGAGTGAAAGGAATCAAGAAATAATGTCACACAATTATGATTCACAAGACGAATTGACCATATTAGACGTTGATGATATATATGTGGGGTCTGAATGATTAGAGAATAATGGCAAATATTTAACAACATTAAATGTTTACATCAAATAAATAGATGCATGACATATGTTTGTACATAACCATTTAATACTTAATCATAATTAATTAATATACATCCCTACATTATCAAATCATTTCCTATAATTTACTCCTATAAGTTGCAAACACCAATTTTATATGTTTCAATCTTGTCATATATATAATCAAGCTTTTGTGAGTTTCAATTTGCATTACTTTTGACTTATAAGTTGAAATAATGAAAATCTTAATAAAATTTGAAGTTCTCTTTCTCGTTTTTGCGTTCCACATAACTAGATTAGTTCAATGTGACTAAATTAAAAGAGTTAAATTTGTCGTCAAAAACGCTTTTATTTTGATATTACTTCCTCCGGTCCTATTTAATGATTCAATTGTCTGAGAAAGAGGGAAGTGCTAAGACAGCTAATACAATTAGGTTGGTTGAAAACCTCGGGATAATATCCTGAAGTTTAAGAAGAAATCCTTTAATGTGGAGAAGCGTCGATTTTTTACTGCTGATACGTGGAGGGATATTATTATTGTCATTTTCTTATTCAAAATGGTTAATTTTAATTAATTATAAAATGCTGACTGATTTCAATCCACAACCGTAAAATTGGCTATTTGTCGAAATCATCCGTTGCTTTGCCACCCATAATCTTGTCCTTAGCCTTATTATTATTATTATTATTATTATTATTATTATTGCCGGCTGGAAGAGGGGAGGGGGGATAGAGACGCTGTAAGACTTTGAAAGTATTTTCCTCAATGTATTCATCCTTAAAGGGCACAATATATACATCATATACATGTAATTAGGAAGAGTCAATCATGCCTAATCAATTCCTAATAATCTTCTACCTAATTAACATAATATTCCTAATTAACCTTTTACTACCTACCATATATAAAATGATACTACATTAATACATAATAATAATATGATTGCATAATATTCTAACACTCCCCCTCAGTCGAAGCTGGAGGGCGGTGAATGCTGAGACTGTCCCTAAAATCTTCAAATAATAATCAACGGAAGTCCTTTTGTGAAGATATCTGCGATTTGATGACGCGTTGGGACATGTAGCACCTGCACTTGTCCGCGAGCCACCTTCTCGCGTACAAAATGAATATGTAACTCAATATGTTTAGTGCGTTGATGGTGGATGGGATTCCCTGAGAGATATATTGCACTAATATTATCACAGTATACTATTGTTACAGTCGGAATAGGGCAATGAAGTTCAAGTAACAGGTTCCGAATCCAACATGAGTCAGATACAACATTGGCCACAACACGATATTTTGCTTTAGCACTTGAGCGTGATACAGTGGCATGCCTTTTTGAGGACCATGAGATTAAATTGTCACCAAGGAAGACGCAATACCCGGAGGTGGATCGTCTTGTATTCGGACATCCTGCCCAATTTGCATCAGTGTAAGTAACAAGTTTGGAAACAGAGGACGGGTATAGATGTAATCCATACTCCAAAGTGCCCTGAATATATCGCACAATGCGTTTCAGAGCATGCATATGTTCCTCCATTGGATTATGCATGAATAGACACATTTGTTGCACTGCATAGGTAATATCTGGTCTGGTGAATGTGAGATACGGTAAAGCTTCTGCTAGGTTGCGGTATAATGTCGGATCAGCAAAAGGTTTGCTAGAGATGGCACTCAATTTTGACTTTGTGTTGACCAGAGTTGCCGAAGGTTTGCAGAAAGACATCCCAGCTCGTTCCATGATTTCTGATGCATATTTCTTTTGGGAGAGAAATAATCCACCTGTATGTCGTGTCACAGCAATTCCTAGAAAGTAGTGTAGTGAGCCAAGATCTTTCATAGCGAATTCAGAATTAAGTTGTGACATGATAGTCTTGCGAAGAAAGTCTGAAGATGATGTTAGAATAATATCATCCACATATAGAATAAGATAAGCAGTATGATTACCCTGACGATAAATAAACAGGGAATTATCTGAACGGCTGTGCAAAAAACCCATGTGTCATACAAAATCTGCAAACCGCTTATACCAAGCCCTAGGGGCCTGCTTGAGGCCATATAATGATTCGTTGAGCAAACACACATGGTTGGGATATTGAGGATCTTTGTATCCCAATGGTTGGTTCATGTATACAGTTTCATTAAGGTGTCCATGGAGGAAGGCATTTTTGATATCCAATTGATGAAGTGGCCATCCTTTTGAGAGAGACAGGCTGAGAACTGTTCTGATAGTTGCTGATTTGACCACTGGACTGAATGTTTCCCCGCAATCTACACCAACCTGATGTGTCTTCCCATCACATACACGACGGGCTTTATGCCGCTCAAAAGTTCCATCAGATTTTTCTTTATGGCTGAGAGGGACGAGGTACTAAATCCCATGTCATATTTGTAATTAGAGCATGATATTCATCATCCATGACCATTTTCCAATTCGGGTCTTTTATAGCTGACATTGAATTACGAGACAAAGGTGATTTTGAGACCTGGGTGTGAAAACTATAATTGGCATTGGGTTTGAAAATTCCATGTTGACTAAGGGTGACCGGACAGTTTGTTGGGCCAGTGGACTGGACGACACTGACCGAGGAGCGAGAAACCGAGGGTCCAATAGGCTGTATTGCTGAAACTGGAATTAGGCCCGTAGTGGTAGACTGGCCCAATCCGCTGGACAGGGCAGATTGTGCGGTAGTGGGATTGGGCCTCGGAGCCAAAGGCCCAAGCTGCTGCATTGAAATGTCAGTTAGTTGGGCCATCGACCGTTGGTCCAATGGGCCTGAATTACGGTGTTCAACACTAGCAATATGTACCGAGCTGTGAAAAAATGTGTTAGATACGAAAGCTTATCATCATCCAAAAAATCATAGTTATGAGTCCCGGTGGCATGTATCTTAACTAATGGAAAAAATGTTTCATCAAAGATTACATGACGACTGATAAATATTCTTTTGAAAGATATGTCGTAACATTGGTAACCGCGATAATGAGTAAGATATCCCAAGAAAACACATGGAGTAGACCGGGCTTGGAGTTTTGTGATTGTGGTGGATGGAAAGAGGGGGTAGCAAAGACAATCAAACACTCTTAAGTGATGATATGTGGGCTCTCGTAAATAAAGTATTTTTAGAGGAGCTTGGTATGATAGGTTTTTAAGAGGAAGGACATTCAACAGGTAAGTGGCCATTGGAGTGCATGATGCCAAAATACAGGGGGAGTGAAGCATGAGAAAGAGATGTTCTAACAATATTGTTAATGGTTCTAATTTTGCATTCCGCCTTCCTATTTTGTGATGAAGTATGAGGACAAGACAGACGAAACTGAAGACCATTTGTTTTGAAAAAATCCCAAAATTGTTTATTGTCAAACCCCCCCCCCCCCCCCCATTGTCACATTGAATATTTTTTATATCACGTTCAAATTGAGTTCGGATGAATGCTCTAAAAGTGAGAAAATTGGAAAATACTTGTGATTTTTTCGACAAAGGGAATGTCCAAAAATAATTAGAGTAGTCATCAAGTATAAGCAAATAATATCTATGACTAGAAGAACTCAAAACAGGTGATGTCCAAATATCACAATGTAAAATATCAAATGGCAAAAGTATGCATGAAGTAGAGGAAATAAATGGCAACTTAACATGTTTACCAAGTGTTCAAGAATGACACTTATTTAGAGTCCGTGTTTGGGTACAAGAAATAAAATTATTTTGTTTAAGAGAAGACAAACCAGCCTCTCCTGGATGTCCCAAACGTTGGTGCCATAAAGATGGTGCCAAGGCAACAAAAATAGAAGGAAACTTGGATTGTTGTGTTGACGGATTTATTGGATAGATCTCCCCATTGCTATCACATCTCATGAGAAGCTTCCCCGTCTGAAAATCATGCACGAAAAAGCCAAAGGGGTCAAAACGGACAGCTACCCAATTATCAGTTGTAAACTTTCTAACAGAAATCAAGTTTTTGATTAATTTGGGAGCATGAAGGACATTCTTTAAAATTAGGGGTGGGTTTGGTGGTGACAATTTGCTAGAACCATAACCTTTTATTGGAATTGAATGACCATTTTCGATAATTATTCCATTATCATCACTCAAATTAAAATAGGACGAGAGATTACCTTAGGAGGACGTCATATGGGACGTCGCTCCGGAGTCCATATACCAATTTGAATCCGGTGGATTAAGTCCAAGAGTGTGCATGGCGGACTCAATTTCCGTGGGGTGGGCCCCTGTTGAATACTACCTGTGTTAACAGACCCAGCAGAATATGGGCCTGATGGGCCTGTTGCTGCTGCTGCCAATTCAGTGGAAAGTACCCACTATTTTGCTGAGGCTGGCCAGTGGGCCTTTGGGGCTGCTTGGCCCAATTGCTTGTTGGGGCTGGGCTGGGTGGTATAGCCCAAGGCCACTTCCAGCCGTTGGGTTGTTGCCACTATCCGCCACCCCTACTGTCGGGCTGCTGCCACTGTCCACTACCGGAGTTGGTATTGCCGCCATTACCGCCGCCACCAGAATTTCGGTGGCCTCCGCTTTTGTTATTTCTGCGATTTCCACCCTTATTTTATTGTTATGACGTCATTTTTGTCCCTTATTTTGTTGAGAAGGGTCAAAAAATTACCATCATGTGAAGGAGTGGCAAGCATGTCGAAATTTGAAGTAGTTGAAGCCTTTTTCACCAAGCCCGACTCTTCAAGTACAAGCATGGACCTTGCTTGATAAAATTGTGGTAGAGGATTACTTTGACGGATTAGAGTTCCCACACCGTTATACGCGTCGGTGAGACCGGCGACCAATTGCAAGACTAACCGGTTATTAGTAACCGGTGAACCAACATTTCTTAATTGATCGGTCAACACTTTGAGTCGTTGACAATATGTTGAAACATTTGGGAAGTCCGCCATGTCAATGGTTGAGAACTCATGTTCCAATGTAACATCGCGAGAGTTTTGGTTATCTTGAAAAATATCTCGCAAGCGTTCCCACGCCGCCATGGCTGTGGAATCCGATTCCATTATCGTATGCAACAAGTCAGTGGAGATTGTTGCATAAATCCGGATTGTGGCATCAAGTGTATCCCACAATTCCGTGTCTGCATCGTTTGTTATGTCTTTCCCTTTACCATCTTTTGGAGGAATTATATGATGAAGAACTTTGTGAGCACGACAACATATTTTGAACAATTCCGCCCAAGTCGCATAATGAACGGTTTCCATTTCTAGTTTGATGGAAACATGTGTTTTGATGTTTGAGACAGCTAGGGCAGGGTGAAATGATGATTTGGTTTCAGACATAATTGGTTGTGATGAAGGATAATCAATAATGGAGTAAGAGAGAGAAAAATGAAGAAATTTCGGCCAACTAGGGTTCTAGGGAGGAAGATGACCGAAAATTTGGAAGAAAATAAATTAATTTGGATCTTTCCTTAAGCTCAGATACCATGTAAGACTTTGAAAATATTTTCCTCAATGTATTCATCCTCCCTTTCGAGGTACAAAAAGAGCACAATATATACACCATATACATGTAATTAGAAAGAGTCAATCATGCCTAATCTTCCTAATCAATTCCTGATAATCTTCTACATAATTAACATAATATTTTTAATTAATATTTTACTACCTATTATATATAAAATGATACTATATTAATACATAATAATAATAATATGATTGCATAATATTCTAACAGAATCTGTGGGGCTGCCGAAAAATCCCAAGTCAAATTGTCAATACACCTAATTAAATTTGATAGAGACAAGCAAGTGGTCTTCAAATTGGCACGTAGTCTACGTTGTCTTCTTAATAAGAAACCCAAATCTTTTCAATGATAATTATAAGAAAGATTATCATCAAAGAATCTTCACTAGTATAATTTACATTAGAAAATGACGCTATTTGCATTAATCAGTCATTTGGAGTTGGACTCACCAGCATTATAGCTTTATTATTGCCGTTATTTATATATAGGGAGCTAGCCGAAAGCTACCTTCATTCTTTGGTATTATTATTTTGTTTTTTTTCTTCCCTTTCCAAAATTAATCATTTATCTTACCACTAGGTTAATAAATTAACAAGAAAAAGGACCTGTAATATTTATAAAAATATAACATATCAGAGTTGAATCTAGAAAAAATGCTAAAATAATTAGAGACAACGATGTAGTTTCCAATAAGAGAAGTTCACTTTTGACGAATAGGCAAAGCTTGAGCTATTTAATTAAAGGAATAATTCCTCTTTAAGGGAGGTTTGGTGTCAAAATAAAATATGGTAATGTGTGAACCCGTGCATTTAAGGGCATGCCCCTCTCTCTTTGAGAATTATATTTATTGATATGATCTTTTGTTTAATTTTTCTATTTAGATATATAGCCTTTTATGAAATGGCCTGCTTTCATCACATAATAATAATAATAATAATAATAATAATAGAAAAGATTTAACTAGACAGCAATGACTAGAAGGTCTCTGAAATTCAAATTTCAGGAATGAAGTTTTTCACACATAACGTAAGGATCATCCTTTTTTATATTCTTACTTTTACAAGATTTAACACTCGTTTCGTTTTGCTGATTAAAAGTAAATGATAAATATCAAGTGCTAGAGTTGATTTTTAAAGTTAATAGAAAACATGTTTAGACAAAATTACTGAAACTAATTAATAAATAATTTGCGTGTTTAGTAAATTAATATTATTAAGCACTTCTTTTTTATAATCAAAAGAGTTAAACGTGTCCTCGAAGTTATTTACATAAAAAAACAAAATTGTACAAATATCTTTATGTTGAAAAGGGTGGATGATAAAAATGGAATGTAGAGCTATTTTAGGGGTTTTATTTTGGATTTAAAAAAAAAGAATTTGATCCAACTAAAAGTGTTTACAAGTTTAAAAGTCGTAAATTAAGGTGATCAACTTATGACTTTTGACTTATTTGGTTTACGAATATTTTTGGTGTTTACTAAACGTGTAAATAGCATAGCTAACTTGGGATATTTTTAGGGATACCTTTTCTTTTATATACTTTAGCTGATTTTTATAAATCAGTAATCATTTTTTTTGTCATGATCCATTTATGATTACAAAAGCCAAAATACGATTGTATGCATTTGGTGTACGAACAATGAAAAATGATTAAGGAGATTTTGTTTGTATTAGATCGTAAGATGCACCAAAAAGTTATCAACGCTGACCAACGTATTATGTAAAATATATGATTTAATAACTAATTTCTTTGAAATGTAAGAAAATATCTGTACGTTAAGAGAAATAATGACGGAAATGACGAATGATGACGCACACTAAAACTGGACGAAAAACATGGTAGAAGGATTTTTAATTTTTTTTTTATTACATAAGAGGGGGAAGGGAAATGGGGGGATTACAATGTGGGATTTGAATCATCATCAATAAGATAAAAGTTCTGATAGCATATCAATCGGAGAAATTATTTTTGTAATAAAATAGCCTCACATAAGTAATGTTTATTATGTGACTCACAAAATAAAATTTCTCCATGAATTTAGGTTTGCGTCCTTTCATATAATTTTTGGCTTTGTTAATCATTTTTTTATCCTAAATAATCGCCAACAAAAAAATGATTCTTTTTACGAACTTAATATCGATAAATTTGTGAATCTAAGTCCTTGATTTAGATTAATCAATCCTCAATTCGGATTCCAAGACCGGAATGAATGGCTTTCTCCTGTCTCCTCATGGATCCAACTATTAGGTTCGTGGGTTTGTGGTTCGTGCCTAAAGCAACTCTTTTTCATGACGAACCATTACAAACGGTTTGATGCTTCTAGAGTTCAGTCCTATCGAATTGTTCAAAAGCTCATCAACCTGTCCGAGGGATGATGAAGGTGATGCCACAATTGAGGGAACCACCCTCTTACTCTTTTTTAACTGATTGGGTTGGTCCGACCAAGAAAGGCATAGAACTTTTGGACATTACTTGCCTTCCAAAAATAATAAAATCCAACATAATTATATAAATATCCAATAAAATTTTAACAATTTTAATTGAATTACCGTCAAGAAACTCTTTTTCTTCTTCCTTCATGTTCTTCTCCTCCTCCTTCTCATTGTTTTTTTTTTTGTAGTTGGAATTATGTACGTAATGTTGCATATAATGATTTAAATTGGTATAGTTGGAAAAAAATTTGAAGAACGCCATTATTGGATTTTATTGAGCTTGAAAAAAACTTATTGAAGAAGATAAGTGAGTCTACTAATTTTTGAAGGTTATATTTAATCAAATAAATAAAAATTGTTGAGATTGATATTAGAAGATTGTATATCAAATTTGAAGTTGATTTGTATCTATTTTAAATCAAAAACGTGTTGGTAAACAATAAGTTATGTCAATCCAATTGGATTTTTGCCAATTCTAACAATTTATCATGATTTGTTTGTGGTAAAAAAATTTACAACCACGTTATAGTTTGTGGTTAGATTCCGGTGATGCGTCAAGATTTTGGCCAGACATTCTGACTTTTTTTTTGTAACACTCATATTTGTGCAAATCCCCTTTGTCATCATATCCCACTCAGCCTATGTTTATTACTATGGTATCCCTGATTCTTGAAACAACATTTCCTCCCGACCAGAGTAAAGCTAATATTTTTATATGACAATTAAGCTTTGTTAAGTAGCAACTGTTCCTTTAATTGGTTAATTAAACTCTTAATAACTTTATTATCTTACTTCATCCGTCCCATATTACTTGATCGCTTTCCTTTTACACACCCCTTAAGAATCATAAATAAGAAAAATATTTTTACTATACTATTTTTATCTCACCAATTAATTATACTCTAATTAATATTGGTTATTTTAAAAAATAATTAATGTTAAGGGCAAAGCAGGAAAAACAAAATTAATTCTATCTTATTTTTAGAAAGTGGCCAAGTAATTTGGGATGGATATTTTTAGTAATATGGCCAACTAAAATGGGACGGAGGGAGTCACAATGCAAGAAAAAAACTATTCGTCCCCCGGGCATAACCGGATGGCAAAAGAGGGGAACTTAAAATCCAGCTGGAGGCCTGCAGCGTGGGTTCGAACTCTGGTGGGAGCAATTTGCTCTCTTCTGGGGTAAGTTGCTCTGTTCTCAAACCCTAGGCATTTAGGCACATCCCGCGATTTACTGGTAGTAGTGCTGAGGGACCGGGACTACTATCTTCAGAAATAGTCTGGCGTAAGTCGAAAAACTGGTTAAAAAAAAAAGAGAAAACAAACTATTATGTCAGAGGGACAGAATGTCATGTCAAAGAAGTCATGTGCTTTAGATTAGATTAAACTAATTATATTTCTTAATGATACTCAAGAATAAAGAAGGATTATCTTTTGTAGTAGGAGTAACCAATAAGGATATAATAAAAATGATTTGTCCCAAAATCAAAGTGGTCCAACAATTGATAACGATTTGTCCCGCTTTATGAAAAAATAGATTCTCAAAGGGAATGATTAGTTGATTGATTTGATTTGATCTCATAAATAAAGCTTATTATCATACTATTATTAGCAAGTAGGATTTGACGTAAGTCTCTTATCCTACTTTAATCCTCCTTAAGCGGCTTGTATTGAAGAAAATAATTGCTTAATCACGCAATTAACAACAAGAGAGAGTTCTAAATCTTTTAGGAATGGGTGAATTAACTCATTTCCTGAAACTAATATTAATAAGAAAATGGGAGGTATCAATTACTGCAAGTTCTCTTTTTATCTGACATAGTTTTGGACATAAATTTACGATATTTTACTATAGGGATAAAAAACTTTTGGTCCTAAGGTACGAAAATTCTGCTTTGGATCCTTGTAATATACTATTCAACATATTTAATTTTTAATTTACTAAAATGTGTGTTTTTGACTTCTTCATATAGAAAATATGTTATATTTGATGACTATTTATAAATATATTACAGTTAAATATGAAATAACAATACAAACTTAGTATAGCTAATGAGTAACTAAGTGATAGAACAATTAATAATTATTGAAAATTTGTGAATATTCACAACTAAGGAATCAAAAGTGCATAATTCAATTATCTGTATGTTCAATGGTCTATCAAATCTATAGTATCCGTGAAGGGCTATGAATGTTTGTTTCGTCTTCTGCGTTGTCTTTCCTGTTTCTTGTTCTCCTTTCATAAGAGGGGTTAGTAGCTTCCATTGTCTTCTTTTGGATCCTCATTTTCTTAGCTGAAAGCCGGAAATAAGATAAAAGAATAATAAAAAAAGACCATAGTAGATCTATGATTAGCCCTCGGTCTTGCTCTCCTTTGTAGTTGATGCCTCAATATTGTTTTTCTCTTGGGCTATAAAGGTGATTGAAAATATGCTTGCTTTTTCAATAATATTTGGATCACTCTTCTCCTAATCCTTTAATTCTCTGACTGATTGCTTCTCATAATCCTTTCAGTTGAGGTTTATAAAGACCTTGTTGATATTTAGCACCTTTCTCAACTTTGGGTGTAGAATTCTTCACTTAGTATTACTATGCCCCTGCACTTTGCAATGATAACATTATTCCAGGACACTTTGGTTGATTGATTCCAACTCCCCATCTTGATTCCTAACATTGATCTGAATTTCTATCACCATTGGTCTTATTATATTAATTTCAACCATGATTTTAGCCGTAGTAGGTCTTGTTTTAAATAGTGTAGCTTTATCCGTAATGATTACAACATCAATTGGGGCACAATGTGTCGCACTAAAAGAAGTTACATCTTAGATTTGACAAGTTAATCCAGACCAGAGCCAAAGTAGTTTCTGCCTCCGGCTTGAAATTTATCTTCTACAATAAATTCATTTGCATGTTACAAATTCGCAAAAAATCCCAACCATAAAACATTTCAATGATCTTCATCTAGATCAAAATCTACGAACACATGGTGCATATTATAAGCCCCTATTTTGACGGACAGGTATAGCATTCAAGAAATCATCTTTGATTCTCTCAATAGCTAGTCGAATTCTTGAAAACTTATCAATGATAGTGAGTTTGCTTCATGTTCTTTGTTCGAAAATAATACCACTTGTTCACCCTCGACAAGTTCATAAGGTCGGTGCATTAGTCTCACCCTCTTCTTTGTTCCACTACCACTAGCATTGTCCTGTTCAGCTAAAAAATAGATCTGAAAGAAATAATTCCTTTGATTATTTTTATTGATTGAAAGACTATTTATACAAGTTACATATTTTCATAATAGGAGAATCATATTCCTATTCTACTCCTAAAACCTTATTCTACTTGGATACTAACTATACATTTATGGTAATACAATTATTATGGTAAGTGTACAATACTAATTACATTACAACATTACCTAAACTAGTATACTAAATATTTACCTAAGCTACACGGTACAAAGGGGGAAAAATCTGAGAGCCAGCCGAGACCCAATATACACATGTATATTGTGTATATTTAACACACCCCGCAGTCATAGCGGGCGGTCTTCGAACGCTGAGACTGTCCCTAAAATCTTCAAAAAAGACTGAGGGAAGACCCTTTGTACAGATGTCGATAATTTGATATCTTGACAGGACATGGCAGAAGCGTACCTGACCACGAGCAACCTTTTCGCGGACAAAGTGAATGTCCATCTCGATATGTTTAGTGCGTTGGTGCTGAACCGGATTACCAGAAAGGTAGATGACACTAATATTATCGCAATAAACCAATGTTGCTTTCTGAATAGGTGAATGAAGCTCCAATAGCAAATTACGTAACCAACATGATTTCGAGACCACATTAGCTACCCCTCGATACTTGGCCTCGGCACTGGATCAGGATAATGTAGACTGGCGTTTGGCAGACCATGAGACTAGGTTATTGCCAAGAAACATACAATAGCCAGACGTAGACCGTCTGGTGTCTGGACAACCACCCCAATCAACATCCGTATACGAGACAAGTGTGGACGTTGAGGAAGGATATAAATGCAACCCATAGTCAAATGTACCCTGAATATATCGAATGATGCGTTAGAGTGCATTCATGTGCTCAACTCTGGGATCATGCATGAACAAACATATTTGCTGGACAACATACGTAATATTTGGTCTCGTAAATGTAAGATACTGAAGGGCCCCTACAAGACTGCGATAGCGGGTCGGATCCTCGTATGGTACGCCGGCCGCGGCACTAAGCTTGGGCTTAGTATCAACAGGAGTGGAAGTGGACTTACAAGATGACATCCCAGCCCTCTCAATGATCTCAGCTGCATACTTCCTTTGAGATAAGAACAACCCATCTGAATGACGAGTGACAACAATTCCCAAAAAGTAACTCAAGGGCCCCAAGTCTTTCATAGCAAACTCAGAGTTGAGCATGGTCATGATAGACTGATGTAAGGCATCGGAAGAGGCAGTCAAAATAATATCATCCACATATAACAGAATATAGGCCAAAGATGACCCACGGCGGTAGATGAACAAGGAATTATCCGACATGCTGTGAGTGAACCCAATAGTCGAAACATAGTCTGCAAACCTCATATACCAGGCCCGGGGAGACTTCTTAAGCCCATATAAGGACTTCTTCAATAAACAAACATGATGAGGATGTTTAGGATCCTTGAATCCCAAAGGGTGATACATATAGACTGTTTCCTTGAGATCCCCATGTAGGAAATCATTCTTTACATCTAACTGATGAATAAACCATGCCTTCGAAAGAGCCAAGCTAATCACAGTGCGAATGATAGCTGGCTTGACCACCAGACTAAACGTCTCACCACAATCTACACCAACCTGCTGAGTCTTACCATCACCCACAAGCCGCGCCTTATGTCGAGTAAATGAACCATCTCAATTCTCCTTATGAGCAAAAATCCACATAGACTTGATAATATTAATACCAGATGGATGGGGCACCAACTCCCACGTCTTATTATCAATAAGAGCATTATATTCATCGGTCATAGCAATTTTCCAATTCGGGTCATTTAAGGAAGACACAAGATTATGGGGTAAGGGGGTTTAGGGATATTAGAATGTAAATTAAAATGTCTTTTTGGTTTAAAAACACCCCGTTGACTACGAGTGACCGGTCTATGACTCAAGAAAGAATTGGGCAGATTTCAGAAATTTCTTTGGGCTCGGAGACGGGGCGGCGAGCGATGGGCTTTCTTGGCCCAACTTCGATAAGCGAGGTAAGGCTGGACGGTTCGAGGTGGATTGGGCGCTGTCGCTGGGCGGCCTAGTGGTGTCTTGGGGCTGGCGATGGGTGACGGACAGTGGGACCGATGAAACGATGGAGCCATTGGAGAATTTTGGGTATGGGATACGTCCGAAAAATGGTGAATAATATACGGGGATATACTATCATCCAAAAAAATATACGAATTAGGCACTGGAGTATTAACTTTAGCAAATGGCAATTGAGATTCATTAAAAACTACATGGCGATTAATGATGATTATATTAGAGAATAAATCAAAGCATTTGTAGCCATGATGATTAGACGGAAAACCCAAAAACACACACGGAGTAGACCGGGCCTGAAGTTTGTTATTTGCGGGGGACGGGAATAACGGATAGCACAAATACCCAAAAACCCGAAGATGTGAATATGAATGAATTTTATTATATAAAATTTGAAGGGGGGAAGAATATGTCAAACCTTTGGAATGAATTATGTTAAGGAGATAAGTAGCCATTTGTAGAGCATGATGCCAAAAAGACGGGGCTACGGAAGCATGAATTAATAAAGTTCGGACAATGTTATTTATGGAACGAATTTTGCGTTCGGCTTTCCCATTTTGTGAAGATGTATGAGGACAAGAAAAGCAGAAAATGATCCCATTATTAGCACATAATTCCTGAAACACCCCATTGTCATATTCTTTTCCATTATCACACTGAATATTTTTTATTTCTCGTTCGAATTGGGTTCTAATGAATGCTCTGAATTTTAAGAAGACGGAAAAAATTTGAGATTTTTTCTCTATTGGAAACGTCCATAAAAACATAGAATAATCATCCAAAAAAGAACATAATACCGATGACCCACAGAACTAAGAATAGGAGACGTCCATAAGTCACTATGAATAATATCAAATGGCATTAAAGTATGAGAATTTGAGTCTACAAATGGCAACTTAACAATTTTTCCTAAAGAACAAGACTGACAATTTGAAGTACTACTCGTACCCTTATAAGAAATAAAACTATTTTTATCTAATGACGACAAAATAGATGATCCCGGATGACCAAGACAAGCATGCCACAAGGAAGGAGAAATGGCTGCAAAGGCGGATGGCAGGGCTTGACTCGAAGGACCGGATCTGGGTGTGATAGGATAAAGATCTACCCTACTATCACACCTCATGAGAGGACTCCCCGTCTTGAAATCCTTCACAGAGAAACCAAATGGATCAAATTTAATAGAAACAGAATTGTCAGTAGTGAATTTACGGATAGAGACTAAGTTTTTAATCAATTTGGGGGCGTGTAGGGTGTTTTTCAAGATAAGAGGTGGATGAGGGGGAGATAAAGTTTTATGACCATAACCATAAATTGGAATAGAATTACCATTACCAATAATTATGCCGCGAGGGTTGCTCAAATTGAAATAAGACGAGAGCGTACATGAATCGGATGTCATGTGGGGTAGTGGCACCGGTGTCCATATACCAATTTGGGTCCGGAGGATTTAAACCAAGCGTGTGCATTGCGGCTTCGATGTCTGTAGACGTAGGTGCCACTACGTGATGGGCCTGCGGGGA
The DNA here is from genome assembly GCA_029783415.1 of Anisodus acutangulus. Classification (NCBI taxonomy): domain Eukaryota; kingdom Viridiplantae; phylum Streptophyta; class Magnoliopsida; order Solanales; family Solanaceae; genus Anisodus; species Anisodus acutangulus. The sequence goes on along the minus strand of CM056496.1, from coordinate 46,831,851 downwards.
CCGAGGCCCAAGTACCCCTGCTTGCTGCCTCGGCCCAGAGGACTAGCTGTATGTGGTCCAGGCAGAATTGGGCCTGGACTGCTGCTAGGTCGTCCACTGCTAGTGGGGCGAAATTGGACTGGGCCCAAACTGTGGATGTGGGGCCCACTGCCATTGCATAGGGGCCCACTGTGGGGCCCAAAATTGTTGTTGCTGCTGACCACCACAACGGCCGCCACCTCCACCACCATTCTGCCGGCTGCCGCCGCGGTTCTTGCCATTTTTCTTATTTCCACCATTTTTGCCGCCACCATTGTTGCGGTTTTGGCCCGAGTTGTTGGAACCGGTATGATAAACCATAGACTCGGTCATCATGACTACTGGACTAGCACCGGTAGCCGCTCGTTTTGCCTTACCTGCTTCTTCGAGTGTAAGCATAGAACGAGCTTGATAAAATTGCGAAAGCGGATTGCTTTGCCGAAGAAGCGTTCCAACACCATTATAGGCCTCGGAGAGGCCGGAAACCATTTGGAGGACCAAACGATCATTCGAAACTGGCGCGCCAACGTTGTGAAGTTGGTCCTGCAATTCCTTTAATCTTTTGCAATAAGCCGAAACATTAGGGAAATCTTCCATATTGACGTGGGAGAAATCCTGCTCAAGAGTAACATCTCAAGAATTTTGATTATGTTGGAATATATCACGCAGTCTATCCCAAGTTGCATGTGCTGTAGTGTCAGGCTCAATAATCGTTTGCAAAAGATCGGTAGAAATTGTGGAATATATCCACTGGTGGATAGTGGCATCAAGAGTCGTCCACAACATAGGATCTTCTTCGCATTTTGGCACCTCCGTATCCTCAGGAGCCGCGGGGCTTATGTGATGGATGACTTGATGCGAGCATGCGTGAATTTTGAACAGTTCGGCCCACGTCGCATATTTGACGTTTTCTATCTCAAGAACAAGATGAATGTTATTCTTGATGTTAGAAACTGTAAGGGCAGGATGAAACGTGTTCCGGGATGTAGACATATTGATAGAACAATATGTGATTGAGGGACTTGGAAGGAAAATTTGGGAAGAGAGGAGAGACCGTCGGTACGAAAAACGAGACAAAGAGGGCTCGGAATTCGAGGTGGCGACAAGAGTAGGAGAATTTTTAGAGAGAGGATTTTAAGACCTAGACTTCTGATACCATGAAAGAAATAATCCCTTGATTATTTTCATTGATTGAAAGACTATTTATACAAGTTACATATTTTCATAATAGGAGAATCTTATTCCTATTATACTCCTAAAACCTTATTTTACTTGGATACTAACTATACATTTATGGTAATACAATTATTATGGTAAGTGTACAATACTAATTACATTACAACATTACCTAAACTAAGATACTAAATATTTACCTAAGCTACACGGTATAAAGGGGGGAAAATCCGAGAGCCAGTCGAGACCCAATATACACATATATATTGTGTATATTTAACAAGATCGATGTGTCCAAAGGAATGCTCAGTTCCCTTGAAGTGTGACTTTGAGGTTTCTTAGAGGGGAAGTTCGATGTGGGAGCTTATTAGGTGTCTCCGCTTGATAGAATGACATTTTAGTCAAATTTACAACAAACAACAATGGCATACCCAATTTAATTTTATAAGTGGGGTCTGTGGCGGGTTGTATGTACGCAAACCTTATCCCTATTTTGAGAGGTAGAAAGGCTATTTTCAATAGACATTAGACTCAAGAAAAATATTTTAAAGCAGTTCGGAAAAAAGAAAATAACGAAAGTGAAGAAGCCATGATATAATACTAAAGAGAGCATGACAAAACATTCTGAAAAGGAACAGTAACTAAACAAAATAATACAATAATCGAAGTACAAAAAATAATAAATAGTAACAAAAATTGAAGAATAAGAAACTACAAGAGTAATACTACAATCACTAGTATGGAAGGATAAGCGAGACAACCATCTTCTAACCTTCTACCCTAATTTGTGTCCTTTATAACCTCCTATCTAAAGTCATGTCCTCGGTAAGCTGAAGCTGCGCCATGTCCTGTCTAATCACCTCTCACCAATAATTCTTTGGCCTACATGTACCTCTTCTGAAACCATCTATAGTCAACCTCTTACACCTTCGCACAGGGTCATCAGTGCATCTTTTCTTGACATGCCCAAGCCTCGCTTTTCACATCTTGTCCTCCATCAAAGCCACTCCCACCTTGTCCCGGATATATTTATTTATAATCTTATATCTCTAGTATGCTCACACATCTATCTCAACATCCTCATTTGTGCAACCCTCATCATCTGAGCGTGAGAGTTTTTAACTGGCTAATACTTTGCTATATACAACATAGTCAGTCTAACCACCACGTTGTATAACTTGCATTTAAGTTTTGGTGGCACATTTTTATCACACAAGACTCCGGAAGAAAGCATCCATTTCATCCACCCTGCACCAATATAATATGTGACACATCATCAATCTCCCAATTACCTTGGATAATAGGTCCAAGATACTTAAAACTTCATTTCTTTTGGATGACCTGGGTATCAAGCCTCATTTTTATGCCATACTCATGCATACGTCACTGAACTTGAATTTTAAGTATTATGTCTTGGCCCTGTCAGTTTAGTCAAATTTGTCAGACAAAAATCTACATTACCGTTGAATAACCATGTGCTATGTGGAAACTAACAAACAAACCTTGAACGATAATAAATTATAAAATAACAAAGAAATATATAAAATAGACAAAATAATTTGAGGTGGTTTGATCAATTTACCTACATCCACGCGAGAGGAGATGAACAATCCACTATATAAATTAGAGTACAAAATAACGATAGAACAACCTCACAATATTCACTCTTAAAGAGGTTCACACAAGTGGCAGGATAACACTTGTGTCCACAGTTTTCCTTCTAAAAAAGACTCTCCGGCCCTTAAAGACTGCATTGTTAATGCAACCATGTGAGAAAGAATGAGCATCAATTTATAGGAGTCCAAAATATTTTCCTCCAAGAAAATGATTAGTCAGACAAAGATTTATATATTTTTTCCTAGGAAAATATTAATTACGGTAAATGTTTTGCCCTCCCTTTAAGAAAAGGTAAACCTATATATGGTAAAAAAGTTAGGGTAAATACCTAATAGCTTTGTCTCTTCTTTTTATTATTTTTGGTTTAATCATCTAGTATTTAAATTTTACTGGTCAGATCAATCTAAATTTGCGCCGTATTGAATCCATTTAAGAGGAAAGGACTTTCTACTAGAAACTTTTTATTCCCAAAATTGGAACTCAAAACATCGGATTAAAAATAAAAGGAGCATGTCCTCCGGGGCATAGTCCAGTGGCAAAGCCTGGGCGCTATAAGGCGCTCTGGCATGGGACAGCGTGGGTTCGATTCCCCGCAAGCACGAAGAAACTCTGCATGTTGGGGAATTTGACCTTGTCTCATTGATCAGTTGTACGCTCCCAGAAAACTGGTCACCGGAGCACATCCCGCGATTTACCTGGTAATAGTGTTGAAGGACCGGTGCTATTACCTCCAGGACGTAGTCAGGCGCAAGTCTGGAGATCTGGATTATCAAAAAAAAAAAAAAAAAAAAAATAAAAGGAGCACGCATTCCATCATACCCTACCGTGTGGTTGCGTCATTGCTATAATCAAATAACAATGACGATTTCATTTCTGGATTGATTATCTAATAGACGACAGTGTGGATAAACTAGAAAGCATCGGAAAGGGAAAAAGGCACACAAAGAAATAATTGGAATCCTAAAATTTTGTTTGAATAGTTTTAATTATACCTAATAGCTAGCTGAAGTGATGCTACTTTTCCCAGAGAATGTTCTACATCATTAAGAGGGATAAAGCCATAAATAGCTGCAAACGTAGCATTTTAATATATAATTTGAATTTACATATGGCCTCCCAATATATAGAACAAATTTTTCATTTTCTTTTCCTTCTATAGTATATATTTACGAAGTGTGTGTGTCAGAGATAGTCCTAAAGGTCCATATACAACTAGATATAAATAAAAGAAAGATTTACTTTCATTTTCAGTTTGTACACTCATGCATATGCACAAACGCACATCACTCAACATATCATCGTGATAATAAATTAAATGCATAATTATAGGATTCACTGTCGAAGTCATTGTTATTATTTCTCATATTGGACCTTTGTGAGCATTGACTAAAAATTCTGAATTTTTGGAACACTTCACTATGTAGTAATATATGTTGGAACCTCCTTTTCTTATTAAAAATAATATAGGTGGCTATCAAATTCCTATTCTATTTGGTATAACTAATTTTTCTTAAGTTTAATCTAAAATCTTTTTCATCATGAAATTGACAAACATTATCAAATTAACTTTATGAAAAGCCTCATTTGAAGGTTCATATCATGGCATGTCATCTCATAAAAATATCATGAATCTCTTTGACACTTACTTTCAAGGAAAAATATAATAAAAGTGATAGAGACTTTTTGGTGAACTATTTCTCTTATCGTATTTGAAAGAATATACACGTATATATTCCATATATATTTTATATAGTTCTATTAGAATTCTTGTACAAATATAATTATGGTAGTAATCTTATATTAAGAAAAGATAGTAGTCTTATATTAGGAAAATATAGAATTCTTGTATAAATGTAATTATGGAATATACACGATATATACGTGTATATTCTTTAAGTATTTTTTTGAATTTGGTAAAGGGGGATAATGTAAGAAGACAAAAAGGGAAGGAAAGAAAAGGCAGAAACAACAATGGGACCTAATTAGTACATGAGGTTGAAATTTCTCTCACAGCTAAGTAATGGGGTCTCTTTGTTGTGATTTGATTTATCGTACGGATGAATCTCCATAGATTGGGACTATTTCCAATAATAGAGAATTGTGGTATGGGCATAAGGATTTTGGTGTCTGATTGTCATACATTGTGGTTCCTCAAGGGCTGAAATGGCAAATTTTCTTTGAGCTTTCTCTCAATTATTATTATTTGGGGTATCCAAAAGTTGAATTGGGAGTAGAATGGCTACTCTTTGAAATGGTGGGGCAATTCAACTTTTGAGATAATATGAGATGTGTACCTACAAAATAGTTCATGTCTCCCTATTTTAAGTAACAAGTTCATAGGCTTTTCCATAGGGATGACTTTGTGTATTCCCTCCATTTTACTTGGATTGGATCGTTCAACTATAAATTGGTAGTAACATTTTTAAGACAAAAAAAAAAGTAAGTTGTTTAATGCATATTTATAAACATGTGAGGTCATATTTTAACTTTTGTTAAGGAAAATATATAATTGTTGGACAAATTGTAGTGAGAAGAATTCGAGGGTAATTAATTAAATTTGTGTTATTTAAAATATAAATAACAATTAAAACTTACATCTAATCACTAGTGATACTTTTGGTAGTAGTGAGTCTTCCGCTAGTAAGTTTGAGAGTAAATTCCCCAAAATATCACCCATTTATTGAGAAATTGCCTATAAATATCATTTTTGTTTCTTTTAGAATTAGAATGTCAACCAGCTATCACTATTTTACTCATGATATACCAGACACATAAAATCCTCCTTCTCTCATAGTTGGCATGTCACATAAAATTCTATTTTTTAAATAATAAATTTATTTAACTCATCAAATCCATTTAACTCAATCCAAACCCATTTAACCAATCAACTCATATTTTATACCTATTTAACCCGATTAAAAAATATCAAAGGAGCGTAAATTTTAAATTCGATTTTAAATTTTTTGATTTTTGCACTCTTAACGTATACTCCCTTTTATGATTTACTTCCTATTCTATTTTGTTTTAATAATATGCACCCTAATCTCTCTTATAAAATAATGATAGTTGGGTGACATTCTAATCCTAAAATAAATAAAAGTGATATTTATAGACAATTTTCAATACATGGGTGAACTTTTGTGGAATTTACTCTAAGTTTGACTCTCACTTCTCTGTTGTATATTTTCCTTCCCCTTCTTGATAACACAAGACTTAACATTTATAGGAAAACCTAAAAAAGTAAAGGAATTTTTTGTGCACGGAAGACGTATATGAGATATTGCAATAGTTTGTTTCCTCAAGAAAATATTTGTATTCTTTAGTAAAAGTGGAATTTGTCATTAAGAAGAGAAGATTTTAAAAGACCCACCATAGTTTGATTAATGAAACACCTTTGTATAAGTTGACTTAGCTCTTTGTAGCGGCTGCCTACTTTCGTTGGACACTATTTTTTTTCTTTAGGCAAGACGCCAAGAACATATCATATATTGCACATAAAAAGGCTAACTGGTTGCACTATACATGGGCAAAAGGATCAAATATAGTAACTCTCTAATATAGTAGTTTTTAATATATAGTTTTTGTGTCAATAAAAACAGGAAAGAAATAAGAAAACTGAAAACCCGTTTAATTTATTTGAGAAGAAATGCTAAGAGGAGGTGATCTAGAAGAATATAATCAAGAAATCGTATGACCCAAATAAACTCTAGACTGGTCGTTGCGTCTAAATTCCTACCATACTCCACAAGAACACGTTTCTTCAATAAATATGTTTTTTTTTGTAGTGAATATGTTAGAATTCTGGCAACTCTCGTACCTATACCTAAGCACACTACAACACTTCTTTCATACACCAGAAAAAGGAGGAAAGAAAAATTGCCAAGACATGAGATCATCAAGCTTTCATGGATAATGTTTTGACATTTAGTGGGGTAAAAGTCATTGATAGATCATGCCTGGATATTGAATTTACTGAAATTATGGTCAGTTTCTAATTTTTATAGCCTTTAAATGTGAATTCATCCGGTGCACAAAGCATCTCGCGTTAGTAGGGTCCGGGAAAGGTCCGCGCACGAAGGGGTGTGATGTAGATAGTCTACCCTAATGCAAGCATTAGCGACTATTTCCACAGGTCGAACCCATCACATACAAGTCACACGGAGATAATTTTACCGTTGCTCCAAACTAAGGCTCCCCTTCAAAATGTAAAGTCATGCAACTAAATATTATTATTTTTAATAGGGTAAAGGGTCAAATTTCCCTCTAAACTATGCGAAAGGAAACATATTTGCCCTCTATTAATAGTTGGGGTCAAATATGCCCTCGTTGTTACTAGTTGGGATCAAATTTTCTCCTTAGCTATGCGAAATGGAACAAATTAGCTCTTATTTGTAAATCATCGAAGCTTAGCACCCGGTGATGCCATGTATCACACAATTAAGGATTAATATTTTTAAAATGAGGGTAAATTTGAACCATTTGCATAGTTCAGGGGCAAATTTTATTCTTTCGAATAGTTCAAGGGTAAATTTGACCCTTTCACATAGTTCAACGGATAATTTGACCCTTCCCCCTAATTTTGAATTTTAAAAATTTTTGTTCCTCCTTTCTCTCTTCTGACCGCTACCTGTACCACCAATTACCCTTTCTTCCTCCTTTTGACCCATATTCGGTTGTACATCTATATTAAAATAATATTTTATATTGCATATTCAAATCATTTAGCGCATTCCCTCCCAGTAATGTAGGTGATTGTGGAGTAACGGAGAGAGAGAAATAGAAGAGAAAGGGGAAGAGAAGATGGTGGCGGAGGCGATGATGACAGTGATCGATAGGAGAGATGAGGAGGTAGGAGGAGGAAAGGGTGATTGGTGATAGTATTAGTGGTCGGATTAAAACATTCAAAATTAGAAGGAAGGGTCAAATTTATCCTTGAACAATATGAAAGGGTCAAATTTGTCCTGAATATGCGAAAAGTATAAATTTACCTTCTGTAAAAATAATTATCCTTAATTGCGTGACATGTGGATCATCCAGTGTCACGCTTCCACCATTTAAAATCTAATGGAAAATTTATTCCATCTAGCATAATTTAAGGGGAAAATTGATCCCAAGTAGTAATGACAAGGATATATTTAATCCCAACTATTAAGGGAAGGCGAATCTATTCCATTTCGAAGAAAATCATATTGAGGACTAGGATGTTATCACAAGGGGAAACAAATTGAGCATTGCTCTTTTATTTATAAGTGATTTTCCTCGTTGTCTTTCTTAAGGATATCGGTTAACTCTCGAACATTTAGTTAATTTTTCACATTTTTGTCTTCTCTATTTTTGGGTGATTTATAGTGTTCTTTGAATTGAATTTAGATTCTGACAAGCTGATGTTAAATCCAATAAATTGATCATAACAAAATGATACCAGAGATTTTAATTAAAAATATAGTATATGACTCACATGTCCTCATCTCCAATGAAGTAAGAGGTGGATAAGTTCAATTGAGGATCAAGTTACAATTTGAGGAAGATTAGAATAAAATCTTCATTATCACTATAAGATTTATGCAAGAAACAAAGAAGAATTTTGTTAAATGTACAAAAGATGGGGTAGATATGCGAGAGAAAGCTTGAGTGCAATTTTCATGGGTGTCACCAATAACATTTTATGAAATATTATCAGTGAAATAATGCTAGAATTTGTGGTGTAGAAGAAACTAGAGAAGTTCTATTATGAAATATCATTGATTAACCGTCTTTTATCTGAAGAAAAGATTGTACAAGCACAAAATGGATGAGAGTATATGACAATAAAAGATTATATTGGTGAACGGTATTCTAATTATCATGAACATGAATAATATAGATATTGAGATTGCATGTAAGGATCAAGCCTTGATTTGTTAAGTTTATTGTCTCCATAGTATAAAATCTTTGTTGATAATTAGTCTACTAGACTGATACGATTCCAAGGTCGTTTTCTCACCAAAAACACAGGTTCTTAAGTTGTTCAATTTTATGTTTTCGAATGTTAATGTGTGCTTAATTAGAGCGAGGGAGCATGCGTTATCAATGAACATTTTAGATATGTGCAGATAATTAGCCTAATTTCATAATCTCTAACCATAGTTTCATTGTTTAATGCTTTATGAAATTGAATTTTTTTAGAACTTTATAGAAAGCTTTTAAACCCTCATGTTATGTTTTCATAGGGAAGCATGTTAGATGAAGAACTGATTCGTACTTTCAGAATATAATTAGGCCTAAATGGTAAAAGAATGTTTTAAGAACATAAGTAAATTCTAAAGGTCACAAAAAAATTAGAAATGTTTTTGGAGTTTACCTTAGATTTTTTAGAAGGTTTCCATGACCTTTAGTGGTTCATGTCTACCCCAATATTACTCATGTTAGAGAAGATTAGTGAGAATGTTGATTCAACCACTATGGCAGAATATGCCTGGTACGACATAGAATACGAGCATGTTATAACCTGATCTGTGTGACACTACAAGAATGAGGTCCATGCGATCGACTAGGATCATCCACTATATTTTTGACAAATAATTGGACATTTTATTTATCAAGTGAAACGGTTACAACTCAAGAAACAGAAAAATACAGCCTCAGGGAGTGGCTAAGCAACGAGCTTTAGTCTACATCCCACTACTCACTTCAGTATATCATTCTACTCTTAACTAGGGATAGTGTTGGAAATTTGCCTTTGGTAGGGAGGTGCGTCCACTCATATTTAATGAATTAAACACTAGGGTTCCGCATGTTGGAGGCTTTGTCTCTTCACACGTGCATAATCCACTAAGTGAGTAGATGACCGTAGGGCCAAGAATCGTCAAATTTCGTTGAGAAATGAAAGAGATATTGGTCCATGAAGTAAGGTGTTTGATGCATGAAAATATAGTGTGGGACAAATCTACCATATCGGTGGGAAAAGGAGGAATTGCTCTCTTTACAAGTCTCAAAATTGGCTAAGGGTTTGGGACCCCAAGGGGTAACTCATGTGTTTGAAGGAGGGAGGACCTAGGTGTGCTTGGGTTCGAGGCTAAGCCCACACGCACGCCACACGCCCGTCCGGTCCGGGCTCGGGTCACGGGCCTTGGGCTTCTTCTGATAGACCCCTAAATTGTATAATATTTACAGTTTGGTCCTTAGAGTTTCTAGAAAGCTGAAACTGGGAATGACGGAGGCAGAAATCAGCCATTACTTAACTCCCTCACTAATGGCCATAAACATCCATTACTTGGCGGTTGAGGAGTCCCTCCCCTTATGCTATATATTGGAGTTTTTTGGCTCAATTGTTGTGACTGAAAACGAGACTACACTATATACACACAGAGACAAACATAAGAGAGAAAATTATGTCCAAAACGTGAGCAGAAACAGTGCACGAAAATAGAAAACTCTTCCTTCCTTTTCTATTATTCAGCAAGTCATTTCGTGTTTGTTTTCTTCGTCAGAATCAACCTATTTGCTTTGTAGTGTTTATTAGTTGTTGTTTTATCTTGGGAGACTATTGCCCGTTAACGTAAAAGCATATATACAGGGCAATCTTGTCTTAAAAACAGAGAGCCATCTCTCGACTCAGCCACAGTTGTAACAATCCAGATTTAGTGTTTCTTGATTTCAAGTTATCAAGATTCAACATTCAACAAGCTTGCAGCAGTTCTGAATATTGGCTATTTGTTTATCCTTTCGAACACTTGTAATATTTATTTACTTTCCGTACTACTTTACATATCCAAAAATTTTAAGACAAGATTGTATTAGTGTTCGAAAGATGTCGGTCGAAAGTTGTGTGACCTAATCTGGATATAGCTGTGGTTTTCTGGTAGAAGAGAGTTTTGATTATGCTGTTGAAGGTCAACGTGTTCATGATGTCACCGCTCCGGAGAGTGGTGGGAACAAGCGCCCACGAGAGGCTGAGGATGTCAACTGGGACAAGAGGAGAAGGCTGAAGATGTGGTTCTATCTTGTAGCAGAAGGCCTATATCTGTCCCAGAAAAAGGAACCGAATTATGGTAAGGAGGAAATGGACATTTAGTCCGACCAAGTGACTGAAGTGGGCCACAATACGAAATTGGGATAAGTAATTTTTCTTTCTTGTCAAGAATAAGGTTAAATGGTGTCTGATTAAAATGCGCTTAAAGTAAGGAGGAATATGAAAATGTTTTCACGATATAATTTATATTCCTTACGCTTTAAAATCAGAAGTTTAATCTCACCTTCCTTTCCGTTTAAAGATTGGATTTTGTAAACGACTTAAAAAGATTCGTTCTTTTAAGTGTAATTATTAAAAGTGTATAATGTATGTTCTCACATATGAGGGAAAAGATCCACTGACTGTGCGAAAACTGTTACCACTCTTAAGTAAGTGCCAAGAATTGTCTGGGCACCAATCTCAAGGGAAGAAGACTAAAAGATAATGTCTTATCTTAAGACGTTGACCCTGTCACACTATTTGACAGAAGATCCCTCATTTGATAGGATGATATTGGACACTCAGTCGTACAAAGCCTACGGACGACTGGAGTGGGCCAAAATTCCTTTGATAGGATGATATTGGACACTCAGTCATACAAAGCCTACGGGCGACTGGAGTGGGGCCAAAATTCATTTGATAGGAAAAGTAATGGACACCTAGTGTGGTGGGCCAGAGTTTCCAAGTCTTAAATGATCTGAAGGCCAAAAGAAAGGCAGTAAATAAATTGGACACTCAGTCTGCCAAAGCAACTGGAGTATGCCAGAGTATCCAGATCACATATGATCCAATTACGCCCTAACCACGGGCAAAAGGTTGTTCATGTGAAGCAACGCCACCTCTAAAATCAAAGGGGTTGGAGAGGTTGTCCTCAATAGGACTTCATGGAGTAGGATCACTCTAAAATGAGGTGATACATGCCCCAAACTTGGTTTAAGGGACGATGTTGGTCAAGCTGGTATGAGACTAGTCCAACAGGTCTATAATAACTAAGAATGGTACAGTATGTCTGTAGCCAAATGAATGATATATTTGTAATCCGTGCATCTATGCCATCATAGATTAAGACACGTTAAATAGAAAGTTATTCAAAAGCTAACGAAGTTGAGATTGTTGCCTTCTATCGACATAAACCCTCAAAATGAATGTTAGGTAGACGAAGAGGCAAAATCATCTTTCCATTCCATCAAAAGAATAGAGAAAGAAACACCGCTTCTCTAGAACTTAGTCACACCTACTTGGGTGATTTAAAGTTTATACAAAATAGAGGGGGGAGAAAAGTACGTTGTGACCTTCATTGATGATGGTACAATGTATTGCATACTTGGCTTGTTGAAAAGAAAAGATGAAGTTGTTGAAGCGGATAAGCGCTACAAAGCAGAAGTTAAAAATCAACTTAGCCTACGGATTGAGGAATTCATAGTGATAGAGGAGGAGAATGTGAAGCATCGTTCATCAAATGACTACTCATTACTCACCTCAGTCTAACGATGTTAGCCAAGCGCAAAGCCGTACGCCCAAATTATATAGGGCAAGGAGATCCTTACCACTAATGCGATTCTCAACAGAAATACACATAAGGATAATGATAACTCTCCGTGTGAACCATGAAAAGGATATCACATACAAATGTTGTGATGTAGGGTGGCTTGGTATAGGTTGGAATACTGAAATAAGTCAAGTTGAACCTAAGACTATAGATTGCATATCCACTGGATCTGCAAATAACAGTAGTGCTTATCGCCTCTTGGTGTCAAAGAATGCTGAATTCTTTGAGTATAACTTTCCTTGAGAAGGAAAAAGAAGTAATTACTCGAGGTTAACAAGAACCCACGTGGGCCTGACTGTCCGAAACTAGACATTCCATATCAACAGAACTCGGAAATTGCTGACTATCCGGAACTTAATATTCCAGATCTATAGAACTCAGGGATTCTAGATGTTGAACCAAGATGGAGCAAAGAGGGGACAAAGACTTGTTCCAGGCCTTATAGCTTGTATGGTTAAGAACGAATCATGGACAATTAACAAAGAATTGTCATCTCTAGAAGCGCTGCTTTGGAAAGAAGCTACAGAGAGAGAAATAGATTCCATCATATAGAACCATACTTGTGTAATGGTTGATCTTCCTCCGGGAAAAGAACCTTTGGGTTGTGAAAGAGGATACTCAAAAGTGAGTACCAAGTAGATGGATCTACTGACGAGTATAAAGCCTCGACTACTTGTACATATGCTTCCCTGTGAATAACTTAACATCCAGGGCCATTGCAGTCTTGTATGGCATGAATGTTGAAACAGTCTTCCTAACCGAAGAGTTGGAAGGGGAGGATCAGAGTTGGTTGCTGGACTGTTGGGATTCTTCCTGAACTTTCATTTTGGTCCCTGAAATATTTACATTTTGGTCATGGAGGTTTCAGATAAAATAGAAATAATGAATCTGACCACAGAAATATTGACTCTGAAGTTAGAAAGCCAACAATTGGAAAATCAACAGTCTGGAAGTGGAAGTTATATTGAAACAAAAGATACGGGTATCATAGATGACATCTTAGGAATTGGATTTCTAAGACATCTAACGGACTGGTCTAACTCCAAACTCAATTGTGAGATAGTTGAGAGTCTCGTTGAAGCCACCAATGGATATGAATCATAGAACTGATTGGAATCATGGTGCACCCATATACAAGGAGCGATAAGTGCAGGTCATATGTAGTTCAATATATTATACACACTACAACCGACCTGGTATCGGCCTACAAAGCAGATCAGTTGAACTAAGGATCACTCGTGATTCTGGAAATAATCGATAGAAGGCGTTAAGTCAGATATGACGATATTTGAAATATTCGCTTATCTACGAATTATGATGTTCTGGATGTCCAGCGGTTCTGGGAGAGCATAGTGATGCAAACTGGACATCAGATATGAAGAACATCAATGCCACAAGTAAATGTGTATGGTGGGTCTTGGAAAATCCTCTAAGCAAACTTGCATCGGCCGATTCATGATGGAATCAGAGTTTATCGCTTTATACAAAGCATGAAAGAAGTTGAGTAACTTCATGACTCCTTAGAGGACGTCCCTTATTGGGAGAAACCCGTGCCTTCAGCAGTTATACACTGTGGCTAGACGGTCGACTTCAGGAAGGACACAGATGACGGCGTCTGAACATATCTGTCAGGATCTGTTAGAGACATAAGACCGTATGACAGTTGATCATTACGGATGTCACTTCCTTGATTACTAATCAAAGGATATATCAGACCCTTTTAACTAAGAGACTACCCAGAGATCAAGTGTTTTGCCTGTCTAGGGGAATGGGCTTAAAACCCAAACAATACGAACCTTTGCGGTGGTAACCGAACCATACTGATTGGAGATCCCAAGAATTTGGTTCAATGGGAAAACTAAGCTGCAAAAGATTCAGTTGAGCGCTTCGGTAGAAGCAAAAGCACTTCAGATAATGATTTCTGTAAGGAAACATGAATCCAAAGTTGTTCCCGCGATAGACATTAAAGTTCTACCTGCATGGTGGGTAAAGGTTAAGCTTCCAAACCTTTAACGATCCTCAAACGGTTGAGGTTAAGGTTGGAAAAACTTTTAATGATTTCTAACACTTGTGAAGTGGGGTATAGCAGGATACCTTATAGGAGATCACCTATTTAAGTGCGAGGACAGGCCACCTCAAATGAACGCACTTAAGAATTCAAGTGTGTCCATGGCCACAACGGACAAAATAGTAAAAATGAAAATGAATAAGGAGAGTTATTGTGTTGGTATCATTGTCTTGGCTTACACTGAACACTGACGGTTCAAGACATCACGTTCACTGCGCAGTAAGTAAGTCCGGTGGTATTCAACTAGGGAAGGTTCAAAGCAGAAGCTACCTCTCCTGATGCAATATCTTTTCGCTGAAAGATTGTTGAAAGTAGGCACCATATGTGTGCGCCAAAATCTCTTTCAAGAGGGGATTATTGGAAATTTGCCTTTGGTGGGGAGGTGCGTTCACCCATATTTAATGAATTAAACACTAGGGTTTCGCATGTTGGAGGCTTTGTCTCTTCACACGTGCATAATCTACTTAGTGAGTAGATGACCATAGGGCCAAAAATCGTCAAATTTTGTTGAGAAATGAAAGAGATATTGGTCCACGAAGTAAGGTGTTTGAGGCATGGAAATATGGTGTGGGATAAATCTATCACATCGGTGGGAAAAGGAAGAATTTCTCTCTTTATAAGTCTTAAAATTGGCTAAGGGTTTGAGACCCCAAGGGGTAACCCATGTGTTTGAAGGAGGGAGGACCTAGGCGTGCTTGGGATCAAGGCTAAGCCCACACGCGCGCCACCGCCACCCGCCCCTTCGGTTCCTGGCGCGGGTCACGTGTCGTGGGCCTTGGGCTTTGGTCTTCTTCTGATATACCTTTAAATTGTATAATATTTACAGTTTGGTCCATGGAGTTTCTGGAAAACTGGAATTGGGAACGACGGAGGCAGAAAGTTTCTGCCTGCCGTTTGAGTTGACTTTTGGAGCGTTAAAACTCCATTAATCTGCACCTTAACTCCTCCCTAACAGCTCCTTTATGTTGCTCATTAAATCAACCATTACTTGACTGATTAACTCCCTCACTAATGGCCATATTGGAGCTTTTTGGCTCAATTATTGTGACTGAAAACGAGACTACACTATATACACACAAAGACAAACAGAACAGATAAAATTATGTCCAAAATATGAGCAGAAACAGTGGACGAAAACATAAAACTCTTCCTTCCTTTTCTATTCTTCAGCAAGTCGTTTCGTGTTTGTTTTCTTCATCAGAATCAACCTATTTGTTTTGTAGTGTTGATTAGTTGATGTTTTATCTTGGGAGACTATTGTCCGTTAACGTAAAAGCATATATACGAGGTAATCTTGTCTTAAATACAGAGAGTCATCTCTCGACTCAGCCACAGTTGTAATAATCCAGATTTAGTATTTCTTGATTTCAGGTTATCAAGATTCAACATTCAACAAGCTTGCAGCAGTTCTGAATATTGGCTATTTGTTTATCCTTTCGAACACTTGTAATATTTATTTACTTTTTGTACTGATTTACATATCCAACAGATAGAAATTCATACTATTTAATTTCATATTCAACTTTGGTTTCACAACTTCTCTACAGTGAATGTCTTACACAATTTGCTTCACAATGCTATCAACACTTCTTTGCCTTTGCTAGAAAATTCTGGCATTTCTTTCTAGCCAAATGTAGTAAGTTGTTCCTGCCAGACACATCCTGTATACTTTAGCCACTAAGCTTCTTCTTTTATAGAACTGCAAGGTCCAAGCCCATTCTTGACTCCAATCTCCAACAGATCTTATAATTGCTTGCCAATTCAAAATTCTGCTCCAGATTTGTGTTGAGACCCCAAATCTGAAGAACATGTGTTCCACACTCTCAACACCTGTATTACAAAGTGGGAAAATAATGTATGTTGTAACACCCCATTTCACCAGTCTGTCTCTTGTTAATATTCTACCAGAAATGATCAATATGAGAATAAATATTCATTTAGTTGCTCCATGATTGTTGCAAACTACCTTCCTCCAGGAACTTTTGGGAATGAACCTCTGATTTGCATATAAACCTTCTTGATTGAAAATATATTCATTTGTATAAGGTCATGTTCTTGACATCTAACAGCTTGTAAGTATTGTTTAGCCTTCAAAATCTTCCTAACAATCCATGATGCATTGCCAGCCTCAACATCCCACACTAACTTGTCTTTTTCATAATAGTGTGATTTCATTTTACCCAGAGCTTGTCCTTATTTTTACATAGATTCCACACCCATCTTACAAATTGCAGCCTTGTTCCAGTGTAATATATTTAAAATGGCCAATTCACCTGCTGACAAAGGGTAACAGAACCAGGTTCAGCCTGCAACCTCACAATCTCAGCGTTTGCAGTCCCTAAATCGCCACGAGACCAGGTTCTCGCGTCTTCTCAGACAGCTTGGTTTGGAGAAGATCACTCTCAGCTTTAAGCCTCTGAATTTTTGTAGTTGCCACCTCTTGTCCCTCAATTAGAGTAGAAATAATAGAGGTACTAACACCGCCTTTCCTTGGCACACACTCGCATTCCTCCAAAGTCGCCATGGCGAACATGTATTTCTTAGTGCCCGTGGTAGCCTTACCAGTTTTGACTTGGAAGTGGACCAGTACCTTGGTCAGGAAGAACCCATATGGAAGTCCATGTCGACCTTCCCATGCATTCACCACCTTAATAATGTGCTCAATCATAATAGCTGGTAAACTGATGGATTGGAAGTTTGGCAAGGCCTCAAGAAGGATCAGGTCTGCCACAGAAGAAACAGTGCGACCTTAGACTCTTGATAGTAGCACCTTGTTAACCAATTCAAACAGAAGCTAGTACTCAGGTTTGAGCTCTTTTTTATGAGCCTTGCCTTTGTAGCAGAATCCGCCATTTTAGCAATCACACATTTGAATTCATCAGAGGCCTCCCCAGCCACATTCTTAATCCCATCAGTAGGAACCTCCAAAATTTCTCCAAGTGTCTTTTCATCCAACTCAAACTCAGTTTCATTTACGGAGACAACAAGTGTGCGATCGTCTGTGTAATAGAGGTTGGCATAAAACTTAGCCACCTCAGCCTTATAAACACCTAATGCTGGTGGGATAAATATGTGACTCAATTTTTGGAACTCAATCATCTCAATAAATTCTTTCATGCCAAATTTATCAGCAATTGCAGTATCACACACCCTCCCCAACAACACTTTTTGACTCCTCAAATTTTCTTTTCTTTCTTTCTCAAGTTGAGTAGCACTTTTGCCAATTCTTTTCTTCTTTAAGGAATGAGTTCGAGTGATACATCCCTCTTTAGTGAATTTTCCCCTCTTATCATCAGGGACCTACTCCACACTCTTTCTTCCCTTCATATTCTTCTTATTTGAATGCGTCTTTTCAGATTCCCCTTCCACAACATCATCACCATTAGATATCTCAACATCCGCATCAACCAAAACATTCTCATCACACAATCTAGTTGACCCTTTTTGACTCATAGTATGCTTAGTACCCTTTGCTTTACTCGCCTTCAAGGCAGAGTCCAGAGCACCCTTTGCAGCCTGTTTACGTTTCCTAGTTCTAGGGGCTGTTGTTGGAATGGTGGGCAGGATCCATTCCTTTGGATTTTCAACCACAAAAGCCCTTCTATGCCTAAAACTTAAAGGCCTCTCATCTTTCTTAGACTCAGTAGTAGGACCAGAATGACCAAGTCCTTTCTCAAGGAGTAGTTCCCCCAACGGCACAACAATTATAGATAAAGGTTCAGGGTTAACAGTTAGATCCAAATTGACCCTGGAGGAGCCTGGTGTCTCATCCCAGATAAGAGTTGTCTTGAGCACTGATGACTCAGACTCCTCTTGGGTTGAGGGACCAGGTCCCTCATTTATTTCCCTTGCTAACTGCACAGACCCAGACTCCAAACTACCAAAAACTCGTTCACTATTTTTCATGGCTTGCGAAGTCTTAGCTAACATCTCAAAATCTGTCATAATCTCAGCCTCACTATGCAAGATATTTGACCTACCATTTCCCGCCTTAGAAATACACCTATCCAACTCCATGGATAACTCATCTATTCTTTTACTACTCTCAGATGGAAAGGGGTTACCTTGGGATGTCGTAGAATTTTCAACACAGACCTCATTGAAAACTTCATCCATTGCAGTATTGACAACCCCACTTTCTTGCATGTCATCAGTGACTCGGTTGTAGTGCACCTGACCTTATATCCCTATTTCCGTGACTGGTTGACTTATAACCTCAATTTCCTCATTATTTTCTTCCAGTTCCTCTGTGTTATGGAAGAATTTTGACATTGACATAGTGTGCTCACTACCAATGGAGTCGGGCTTTTCAATTTGTCTGGAAATAAACAATGAGGGTACAAATTTTTGGGGAGTTTGACTTTTGCGAGTTCTAGATGGACCAGTAATTGGGGATTTTGGGGAAGTGACTGTGGGATTTTAGTCTGTGAAGCTTGGGAGTTTGGGGGGAGAATTAGGAAGAATGGATTCTGATAGTGTTGGTGTGGAAGTTGTTTCAGCCATGCAGGAGTATTTGATTAGTGATTAGACATGGTGAATTTTGGTTTGGTGATGGAACTTAGAAGGTTGAGAGAACTGCTTTGTGTGTGAGAGAGAGAGAGAGAGAGATAAAGAGTAAAGTAGAAGTTATCGGTTTAAGTGAGGAGAGAGAAATGGTGAAATATATTTATAGGGTTGTGGGTTAAGCAATTGGGTCTGTTCAAAGAAGGTGTACCGTTTGGGAAAGAAAATTGAACTTTATGATAAAATGGTATTAATGAATTAGCACTTTAACAATTCAAAGTTCATACAAGTACTGAATAGACTACTAACCTGAGTCACAGAGACTAGGTCCCTTGACGTTTTCATGAAATTTCAGGAAAAAACTTTGAGGTGTGTAATGCCACTTATGCTTGTGTTTTCCCGAGATTGTCATGTGTGTATATCTATAACAGTATAGAAGTAAGTTAGATGCCATAAAAACTATTTTTAGCATTGTATCTTTTCTCTGAACGTAGCCAGTCATTAAGGAAGATATAAATGACCAATTAGTTTGGCTTGATCAGGCCCAATTCTAAGAAATTTCTTTCAAAGTTCTCCCTGCTCAGTTCCTTAATGAAGATGTCAGCAACCTGGTTTTCTATCTTACAGATATTCATACAGATTAAGCCCTTCTCAACATTGTCCCTTAGGAAATGATGTATGACATAAATGTATTTGGTCCTTCTTGAGCAACTCCTTGGTATACTTTTGTTGACTGATCATGGGGCCTTTTAGGGTTTGCTTCACTTGCAGGCCAAGGAAGAAGTTTAACTCACCCATCATGCTCATCTCAAATTCACTTCCCATGTGCATAGCAAATTATTCACACAGGGAATCATTAGTAGCACCGAAAATGATATCGTTAGTAGCACAAAAAATGATATCATCTACATACACTTGCACAATCAACATATTTCTCCATCTCATTTTTAGAAATAAAGTATTGTCAATTTTGCCTCTTGTAAAACTATTTTCAAGAAGAATCTTTGACAACCTTTCATACCATACCCAAGGAGCTTTTTCTAGACCATATAGTGTCTTGTCAAGCTTGAACATATGCTCACAATGTTCATGACTCTCAATACTATAGAGTTGCTTGACAAAGACTTCCTCCTTTAGATAACCATTCAGAAAAGCATTTTTGACATCCATTTGGAACAACTTGAACTCCATATGGGATGCAAAGGCAACGAGAATCCTGATTGCCTCCATTCTAGCAAGAGGAGCAAATGTCTCATCATAGTCTATTCCTTCTTTTTTATTGTAGCCTTGGACCACCAGTCTTGCCTTGTTCGTGATGGTGTTTCCAAACTCATCAAACTTGTTACGAATCACCCACCTAGTCCCAATCACTGTTTAGGACCAGTTGCCACACCTTATTCGATTCAAATTGATGAAGATTTTCTTGTATAGCAATTATCCAATCAGTATCCTTCAGTGCTTCTTTAATATTATTGGGTTCAATTTAAGATAAGAAGGCTGAGAAGGCAAACATTTTTTTTCCTTAGATCTAGTTTGAATACCTGAGTCCAGGGGAGTGATCACATTTTAAAGTGGATGCGATCCTTTGTGCTTCCATTTAGATGCTTGAATAACAGAAACCGAAGAACCGAGTTCCTCTGTGTTGGATCTATCATTAGCATTAGCAGAGACATTACTTTCACTTCATTGTCTAGCTTCAGGAGTACCAGATACAACATTTGTTATTCTATGTTCAGCTTCAAGCTGAGTGATCTCAGGACCAGGTTCCTCTGTACTTTTTGATGATTCTATAACATCCTCTTCATCACATTGTTTGATTTGGATCATCAATTCTGTCTTCTCATTTGAGATTTCAATGGCTTCATTAGGGACTTTTGAAAAGACTCCATCTTCAACTCCATCATTTTGTGTTCTACCATTGCTTTGAGCATTGGATTCATCAAATATCACATGCATATTTTCCTCTATATGCTGAGTCCTTTAGTTATATACTTTTTATGCTTTGTTGTGAAATGAGTAACCAAGGAAAATACCTTCATTACTTTTAGCATCAAATTTCCCCAAGGCTTCCCTACCGCTGTTGAGAACAAAAATATTTGCAACCAAATGCTCTTAGATATGTTAGCTTATGCTTTCTTCCATTGAGCGATTCATAAGGAGTCTTTTCAAGCAGGGCCCTGGTTATGCATTTGTTTATCACATGACATGCAGTGTTGACAGCTTCAGCCTAAAAACTTTTAGAGACACCACTTGCTATCAACATTGTTCTGGCCATATCTTCAAGAGTCCTATTTTTTCTCTCCACAACATCATTTTGCTGAGGTGTGCTAGGAGTAGAGAAATTGTGACTGATACCATTTTTAGTACAAAATTCTTCAAACTTAGAATTTTCAAATTCAGTACCATGATCAGATCTAATACTCACAATGTGATTGCCAAGTTTTACTTGAATCTGTTTCACAAAGGCATAAAACACAAGAAATGTCTGATCATTGCTTTTCAAGAATAGAGTCCAGTCATCTGTGCCATAACTCAGCATTGTCATCCATTGCACTTAGACATTCAAGTTAGTTTCATTCAGAGAGCCAAAATCTACAACATATATATTCTTGAACCTTTTTGCTATTAACACCACTTCACCAGTTTTAAGATTGGTGACTGTGCAAGAGCAGGTTAAGAACTTTACTTCATTCTCTTTGTCACAGATTTGGGACACACTTAGCAAGCTATACTTCTATCCATTTACATATTACATATTTTCGATTGCATAAGAAAGTGTCATTTCAACCTTACCAACTATAAGAATGTACCATTTCTTGTCATTACAAAAGGACACACTCCCACCTTGAAAGGCTTTGAGTGAGAGAAAATCATTCATTCTACCAGTCATGCGCTTTGAGCAGCCGCTGTCCATGTATCATCTTTGACTTTCTCCTCTCAGCCCAGCATCTAGACAAAATTATAGATTAGATTTGGGAACCCAAACCAGTTTGAGTCTCTTATAATTGTAAAATGGGTGAATTAGGCTTCTTCTAGCCCAAACAAGTAAGATATTTTTCTTCTTTCGAGGACCAGGTCCTTCCATTTTGAATCTCTTCCTAACAAAATTTTCATTTCTTTGAAGTGACTGAATTATAGCTTTGCATGAATTCTTGTAGTGGACTGTCTGACTACAGTGGGTGCACAACCAGTTTTCAGTAGTAGCAACATATTTGCTATGGGGATTATAAGGGGGTTTTTCTTTTTCAAATCCAAGCCCTTGCCTACCCCTACCTTTACTCTTGTACATGGAGGTAATTACATCAGAGGACCAGGTCCAATGAAGTGCCTTATCAAGATCAACTTTCATCCTTTTTAAATCCTCTTGTAGTTGTCTGTTATTTTCTACCTCATTAGTGAGACTCATTTTCATTTTCTTAATTTCTTTCTCAAGCTCTAGTTGAGTCTCACTAGCTACTACACCTTTTTCTTTAGAAGGAGTTTTCCTGCCCCTTTTAATCGATTTTCTAACAGGATATTTTCTTGAGTTACCTCATCAACCTGTTCTTTTAGATCTATAATGGACACTATCAAGTTATCTCTTTTTTGTTCTAAAGCTCCAATTTTTTTTATTTAAGCCATTGTTCTCTTTGACAAGTATATGATAAGCTTCAATTAGAACATTTCCCAATGATATGGGATTCTTTTGGGAATAAATTTTCAAGTTTTTCTAGATATCAAGAAAATTTACCTCTTCTTGCTCATCTTTGTCATTGGCATTTGACTTGGCCAAGAGTGCAAACATTGACTCATATTTAGTGGATTCATTGTCAATTACTATCATTGATTTGTCTCCCTGGTTAATGCCATCTTCAGATTCGCTAGAGGAATCTCCCCAAGTAGTAAGAGATTGCTTAACTTGGTCACCAACATCATCTTTCCTCTGGAACTTCTTATCGGGGACCTAGTTCCTCTTACCAATCCTGTCTTTATAATTTTCCTTTTTGTGAAGAGAACATTTTTTGATGAAGTGACCAGGTTTCCCACACTTATGACAATAATTGTCATTTCCTTTGAAAATCTTGCTAGAACTTCCTATTCTTGGGACCCCACCATACCATTTTTTCTAATAATCTTTTGAAATCTGCGAGTGAGATATGCCATGTCAATTTCATCACCACTTGAGTCACTTTTAGCCGCCTTGAGGACCAGGTTCTTCTCCTTCTTTAAATCACTATTTTCTAGCTTCTTTCTAGCTAGTTTCATCTCATATATCTTGAGGTTTCCAATCAGCTCATCAATGGTCAAGGTCTTGAGATTTTTGGCTTCATAAATAACATTTATCTTGCTATCCCATGAATTTGACAAGACACCAAGTCGCTTTCTAACCAGTTTAGGGGTCCCAATGACTTCTCCAAGAGAGTTAAGCTCATTGATTATCAAGGTGAACCTGGTATACATGCCTTGTATGGATTCATCCTCTTTCATTTTGAACAACTCATACTTTGTTGTGAGGAGATCTATCTTAGACTTCTTTACTTGAGTGGTTCCTTCATGAGATGTTTGGAGTGCTTCTCAGATTTCCTTAGCAAAAACACAAGATGAGGCTCGATTGTACTCATCTGGTCCAATGCCATACACAAGAATCTTTTGGCCTTGAAGTTCTTCTCCACAACTTTTCTGTTTGCATCGTTATATTCCTTCATTTATTTTAGAGTGATTGTAAAATTGGTTAGATATGTTTTCATGGGAATATGAGGAACATAACAGATTATGTCCCACAACTCAGGATCTTCAGCTATGATAAAATCGTGCATCCTTGTCTTCCACCACCCATAGTACTTTTCGTTAAACCTTAGTGGTCTGGTAGTCGATTGTCCTTCCTCTACGTTTGATGAAGCAGTCATTAAATAACTTCTTTCTAGGTGTTAACATTTTAGAAAGCACATGCTCTGATACCAATTGATAAAAACTAATGATCCACCAAACAGTATAGAGAATCAGGTTCTCTATCTGTTCCCTCAAACAAAACAATAAGTAAATAACACAATATATTTACGTGAAAAACTCATTGCTCAAGTGATTAAAAACCACGACCTACCAAGTAGGATTTCCAACTTCACTAACCAAGCAACTTCAGATTACAACCTATGACAACTTAGGAATTAAACTCTTAATCCCCACCCCTTACAATACCTATATTGTAAGCCTCTTCACAATACCTATATGGTAAAGCTACAAACCTTGCCTAACTCTAGCCAAAAAGACAAACCAACAAATGTTGAAATCTATCCTACCATAACACTTCTTAAAAGTAGTGCAAGATTACAATAAAGAACAAAAGACAAAAGCTCAAAGTTATTGGGATCTGGTCCTTCAGTTTGTGGACATCTTTGTTCTTGAACACTTGGAGAATTTTGTGGCGGTTACACTTTTAATGTGATTCTAGGTTTTTCAAGTGATTATTAAAATATTGGAACATGTTGTATATATATTGGGGAGCATGTTGGATGAGATGGGGATTACTCATCCCCTTGTTTGACCTCGAGCATGCCGCAACAGTGCTACTGTACTTATGACAGTGAACAGTGCAACTTTACAGTTGTTACTGTTGACTGTACGATGTACTGAGAGAACAGATAGCAGACCAGGTCCCTCTCTAGTTCTTCGACAGTTTGACAAATCATCAAAACATATAATGTAACGTAGTTTATCAATGACTTTAAGAATGATTATAATATGTTCGTTTTTTTAAGTCACATAAATGACCCATACAGGTAACTCTAACAATAATTCCGAGACTTTCAACAGTACCTTCTCATCATGAACTTCAAATTAAGAATCTTTCTGTGCGCATAACTCTTTTGTCTTCTTTGAGCTGACCTTTTCCAAGGCCTGCTTTACCAAGTTCGCACCGCTTAATCTAGCCTCACCAGACTCAAATCAATCCACTGGGGAACGACACTGACTATCAATAAATTACGGTTGCCTCACAATCTTAGCTTAATTGCATTATTGCAGGGAAGTTCTAATTTCTTTTTCCAAAATTTTCTTTATTCTTTATTTACAACTTATAAAAAGTTCTTCCCAAGAAGGTTTACCAAAAAAAAAAAAAGCATAAGTTGTCACTTTTTTATTTTTAGAATAATTTCAGAGATCTCTTCCTAGATTTTATTTTGTAATACTAATTATTTTTTGTGTTAAACGTCATGATTGTTTTCTATATTTTGATTTTTTTCGTAACAATTATTTTTACTTATTTATCATTAATATAAAAAGTATGAACTTACTATTTTGCCTTTTCTATAACCATACGTTTTGTATAATTAATTTTATAAATATATTTTTTTGGAATAAAAAAACTTCATCCGCCGTTACTGTTATAGAGTTACTTTGAAATTGAAGAAGGAAATTATTCCATGGTCTAATATGCGTTGTTTTTTTTTGGGGAGAAATGTGCAGCCATTGTAATGATGTCTGATTCCCTTCTAAAGGCTTGAGACAGACAATACTGTTGATATACTCATTATTACTTACAAAGAGAAAAAGTTCAAAAGATAACTGACTGTATAAAGCTGGAACTATTATGTAGCACCTACCGATTTCCTTCCTCTCTTTTGTTGTTTTTCCTTATTTATTTATTTCCTACTTAACATAAATAGCAAGGAATGGATGAATTCGAGATGGATACTGTTACTATATTAGGAAATAAATCAATTAGTGTGGTAATTAATTTTTAAATATATAAAAAAGCATTTATTTGTCAGCATCACATGTTTATACCAACAGTACTACTAATTCATCACTTTCCCCTCATGTCACATGACCAAAGAAATTAAAGCAAATCGTTCTTCTTCCCTTTCACAGTCAACAATGCAAATTAAAGGAATATAAATAGGGTTTTCGGCTCACTAGTAATTTCTGCATCAAATATTTTCATGGTCTCTTTCTATTCCAAAACCTTGATGGCTAGCAAGTACCTAGCTTTATTTTTTTAGTAATGAGAATTCATGAAAAATTAACAGAAAGAAAATTCATTCGTAATAAAAAATAAGAAAGGTCAAAGTCTTTTTTTTGAAATTGTAAACGAAAATTGTCTATACTGATGATAACAACAATAATGTAGAAGAATTGTCCCCCGACATAGCTGGATGACAAATGAGGGAAACTTAAAATTCAGCTAGAGGCATGCAGCGTGGGTTCGAATCCTGGTGGGAGCAATTTGCTCTCTTCTGGGGTAGAACCTTGTAGGTGATATCAATTGCTCTGTTCTCAAATCCTGGTCATTCAGGCACATCCCGCGATTTACTGATAGTAGTTCTGAGAGATCGGGACTATTATCTCCAGGAATAGTCTGATGTAAATCGGAAAACCGGATAACAAAGAAAATAATGTAGAAGAATTAATTGTTACACAACATGTGGAAGAAATTAGTGAGCCGTTTCATTATTTGAACTGTCCGGTGAATAGTCCAATATCTTTTAGAACGCACGCAACTCAGACGGAAAATAAACAAATTATGTCTCATATATTCGAACAAAGTATTTATAGAGTTTAATATCTATTTATTAGTAGTATAAAAAATATTTACACAATTACGTCACTTTGTATTATGTCATTACCGGTAAATTTATTATGACCATTAATTCGTAATCTAATAAATATGATAACTAACCTGCTATTATATGCTACTCTCTCTGGATAAAAAAGAATGTCCACTTAGCTTTTTTTTCTTGGATAAAAAAAAGTGTCCACTTATTAAATCAAGAAAGAATTAACCTCATTTTTTCAGATTTATGAAGTGTTATTGATCAAATCCCAAATGCCTATTTAATTAGGGGCGGTTGAATCAAATTATCTATTCTTATCTAAAAATTAGTATTTTTTTAAGGGGTGTGTAGATGACTAAATTAACACTCTTTTTGATCCGGAGATTACTCCAATAGTTGAAAAAAGAATTACACCTATCAATGTATATACTAACTTCTAATCTATTCTAGTTTTATAGATGGGAGTTAGCATTAACATCACTCATTTAAAACAGAAGAAACACATAAATGAAAGAGGGAGATTCGATAGGTTAGTAGATCAACATTGACAAGGCATGCATTTATGAACACTTTTAATACTGTACAGTTAGATTTATTATTATTGAGGAAGAAGAGAAATTAAGTTATACAAAGGATAAATGGGGAATGAAAAGTCTATTTAGCCCCTCTACAGAAAAATTGAAGAAAAGGCTAAAACTTTCTTTTATACAAGCACCGGAAAAAGAAAAAAAATCCACAGTCCACACAAATTCAGAAACACCAAGACTTAATTAATTAGTAATTCCACAACAAAGAAGACTCAAAACAGCTTGCATCTTCAGGATATAACCATCCTGTTTCCACAGCCGAACAGTCAGCAAAAACAAAATTATTGTTGAATTCATCATCGAAAAAACTCGTCCCTAGTCTTGGCAGCTCAATTATTTGTGTCAATTCATCCGAAGTTGCCAAGTCAATTGCCGATACAAATGATGATAACGATGAAGAAGTTGATATATTTGATGATATAGATGAAGTTGAAGTAGTAATTGTGGAATTATTCGGCGAATTTGAAGAAGAGGAAAACATAGTAATATTATTGTTATTATCGAACTTGTCCATTGCTGCTGCTTTAGCTGCGGCTGCTTGAATGTCACGCGGGCTTAGTGTGACTGGTCTAGGAAGTGAGCCAGCTAATTCAGGGAAGTTGAGAATAGCTGAATTACCTTTTATGCTTAATGCTGCAACATCATGAGCTCTCGCTGCCATTTCAGGGTTCGGGAAAGTTCCGAGCCAAATACGTGATTTCTTACGTGGCTCGCGGATTTCTGACACCCATTTTCCCCAATTTCTCATCCGGACTCCTCGAAAAACCGGATGTTTGCTGCTGTCTCGATTTCTCTTTATCTTCTTATTGGTAATTTCTGACTCTTTATCTTGTGTTGCTTCTGAATTCATCTTTACATGTACATAAATATATACAGAGAGAATTAAAGGGGTAAGAAATAATTAAGAGGAAATAAACAAGAAGCAAGAAAGTTGAGGAGTTAGAATGAAGATCAATGGAATGTAGAAAACAAAAGGTTGCATCCAAGAAATATTGTAACACCACAGCACTTATAAGGGAAGGAAGAAAGGGGATATGGGGGTTGATAGGGGGATGTAGGGGTGGGGGACCCTATGGAAGAAATGGGTCATACCCTGATAAACCCCCTATGGGTACGACAGGGTCCCCTTCACCAGTACCAATTGCAACCAACCATGCATTATATTGAGTTGAATATAATACTCTTAACTTGTTGTTTGTGAAAGTAGGAATATATCTTTTTTGGCCTTTTTATTTCACCTATGTTTCACTGTTCATTTCTCCCCCTTATCATCCATCCACCACCCACCACCTTTGTCCATATCTACATGTGGCCGTAACAGTCATGTCTGATTAATGCACAAACACTCATTTTATTCAGAGTCATAATAGTTACTACATCTCACTATCAAATAAGTTGAAATTGGCTCATCTCACGTTTATATTATACAAGAATATAATATTCTCGTCGTCTCATTTTGGGAAAAATAGTTTTATAATTTACTTACAAAATATTTTTAGTTTGATGTTCTTTTTACAAAAAATCTTTATCTTTATACATAAGAGATTTGAAAATTTATTATCTTCTATTCAAATTGTACGAGGAAAGAGATCTCATTTATGACGAGTATAAGAGTAAAGAAATAAGATATGTATTCAATCCAGTAAAGCTACTTAGCTTTCAGTAGTTTAATTTGTGATCTTGAGATTGATTGATTTATTTTGGTAATTCCTACAAACAGGACAAGTTTGTCTTTTTAAAAATACAGTCTATCATATGAATTGATCAACTTGCAGCTTCTTTCCAATTTTACAATGTGGACAAGAACTGTTCCAAGTTGAAATAAAATAATCCAATCCACTATTTTCAATTTAATTTTCAACTGAAAGGAATACTTGTTTTCTACACATAAAGTACAGAAACTGCGGTTATAGTTATTTGTAGTGTAACTAAACACAATAAAGCATAAAATCGTGAAAATGTACGAACACCCTCTGCAGCCATTGAACTTCTGCTTTTAGTGAAGACCTTACATTCAAATTGTTATTGGTAAAGAAAACGAAAGAATGATTTTATTAATAAAGACATTAACTAGGCATATGCTTTTCACGGAGTTGTTTAATCTTTGAGAGAGATTTATGTGACTAGAAAATATAAAGAACTTAATTACTTTTTACTTTTATTATTACTTTCTATGTGATGCAATTTAAAATATTTTAACTAACTTCTCATTTTACTCTTAAGAGATGATATATAGTCACACTAACACTCACACAAATATATACTCCGTCTATTGTTAAAAATATTATTTCCTTTTTAAATTCCGTATCCAGTTAAAGTGCATCACATAAAACTAAAGATATTTTTCTATAAATCTATTTCTCCCTATATTCGTTTGGAACATGTCGTGATTGGAATATCTAAATTAAATTTATAGACAAATTTAACAGGATATCGAAGTGTTCTACCTTTTTCTAAAAGAAAACGAATGACAGAAATTGACATTCAGATTTCAGACAGTGTGATTGGCCTTTGGAGATCAATCAAAATTATATTGACTCGATTTATCCCACGAGATAGGAGCTTTGATTTTTGGGAGCTACCTTTATTCAATACACATATGGAAAAGCTTCTTTTGAGATTGTTGTGAAGTGTGTCTGGACAATCATTTTCTTGAAATATTCACATCTCTGGTAAGTGGTGCTGGTTTTAAAAGGTTTGCATTTTTTTGAGGAGCAGACAACAATCATAGGAACAATAAGAACCTAGCTCTCCCGCTGGGCATAGCTGGATGACAATGGAGAAAAACTTAAAATTCAGCTGGAGGCCTGCAGCGTGGGTTCGAACCTTTATGGGAACAATTTACTCTCTTTTGGGTAGAACCTTGTAGGTGATATCAGTTGCTCTGTTGGGTTCGAACCCTTGTGGGAACAATTTACTCTCTTTTGGGTAGAACCTTGTAGGTGATATCAGTTGCTCTGTTCTCAAACTCTGATCATTAATACACGTCCCGCGATTTATTGATAGTAGTGCTGAGGAACCGGAACTACTGAAGCTGGATATAAAAAAAAACATATCTTTTGAAGGGTAGAGAATGATAAGAGGAATACTGCAAAATCAATTCAGACCCTTCATAATTTTAATGACACGCGGCTAATATCATGTGTAGAATGAACTTCACCGGACCAAAAGTTACCCGAGGTGCTGTCATCTCCCATACGGAATAGCTAATAAGCGTTAAGTGTTAAATAATTTTATAAATAAGTATTTAAATATTTTTTAAAAATGTTGAAATTGGTAATAATAATTGATGTGGCTGGTAAAAAGTGTTACTAAGTTGTTCTTTTAAATTTTTATAAAATGGATAAAATACAGACTTTTGATATTGCTTGAATTTTAGACAGTCTATCAACCCCTATTTTCCATTGTTATAGAGCTCGTTTGGATTAGTTGATTTAAAGTAGATGATAAACATTTTTAAGTGATGAAGTTGATTTGATAAATAAGCAGTTACGCATTGTGATAAAAGTGATGAAACTGATAATAAGTTGCGGAAGTGTTTGGCAAGAAAAAGTGTTGATAAGCATTTTTGTCTTAAAATAACTTAAATACCCTCAATATTGTTTACACTAATAAGAACGTTATTTTTATAAGTTTTTAAATTTCAAATTAATTCAAATACATGCCTCATTTTATTTTTGATACAAAATTGATTAGATAAAACTATTTCTTATGAATATCTAATATTTTATTATAAGCTAAATTACAATGATAAATCTATAATAAAATAGTTAATAATTATACTAAAGTTCGTTAGTATAACATAAAATTATTTTTTGAGTTTTTACAGTTTTCAGTAGCATAAGCCTAAAGAAGAAGAACTACTGCGTTTAGATTCTCGTATATTTTTAAGTAGGTAAAGGAGAACTACTGAGTTTTAAAGATGTGGTGTGAGGAAGTGACGTGATAGAGAGGGTATAGTTGTCAAAATGGGCTAGCCTAAATCATCCGGGCTAGCCCACACGGGCTTTGGAATTTGATGGGTCAGGCCGGGCTAGCCCATCATTTTTATGGGCCTTAAAACAGTCAGCCCAATCCATCACTATGTCGGCTGCGGGCATGGCCGGACCAACCCACCTTTTTTTTTTAAGAATTGTTTTTGATAATTTTTTTAATTTAAATTCAAATTTAAAAATGCTACCATAAATATTTACAAGACAATATCGCATAGTGTTGCTACTTGATAACCAAGTTTCAAACAATGTTTTCAAAGGCGTTTTTGGGCCGAGTCCCAAGGCGGTCACAGGCGAGTCCTGGGACTGGGCGTACCAAAAACGCTTTGGGACGCAAATGAAAGGTGTAGATTCATAGGGGGGCGCCCTAGAGTTTGAGACGTAAGTCCTGGGTGCAAAAATGTAAGCTATAGGCTTAAAAGAGTACGCTCTAGAGTTTGAGGCGTAAGTCCTAGCCGCAAAATCATAAGCTTTGGCCGTAAAAGCGTACACCTCGGACGTTAAATTTAATATTTGTTGTTTTAAAAGTATTTTTGATATGGATCATTTTTATTATTGGTGTAATAATATATATACCCACTATCGCTCAAGCCCACGGGCCGATCCAACCCAGCGTCGCTCAAGTCCACGAGCTAGCAAGCTTTTATAGGCCGGGCTAAAAAGCCTCGTTCTTAAATAGGCTTGAAAAATCTTAATTCAGCCCTATCAAACACGAGTTGGGTGGATCGGCCCAACGGGCCTAGCCCATATTGATGGCTCTAAGAGAGGGTTAAAGTTTTATTAGAATAAGGGTATTTTAAGGATAAAGGGGAGCCTTAGAGTAATTGGTAAAGTTGTTGTCACGTAATCAGGAGGTCATGGGTTCAAGCCATGAAAACAACTTCAGGAAGACATGCAAGGTAAGACTGCGTACAACAGACCCTTGTGGTCCGGCCCTTCCCCGAACCCCGTGAATAGCGGGAGCTTAGTGCACCGGGCTGCTCTTTAAGGGTCTTTCAAGGATTACAAATAATATTAGGGATATAATAATAAATGTCTTGGTCAAATTAAAAGTGCTTATAAGCTCAAAAATAATAAATTGGGGGAGATCAACTTATGGCTTATTTTTTGCTTATTAGCACTTGACTTATAAGCACTTTCATTTTTACCAAATGCGGAGATAAGCGGAAAAGTGCAACCAAACACCCTCTTAATGTGGCTTGTACTTTAGATGTCACGCCTCAAACCTGGGGAGAAGTGGCCGACACTCAGTGCCTTACTTGACCCTGAGCATACTATCTGTAGCTCATGAGCTCTGGAAATACAAACAAGCAATCTGGACCGACAAGGCCTTTATGTAAGCTACTCATAATATCTTAATATCTTAGGCCGACAAGGTCGTACTCTAAACAATCTATAAATGACAATTGTCTCAACCTGATAGGAAATCAAGCCAAAAGATCTCTCTCTCTCTCTCTCTCTCTCTCAACCTAGAAAAAATATATAAAAGGGTCGATAAAGCCACCATGCTGACGTACTATACACATATGAAAAATCTACAAGCCTCTAAGGAGAATACAACTGTACTACGATCGGGATAGTGTCCCGGCCTACCCATCATAACTGCATATTGACTCTCAAGTCTAGACCTGGTAAATCCGGATGTGCTGGAGCTCACCATTCAGGTTGATGCTCGACACACTCTACTGTGGAGGTCTCTCTACCTGTCTGGCATGACCTACATATATGCAATGCAACACTCCCAGCAATAAGAGTGTCAGTACGAAATAATGTATCGAGTATATAAGGCAATTGAATAACTGCAACTGATATATATATATATATATATATATGAAGACAAAATGCGAATAAAAGATACTCTGAATTAAACTTACCTGCTCTAACTCAATTCTTACATAATACAATAGTATATCTAGCCGACCACATATAGGGCTCGGTATATCTCTCACCGATCATAAGACCAGGATATCTCTGTATTATCTTTGTGTATCTCTGTATATCTCTGTACATCTCTCACTAACCATAATGTCAGGGGTATCTTTGTATATAATAGTAGTACTATATATATAAATTCTCTACTCTTTCTATTAACGTAAAATAAGTATGAACTGAACGTAGATTCCATAGGGATAGCTAAGACATGATGACAATAATGATGATCTAAACATGACATTTCTACGATATACTTTTTATTTATGCGCTCGTTTGACATTTTCTATTTTAGGAGGAACAAGATATGAGACAAGGTCAACCATCAGCCAACAATTCAATACAAGACACGAGGAGGCTCTACAACATGAAAGTACTCCCAACGAGGGACAAACAATAACAAGAATAGGATCTTTCTTTTGGAAACTGTTGTTCATGCGGGGTCATGCCAAAAGAAAGAAAGAATAGTCATTGTATACCTTTAATGCCGAACCTTTACTAATGGTGTCAGAATCTGCCTACTCTACAACTTAATTTATAATGTCAAGAGCTACCCTCGATCTAATGCCGAACCTCTACAAATGGTGTCAGAATCCGCCTCCTCTACACCTTAATCTTTAATGTCAAGACCCACCCTCGAGCTATTTCTGAGTTAGTGACAACACCACTAATCCCAAGCGACTAATAAACGCTAATCCTATCACGACAAAGAACGAAGCAACGAGGTCGAAATAGCGAGCAAAACTCATTTATCTCTATTAGGAAGAGTTAAAATCTACTTCCATAATGTAAAGCTTACGTTATTACTTAGCTAAAAAGAAGCTCACATTAATCTTCTCCTCCAAAGTGAAAATATGAAGCCTTTCTTACCCTTCAGAATGTTATTCTACTTAAAGAACTTATACAAAATTTTAGACAAAGACACATGTCATTAAATGCTACAATATAAGACACATATGATAGATACTAATCACATGATCCCACACTATATGCACACACGTGTATACTTGTCAATTTAAACACTTATCCAAAATAAATACTTTAATTAAATTATTTAGTGACCAATTGCAAAAAATTTATAATAAATAAATCATGAATACATTATAAATTTTAAAACATATACTAATATTTCATAAAAATCAAGTCATGGATAAAAATTATATATTATCAAATATCATTTTCAATCACCGTCATCCAATCTTGCAAATCTTAAATAATTTTGAGAATTCAACTTTTTATACACTGAGCTCTTGATCTGAATACTTGAACACAACCTTATTTGTGCTGGTTAGGGTCTTACTTGCATACTAGCGCAAAAAAGTACGGAGTGTAACACATTCCGAAACTTACGTCAACTAACTTATGATGAAACTTAACGTACGAAAATAAAGGATGTAACATCCTCCCCCTTAGAAACATTCGTCCTTGAATGTAGAGGCGTACAAAAGAGAAACTAACTCTTAAAGTTTTCATGAAATTTTTTGACAGAGTCTCCTCTGTATAAAAGGTTATATCCAATCTGTCACACACAGAGAAACCAATCCATACATGTAATGACATCTAAATTGACCATTTCTTAACTCAATAGGATCTGCTGAGGTCTGACGACTATAAATCACTACCGTACAAGCCCGATAGACTCGCATAACAATTACTGATTTATTAATTGGTGTAGATACTATAAACGACTTACCTACGAACTCATGTAATATACTAAACCTCCCCGCCATAAATGAAGTAACATAGGATAAGGTGGATCCAGGATCTAATAATGCATAAGTACTATGTGAACAAACTATCAATGTACCTGCCAAATCATCTAGTGAAAACTCTAGGTCCTGGCGACCAGCTAAAGCATAGATGCGATTCTGACTACCGCCTGAACTGGAAACTCCACCTCTACTAGTCAACAACTGTGACTCACGTTCTGAGGGATGCACAGACAAGAATGACCCCACTACCGGACCGGTAGGCTGTGTCATACCACTCTTCCCTCTCTGTGGATAATATATCATTATGTGACTTAAACGGCCACACGAATAGCAAGCATGTGAACCATATTGACACCAACCATAATGTTCCTTACCACAATTATCACAATATGTCGGTGGCGACCTCATCATTCTGAACCCCTCTGCTGCTGGGACTTTGATGCTCAGGAACTCTTGCCCCGTCCTGACTGAAACTGAGATGGTGGCGGCCTAGGTGGCCTGCCATTATATCGTGGAATAAAACTACTCTGAGAATCACCCTAATAACCCTCGGACCTCACCCTTTTATGTTGTTCCCTCTCCATTCTCTTCGTAACCCGTTGCTGGTGCCTATGCTCCTCTAGATTTTGAGTGAACACTTAGATCCGTGAGATGTCCATTTTATCATTTAGTGAGGTTGTGGAACACGCCTCAACATATTCCAATTCAAGTCCTGCTATAAACTGGTGAATCCCGGATTGCATCGAATTAACCACATACGTGACATACCTGGCCAGGGAGTCAAATCGTAGAAAATACTCCCGAACACTCATGTTACCCTGTCGAAGGGTCAAAAATTGATCAACTTTGGTATCTCGAATCTCCAACGGAAAATAGTGATCTAAAAAGGCCTTTGTGAAATCCTCCCAAACTGCTGGAGGAGCATCTTAACCTCTAGACCGCTCCAAAGACTAATACCAAAAAATGATAATATCTCGCAACGTAAAAGTTGCTAACTCTACTGCCTTTATCTCAATAGCATGCATGACCCTGAAGATCCTTTGAAGGTGATCAATAAAATTTCGAGGGTCTTCATCCGCATTTAAACCTGTAAATACTATAAGGCTCAATGCTAAAAACTCACGAACCCTCGAACTCTTGGGCCCCTCAGAATGCCCAGCACTAGCCACTACTCTCGACTATCGCTGTGTAGCCACTATCTGTCTCAGCAAATGCACCACACTCCTAATATCCTGATCAGATGGGACATGAGGAGGAACTGTAGGTGATGTACCTCTAGGGAGCTCCTCAGGTAGTGGAGTAGTCAAAGATGGTTGAGGGGGTGTCTCCCCTTGAGATTAAGATAGAGCTGCATTATTCAACAACGCTCTACTAGTACCTTCTCCTGCTATTAGGTTAGCCATCTGACTAGCTGTATTCTGACTCGTCACATGCATCTCTGTATAATCTGTATTGAAAACAAGAGTTAGACTCAAACTTTTTATAACTCAGCTTTATAACACAATCTGGAATCATAAATATGGGTAACTAATCCTAAATGCCCCATAACCTCCTGATTATAAATGTGGTGCACAATACATTCATGGGCAAGACTCTACTAGACATGGTTTGTAGACTCCCTAAAACACGACATGCTCTGATACTAAGTTTGTCACACCTCAAACTTGGAGAGGCGTGGCCGACACTCGGTGCCTTACTTGACCCCGAGTGTACCATCTATAGCTCATGAGCTTTGGGAACACAAACAAGCAATCTGGGCCGGCAAGGCTGATATGTAAGCTACTCATAATATCTTAGGCTGACAAGGACGTACTCTGAACAATCTATAAATGACAATTGTCTCAACCTGATAGTAAATCAAGCCAAAAGATCTCTCTCTCTCATATAT
Source organism: Anisodus acutangulus (assembly GCA_029783415.1). Classification (NCBI taxonomy): domain Eukaryota; kingdom Viridiplantae; phylum Streptophyta; class Magnoliopsida; order Solanales; family Solanaceae; genus Anisodus; species Anisodus acutangulus. The sequence continues at coordinate 46,795,296 of CM056496.1, read as the reverse complement.
ATATATATATATATATATATATATATATATATATATATATATATATATACACACACCTATGCGCGTTGACAAGGCCACCATGAATGTCTATAATAACAACCCAAAACAAATATATTCAAGAGCCGACAAGGCCACCATGTTGACGTACTATACACGACAAATCTACAAGCCTCTAAAGAGAATACAACTGTACAACGGTCGGGATAGGGCCTTGACCTACCCATCATATCTGTATATACTCAAAATGACTCTCAAGTCTAAACTTGGTAACTCAGGATGAGCTAGAGCTTACCACTCAGGCTGATGCTCGGTTGTTAACGTTCAAATCTACTATATTATATAGAAGTGTACACAGTTGTATGCAATATAATTTACCCAACTATGAGTCGAGATCAATCCCACAGAGAACAATATGTAGTCGGTCAAGCAAAGTAAAAAATTTCACCAACTACGCTAAGCCAAACACGTAAGGGTTGTTTTTAGAGAAAAAATTATATATAATGCGGAAATGTAAATCTAACCTAGAAAGCTAGTAAAATGATATATGGCTACAAGCATGGATACAATGGAAACTACTCTCAAGTAACGATTCAATGTATTTCACGAATTACAAATAATGGTGAGCTTATGTTACTTAGCCTCGGATAATGACATTAAATTAGCTTCTTCCGAAGATTAACTAGACTACCTAATTGAATATTCCTAAAGTAATTAGGAGCATTAAGAACACCTGAATATGGCTACATGTTGTGTCGCCTATCCCTAGATCGATTTACATTAGATGAGGGTTAATGCCCCAAATTCTTGTTAATTAATCTTTTCAACCCCGACTTTGCCTCTTTAGAGTTTAAACCAAAGTAATTGGGCGAGTCCCGGGGTTAGCAATTCCCTTCAAAAATATTAAAGAACAAGAATAATTAAAACAACATTAACTCACTTCATTAAGAATAAAATCGTTCAATACATAAGCAAAACAAGAGTTCGAATCCAAACTAAAATCATGAATATTTCCATAAACAAAATTCATGTTTAGAAAATAAATATTATACACTTAGATGGTCTTCACAAAGCAAGAAATTAAAGAAGTGAAGTAAAGGTTTAAGAAAGTGCTCAACCAAATCTTCAAATCTTCAACCCAAAGTGTGGTGTAGGAACCCTAGCCTCCAAAACTTGTGTTTAGTGCCAAAAATGAATTTTTTTTCCAAGTCTTGCTTTTGTAGCTCCCAAATTTTTCCAATTCAAAAGTGACGAAAACACCCCCCAGCTTTTCAGATTTCAGATTTCAGATTTGCAAATCTGTCCCATTGTTGCGCCTCTAGTACTTTTGTCATTCTCTTCGTTTTAGCTCCGTTTTGACTTGTTTTGACTTGATTTCTTTCCCGATCACTTCTAAATCATATAAACCTGTAAAACTGAAGTAGATTATAATAAATGCACTATTTTTTGAATTAAACATAACAAAAGTCTAAGATTAAAGAAGATATAAGTTGGTATCAAACCCCCAAACTTAAACGATTGCTTGTCCTCAAGCAAATCAAAACATACAAACTTCTAGCAAGGAATCAACTCAATAGTGCACCACATCATATCAAGTCAAAAAGTCTACTTTTAGCACATACACATGAATTTAATTGATAACAATAATTAATCGAAGATATATGAATCACCAACAACTTCTCAAAAGATTTATTTCATTTCAAGTGCTTAAACACCATGTTAATCAAAGTAGCAATCAAGTCATGACACTAAAGCTTCAAAATTTGCCTCATTATCACTAAATAACTTTCTTTTATTCATTCCTCTCAATTGAAAAATAAAACAAATTCACAACTCAAATTTTCGTGTGTCCTCACACTCAAGAGAGAATCCCACACTCATAAAATACAATTCAAAACACAAATGGGATATCAAATGGAAAGAATTAACTCTCTCTCTCACACAAAGATGTTCAAATGCACACAAGTAGTGTCATAAGCTTGCCCTTCATATATATCTCTACTAATGTAGACACACTTGGTTCAAAATCAATTAGGACTTAAGGGTTGTAATGTAGGCTTTTGGTTAAGGTATGACACAATTTGGGTAAGAGGTGACTCAAAACCTCCCTAAGCACTACAATTTGCAACAATCAAAGCACACTTCCTTCAACACTTTTCCATCATTTTCTTCATTTTTTCATTACACCACTTAGTCTTCCCTTTATTCACAATTTTTGTTCTTCCTTCCCTTTTTTTGTTCCTTTTCAAGCTAATAAGGAAGGTTTAATCTTTTTTTCTTACCTTCACCTTTAAAGTAAATCCCACATCACAACATTTTTCAACCATCACCCCCAAAATCAGGCTTTTAGCTTATGTTTTGCACTTTCAATGTACTTAGGGAGCTAGGGTGTCAAAAGATAGATCAACAAATAACAAAAGGTTAAAGCTTGTAACATGATTACCAAAGAAAAGGTCAAAGGCTCCAAAGGGGTTGACTAGAACTATCATGCAATGGTAGGCAATTTAAGGCACAAAGACGGTCCAAGGAAGGCCTAAAATCATTTTCAAATCAAGTGGTGTCGCCTATCCCTAGGTCAATTTCCATTAAATGAGGGTTATCGCCCCAAATTCTTGTTAATTAATCTTTTTCAACTTCGAGTTTGTCTCTTCCGGGTTTAAATTGAAGTAATTGGGCGAGTCCTAGGGTTATCAATTTCTTTAAGAAACATTAAAGTACAAGAATAATTAAAACATTATTACCTCTCTTCATTAAGAAGAAAATCGTTCAATACATAAGCAAAACAAGAGTTGAATTCAAACTAAAATCATGAATATCTCCATAAATAAGATTCAAGTCTAGAAAATAAATACTACACACTTAGATGTTCATTACAAAGCAAGAAATTAAAGAACTGAAGTAAAGGTTCAAGAAAGCCCTCAACCAAATCTTCAAATCTTCAACCTCAAAGTGTGGTGTAGAAACTCTAGCCTCCAAAACTTGTGTTTAGTGCTAAAGATGAAATATTTTTGGACAAGTCTTTCTTTCGTAGCTCCCAAAATTTTCCAATTCAAAAGTGATGAAACATACCCCAAATTTTCAGATTTAAAATTTGCAAATTGTTCGGTTTTTGCGCCTTTAACCACTTTTGTCATTTTCTTTGTTTTAGCTCATTTTTGATTTGTTTCACTTGATTTCATTCCCGATCACTTTTAAATCATATAAACCTGTAAAACTAAAGTAAACCACAATAAATGCACTATTTTTTCAATTAAACATAATAAAAGTAAGATTAAAGAAGAGATAATTTGATAATATCAACTTATCATCGACACACTCTACTGTGGAGGTCTCTCTACCTGTTTGTCAGGACCTGTATGCATGAAATGCAGCGCCCCCAACAATATATATATGAAGACAAAATGCGAATCAAATATACTCTGAAATAAACTTACATGCTCTAACGCAATTCTTACATAATACAATAGTATGGCTAGCCGGCCACATATAGCGCTTGGTGTATCTCTCACCGATTATAAGACCAGGATATATATTATCTATGTGTATCTCTGTATATCTCTCACCAACCATAATGTCGGGGTATCTCTGTATATAATAGTAGTACTGTATATATAAATTCTCTACTCTTTCTATTAACGTAAAATAAGTATGAACTGAACGTAGATTCCCGACAAGGGACACCTAAGACATGGTGACAATAATGACGATCTAAACATGAGAGTTCTACGATATACTCTTTGCTTATGTGCTTGTTCGACTATTTATGTTTTAGAAGGAATAAGATATGAGACAAGGTCAACCATCAGCCAACAATTCAATACAAAACATGAGGAGGCTCTACAACATGAAATTACTCTCAACGAGGGACAAACAATAACAAGAATAGGATGTTTCTTTTGGAAACCGCTGTTCATACGGGGTCATACCAAAAGAAAGAAAGGATAGTCATTACATACCTTTAATGTCGAACCTCTACTAATGGTGTCAGAATCCGCCCCTCTACACCTTAATCTTTAATGTCAAGAGCTACCCTCGAGCTATTTCCGAGTTAGTGGAAGCACCGCTAATCCCAAGCGACTAAAAAACACTAATCTTATCACGACAAAGAACGGATCAACGAGGTCGAAATAGTGAGCAAAACTCATTTATCACTCTTAAGAAGAGTTAAAATCTATTTCCTTAATGTAAAACTCACGTTACTACTTAGCTGAAAAGAGGCTCACATTAATTTTCCCCTCCAAAGTGAAAATATGAAGCCTTTCTTACCCTTCAGAATGTTATTCTACCTAAAGAACTTATGCAAAATTTTAGACAAAGACACATGTCATTAAATGCTACATTATAAGACACATATGATAGATATTAATCACATGATCCCTCACTATATGCACACACGTGTGTACTTATCAATTTAAACACTTATCCAAAATAAATACTTTGATTAAATTCTTTAGTGATCAATTGTAAAATTTCTATTATAAATAAATTATGAATACTTTATAAATTAAAAATATATATTAATATTTCATAAAAATTAAATCATGAATAAAAATTATATATTATCAAATATTATTTTCAATCATCGTCATCCAATCTTTCAAATCTTAAATAATTTCGGAATTCCCATGAAATCTTAAATATTTCATGAATTCTCGTTGCCTTATCCGAGGACATAAACATCACTACTGAACCTGGTTAAATCTAGTGTCCGATACTATCTTCTCGTATTTTGTGTGCCTTAAATTATGAGTTTAATTTACTTGTTGTATGATTGTATCACATTGGTATTTCCGACGTTAGGTTGAGATTGCAGTCTAGAGCTTCACATGATGTCAACTTAAATAAAGTACAAGAGTTCGACGGTAAATTAAATTTCATCTTAATAGAATATTAAGGTAAAATTAATCTTCCTTGATACTACAACAAATCTAGATGAGAGAGTGAGTGTGATTTTCATTAGCATTACTAACAATAACGACGTTCTAGGGAAATTGGTGGTGAGAAAATAATAATGTGTTGCGTGGAAATGTTAAAGGAGCTTTATTATGAAACTTTTGTTTACCCCAAAAAAAGGTGTAGTTGAATTTGTAAGTCATTTTAAAGATACGTGGACTGATTTGTAATAAAGAATAATAAATAATTAACAATAAATAAGCAAACGAAAATAACAAGCAAGAAGATTAGCCTAAAATGCTGTGACCTTGATTGAAACTATTCGATAAATTTGGTCCGATCCTTAGCTAATTTGCTTTAGGCTCGAGCCAACAATGAGAGCTTTATGATTAAATTTGTTGTGAACAAAAGCGTAGAAGTGTAAAAATGAAAAAAAATGAGATCCCCTTCCAACATGAAGGTTGGGCTCTTTTTATAGTTGTGAGTACAAGGAATTAATGCCCGAGAATCATTCCCCAATTAAATGCAATTAAATGATAATAATGGTTGCTTAAAGAGCAAGGAGTAACGGCAGACACCATATCCCGAACAGGTACACGATGGGCTTCTCCGGCTCTTCACCTGGTGTCAACTGGTTCGATCACTACCCGGTCTCGTTTTGACCCCAACTTATCCCGACTCAACTTTATCCGATATAGAATTCTGCCACGTCCCTCACACTTCATACCTAAACCTTGCCATGTGTCGTGTCGATTTTCACCGTATACAGATAGTCCCCACACTTCCCGGATCAAGGTTTACCGAAGTGATGAGAAGTGTAAATGATTCATTCGTTGTCTTCTCTTACAAGTTTCCTTTTCAAATCACCTAGAAATAAGTGGGGAAATGAAATGCTCCCAATTCTCCAAAATTCGACTCACGTCTTATCACTCTGTAGCCTCAGACACGTGTCACCTTCTGATTGAACCATTGCTTCGGTTCATGGACCGAAATATTTCATAATGTTGACAACGCCACTATAAAACCCCTTCTCATTTTCTTTCATAACTTTTACTTTCTGCTAAATTTCCTCAAATCTTCAATCCTTCGAATATACAATCTTCAAATCTTCATACCTCCTTATTTCCATACCTTCAAATCTTCATATATTCATAACTTCAAGCCTTCAAATATTCATAACTTCAACACGATGGCCAAAATCACCCGATCTTCCTCAAGACAGTCCTCTCCGACAACTTCACCACCGCTGGCTTCTGATGAAACCACCGGCACCGGTGAGACCTTTGAAGTTCAGGCTGCCGCTGAACCTAGAGCATACGACATGCTTCCATCAACTTTTCATTTTTCCAGAAAATTTTCTATTTCCATTGCCTCTTCGAAATCCGACCGAGGTAAAGAAGCTAAAAGTTGTCCGTCCTCCATTAGTGCCTCCGACCTTAACATAGTTTGAAATGACTATGGCTGGACCAAGATCTCCAGGATTGTTATACCAGGCCCGGATGAAGATATTACCACAGATTCGAGTACTCCAACTTATACATCTACCCTTTCACCTTCAAGCTTGACCCTCCGATTGATAACGTGATCCTCGAGATGTGTAGGATTTACAATTTAGTCTGTCTGAATAGAGGGTCGTTACTTGCCTCCGATTTTTGGCCAATTCGGTCAACAAACCTTTTACTTTGGATTATCTGATCTGTTTATACGGCCCAAGATTCTTTCATGGCCGGTCGTTCAAATCTCAAAATGAAGTAAATTTCTCATCCTCTCCAACATCGATGAAGATCGAGACTGAGTTTGGATGGAACATTTTATTGCAGTTCCTATCGCAGAAATTATTCTGGCTAGGTTCATGTCTTTTCCGAAGAATGGAATTTGAACCATAAGTACCAATGACTACTCATTTTCTACTCAATTCCTTCAATATATTCTAGGTTTCATGTTGTCAGCTTTTGCATCTATTCATTGGACTCCGGCCCATGTCGAGAAACTTTACAAATGGGTCGAGAAAATCCTTAGCACTTATCCGCATAAGAAACAGACATGGAAAGTACTTTCCATAAGTCGATGGGTAGCCCAAAATCACGGTTAATATATATCTTACTTCTTTTTCCTCTACTAATTTTGTACATATTTTTACTTCTCCTTTTATCAAACACCCAGGTTTACCAAAGGGTACTTTGACCCCTAAGGACCAACCCTTCGGCTTCTCCAACTGTCGCAAACACGATACTCAATCCGACTGCATCAACTCGCCGTATCGCTGAGGCATCGAAGAAAATGAAATCCACCATATCCAAATCTTCCAAGCCTCCGAAGTCACCCTCGACCGCATCAAAGTTGAAAAGAACTCCGAAAGTGGGTAGTCCTTCTGGGGTTTAGAACACCGGCATCTCTCCAGATGATATTTGGGTGAGAAAAACTACCACCACTTTGGTAGAGGATATTCCTACCAGAGATAAAGAAAATATCGCTGTCGAAGTTGTTATGCCAACATTCGGTGCCGCATTAGCTTCTGCCACCATGCCACCGGCTGCCGAGCCAACTTTTATAGTCCGAATGTAGACCAGCAAGAAGGAATGTAAACATATCAGATTGGGACACCGGTGCATTGATAGATGCCAAGGAGGAATTTGGGCTGTGAGGTGAGTAACTATATTCAACAATCATTTGCCAACATCATTCCTAAGCCCTATAAACCACTTCCATGCATCAAACTGTGATGAGAAACATTTATATTTAAATAACAGCACCACTAGATGTTCAACAAGGTGGAAATTCTAGTTCCCGACATCATCGAGCGTGACGATGTCGCTGCGGATGAGGAGTCATTGACCTAGAAACTAAGAACTTCAACTCCTCCACCATCAACACAGCCGGCCCAAATTTTTGGGCAAGAAGATATTAACTGCTTCTTTAATGAAGCTAGAACCTCCGCAGACCCGGTGCCGCAAGCGAACACCTACGGGTTTTCTCATTTAACCATTACTCAATAACTCTCCAAATCCTCCTGAACTTCAAAGAATCATGCCAACTCTCGATTCAAACTCGTGAGTGTCTTCCCGGCCCCGAGTGCAGACCTGAGGAGAGTAAGAACTGCAATCCTCTCTTTCCCTGAGGATACAAACTTCTTGTCTCGGCCAATTGGGGTTGCCAGTTATTTGATACCCCTGATATCGGAGTTCGACAGAGAGAAAATGAAGAATGTCTCATGGAATTGCCTCTTTAACAAAGGCATGCATGCTTTGAACTAGGTACGTATCACCCTACCTTACTTTAAGTCATATATTTGTCTTTCTTCTTTTATTTTGCATATCCTTACTCGAACTTGGTCCACATTTTTGCAGTCATTAGTGTTAGTCAGCGAAGTCTTCATCCGGTGCATGGAGGAGAATGAATAGCTTAAGGGCTAAATGGATGCTCAAGATAGAGAAATTCTACATCTCAAGGAACTTCTCTAACAAAGAGATGCCCAACTAACTAGAGACTTGCCCGTTGTTAAGGTTGAGTTGGAACAAGTAAAAAACAACTACATTCAGGCTGTGAACGACCTTGAGCTTATCAATAAGGAAAACAAAATCTTGGACGAGGAGAATGATAAGCTCTACTATGACGTTCTCACCCAAGAGGTTAGAGAAGAAGAAGAGGTTCGGCACTACTAAGCGCAGAAGGAAGATTTCCTTAATGTTGAAATTGATCGCCTCGACACCAGGCTTGCCAAGATTGATGCGCTGCACTGAAGGTGGCTCAATATCAGGCCAACCAACAAGATCAAACCATCAAAGGGCTGAGAAATGAGCAAGAGGCTTCTACCCAAAGGAATGTTGAAACTTCAGCCCAACTCACTCAAGCCTTGGACGAAAAAGTCCAAGCTCTGGCCGATGTGGAGGCTGAGGTGTCCCGGACAGTGCTGAAGACCAAGCACATAATATGCAATGTCCGGAGATTCACCTTAGAGAAGGCTAGAGATGGGATTTCAGAGACAAAAGACCTCGAGCTCACGGCCTACCGAAAGCTAAATAGATACAGCTCCGAAGATGAGCCCGATGACTCTGAATCTGAGTCCGACTGAACTTTAGGCTTACATGCCTTTGTATTTATTTTTCCTTTTTTTGCATGTTTTGTTTTGGCCATATTCCGGGCTTGCCTATGAATGAATTTCCTTTTTCTCTTAGCCATTTCCCCCTAACTTTCAACATTCGTAATTGCTTTCGTATTTTCAATAATTTAACCAAACAAAGCTTTAACCCAATTTGGGCTGGTTACCACCGACTTCAGAGTTCTATATAAACAAATCATCACTTAGTTTGTGTCGATTCAGATGAAAGTTCTCTTGATCTTAAAAAATAACTTGATCAATTTTTTAATACAAACTTTTACTTTAGTTTTCTTCATACCGGGCAATTCCTTTCAGTTTTTGGTCATTTAATGACTAAATATAAGGATCTTATTTTTATGCTTATGAATAAGACGTCTCTTATTCATTTAGGGCGTGAGTGTTGGTGCTTCATTTATTCCCAACTTTTAGACAACTCAAGTGTCTTTAAGAATAGGCTAGATTCATTTGATCCGGTGCCTTAGAAGCATACTTTTGGAACATTACTTATTTTTATTCCAGATGCTTTTATGACGATAGTCTCCAGTTAAGGACTTAACAAATTTGTTAGCTCGTAAGCCTAATTATTTTATCAACTGTCCGGAGACAAGCATATGTAGATAAATTTTCGATGCAAATTTCGGATAGAATGTATTTTCTTTAAAAAAATGCTTCGGTCAAATGACTGGGAAATATTCATTCGATCTTTTAACCCTAACAAATGATCATAACCCTAAAAAAACATTGAATGTCTTCGGTCTGAACTTCTTTACTAAGGGTATGGCAGCCCCCTAGTGTTTGTATTCGAACCATGAGAATTCAAACACTAATTGCTTTTCACTACCGGGGAGTCCTCAGTGCCCAGTGTCCTTGTCTGATCTTCAACTACTTAGTAACATGCTTTACATTGTTGCCTCATTAAAAACCTTGCCGGAAAAACTCTTTTTGAGATAAAAACTGTGCTAAGGAAAAAAGAGTGCAACACGTGTTTTCAGACCTAATTCAAACTCCGATCTCTGCATTATGACTCCAACTTTTTTCCTGCAAAAGTTAGCAATATCGCATCAAATAAAGTTTAAATAATTAATCGAACACATACCTTAGCAATAATATCGCTTCAAGTGTGCGATGTTCTAGTTGTTTGACAACTTTTGACGCTCTTTGGCCTCCAACTGATATGAACCTTTACCGGTTATTCCTGACACTTTGTAGGGATCTTCCCAATTTGGGCCCAATTTCCATTCATTGGGATTTTTGGTGTTGAGGGTTACTTTTTTTAAAACCAAGTTTCCTACTTGAAAGTGCTTAAGATTAGTCTTCCGGTTGTAGTTCTCCTCATCATTTGCTTTTGCGCCACTAACCATAGCAATGCTAACTCACGGTGTTCATCTGTTAAGTCAAGCTTAACAGTTATAGCTTCATTGTTTGATTCTTCGGTTGCAAGGTTAAAACTTAAACTTAACTCACCAACCTCCACTAGAATTAGTGCTTCTGCACCGTAAACCAAAGAGAACGGTGTTTCATCGGTGCTGGATTTCAGTATCGTTCTATATGTACATAACACCTTCAATATAATTTCTCTCCACTTGCCTTTCGACTCTTTTAATCTCTTTCTTAAATCTGAATGATTGTATTATTTGTTGACTCCGATTGCCCATTTGCACTCGGGTGATACGGAGTCGACATTATCTTTTTGATTTCCAATCCTTCAAGGAAATCATTTACTTTCTTCCCAACTAACTGACGATCGTTGTCTCAAGTAATCTAAGTTGGTATGCCGAATCGGAAAACTATGTGATCCCAAATGAAATCGACGACTTCCTTGTCTCTAACATTTTTGAATTTCTTCACGTCAACCTACTTAGAAAAATAATCAATCATAAATAAATTGAAATGTAACTTTCCGGGTGCCCAGGGGAGCGGACCCATAATATTCATTCCATATTTTATGAATGACCATGGTGATAAATTCGGATGCATTAATTTTGTCGGTTGGTGAATAATTGGTGCGTGCCTTTGTCATTCATTACACTTCCGAACATAGTTCTTTATGTCTTCTTCCATCTGAGTCCAATAATATTCGACCCTGATCAATTTTTGGACCAACAACTCTACTCCTGAGTGATTGCCACAAGTCCCCTCGTGGACCTTGCGCATCACATAATCAATTTCCCCAAGTCCCAAGCATCTTGCTAAAGGACCATAAAAAGGATACAACTGACCATTAACAAGCAAAACCTAGCTGCCTTCGTTCGAAGAGCCCTTGACTTCTTTGGATCCGTATGCAACTTTCCATCTCGAATGTAATCAATATATTTATTGCGCCAGTCCCAAGTCAAGCTTGTTATATTCACCTCGGCGTGACCACCATCAATTGCGGAGTTTAGCAATTGTGTAAATTTCTAGAATTAAACTCCTCAACTTCCACAGATGACCCCAAATTCGCCAATGCATCCGCCTCATTATTTTTCTCTCGAGAAACATGTTTCGTGGTCCATTATTTCAACCGGTGCAACAACAATTGGATTTTCTCCAAGTATTTTTGCATTCTTTCTTCTTTCACTTTGAACACACCGTTCACTTGATTAACAACCAAAAATGAGTCATATTTTACCTCAATGACCTCTGCTCCCAAACTCCTTGCCAATTCTAAATCTGCAATCATAGCCTCATACTCGGCTTCATTGTTAGTCAATTTTAAAGTTTTTATTGACTGCCTAATAACATCTCCCGCAGGTGTCTTAAGCACTACCCCGAGTCCGGACCCTTTCATGTTCGAAGCTCCATCCGTGTATAAGGTCCAGACCTCTTATGTTGCTCTTGAGGTTAATATAAGCTCTCTTTCCACCTCGGGAATCATTCCGAGTGTAAAATCTGCTATGAAGTCTGCTAAACTTGAGACTTTTTAACTATTCTTAGCTTATATTCTATGTCATAGCCACTCATTTCTACTGCTCATTTGGCTAACCTGCCAGACAACTTCGGTTTATGTATTACATTCTTTAGCGGATAGGTTGTTACTATGTATATAGGGTGACATTGAAAGTATGGTCTCACTTTGCTAGCAGTCGTTATTAATGCTAATGCCAATTTTCCTAAATGAGGATACCTAGTTTCCGCACTATTTAGTGTTCTACTCACATACTAAATAAGAAATTGTATACATTTCTCTTCTCGAACCAAAACTGCCCTTACGACTACGTTGCACACCGGTAGATACAAGAGCAATTGCTCATCCACCATCAGTTTGTGCAGTAATAGCAGACTAGACAAGTACTTATTCAAATCCCTCAGATCTTTTTGACACTCCGATGTCTACTCGAAGTCATTCTTCTTTTTTAACAAAGAGAAGAACCGATAACTTTTCTCTGAAGAACGAGAGATAAACCTACTAAGTGCGGCTATCCATCCGGTGAGTCTTTGTATCGCCTTTACATCCTCAAGTACCTCTGAAATTTCTTTGATAGCCTTGATCTTTTCCGAATTGATTTTGATCCCTTGGTTTGACACCAAGAAACCTAGAAACTTGCCTGACCCGACTCCAAAAGTGTATTTCTCAGGATTCAGCTTCATATTGTACTTTTGGAGTATGTAAAATGTTTCCTACAAATGCTTTAAATAGTCCTCTACTTCCAGAGACTTAACTAACATATCATCAATATAAACCTCCATTGTGCTACCTATTTTGTCCTCGAACATGCGATTAACTAGGCATTGATATATTGCTCTGACAATAGGCCTCCTCATTTTCTTTACCGGGGGGACGCTCGAGTCTAAACTCAATTTTTGAGTCGTAATCTCCGGTCGTATACTTGTTATGTCTAAGTGGGACCAGGAAAAGTAATCGGCGTTAGCTTTAAGAAATTTAACTAATTTAAACCTGAGCTATGGGGTTAACCCGGTGCCCAGGTAGACCTTTCTCTTCGGAAGATGCACGAACAAAATGACTTGCTCCAGTTCTTCTATAGTTGATTTCATGGCATCTGAATCATCCAACAGCACAAATAACCTCGGTTCGCGATAGTAGTCATGTTCTTCCTCATAATTTTTCTTCTGTCCTTTTTTTAGACTCGATGGGCCTGAACCCTATGATTACTATTCAACCTCTTTGCCTTTACTCGTATCCTTTACCTCTTTAAGCATTTGTTCGATTCTTCTCCCGAAAACATCTCATTTGCTGCCAATTTCTCTTCCCGAACTATCTTAATTCCCTCCGAAGTTGGAAACTTTAACATCATGTGCAATGTCGAAGGTACGACCCTCATGTCATATATCTAAGGCTTGACGAATAGTGCGTTGTACCTCATTTCTCCTTCAATGGCATAGAACTTCGTTTGCCAAATTTTCTCGGCTGCATTAAAGGGAAGAGTGATTTCCCCCTAGTCTCGCTTTCCATGTTGAAATAATTTAGAACTCGGGTTGCTGGTAAAATTTGATCCAACAGCCCTAATTGCTTCACCACCTTCTATCATATGATGTTGGCCGAGCTACCTGGATCAATTAAAATAGGCCAAATCTGAAATTTATTAATAAAGACAAAAATTACCAGTGCATCATTGTGAGGTTGAATGATCCCTCCACATCTTCATCATTGAAAGATATTGTTTCCTCCAATACGTAATCTATGGATCTTTTCTCCCAAGTTATTGAATTACAAACCCTTACTGGTAGACCCTCTATCATTACATCTATATCCTCTGTCCAATGGAAAGTTGCGATTGTTGTGACCCTTATCTGATCTGAAGTTTGGCCTCTCCAGTTGCCCGTAGGGTTAACACCTATTTTTTTGAAGATTTTAACTCCAACTCAACTACCCTCTTTGATTTATCAAATTTTTTATTTCGTCCTACTGACCCGGGGTGGTGGTGGTGAGTGTTGTTCGAGCTGATCATTCTCCACTCAGATTTTGGACTCATACCTATTATGTATGTCTCCCCATGTTACCGCTGAGAATTCCAACAAGTTCTCTTTTAATTTAAATGAGGCACTAGAGCTCCTAGGATTCAACCCCTTGGTGAAAGCTTCAATTGCCCATTCATCAGGTACCGGAGGAAGGAGTATACTTTCCTTCTGAAACCTTGTCACAAACTCACGTAGTAATTCTGTATCCTTATGTGCATTTTTTAATATGTCTACTTTTCTCTCCTGGACCTTCCGTGTTGTATGTGCCTTTATGAAAGCATCTGCAAGCATTTTAAAAAAATTAATAGAATGTTCATCAAATATAAAATACCATGCCATTGCTCATTCGGATAGTGTTTCGCCAATTTTTTTTAGCAAAACCTATTCAATTTCATTCGGGTGCATATCGTTACCCTTCACCACATAGGTGTACGACGTCACGTGCTCCTGAGGATCTATAGCTCCATCGTACTTTGGAAGATTTGGCATTTTAAACCTTTTTGGAATCAACTTCGGAGCCACACTTGGTGGGAATATCAACTGTATGTATCTTTTTGAGTCTACTCCCTTCAAGATCAGAGTCGCTCCAAGAATCTGGTCTACCCGTTAATTGTAGGTTTCAACCTTCTTTTTTATTAGTATCCACCCACTTGGTCAAAGCTTGGAACAGCCTCAAAACCTCTGATGACTCATTAGTCTCCAATCTATTTCCATTTTCATCAACCCGGTCCTTTTCTCGACCCAGATCATCATTACGGATGGGACGATCCTCATCTGCCGCACTCACTCTGCTTCTTTTCTTCTACAGCTAGGTTATAGCCTCATGTTGCTCCTTCAGCATGTTATAGATTCTAGCCAAATTTATTTTACCATTCTCATCATCGTCCGGTATTTTTTGACGTGATATTCTAGACCCCTGTGGTGAAATCACGGGGTTGTTGCCATTCACCGAGTCAGCGGGAGGAACACCATTCATTGGATCAACTGACGGAATACCGTTGTTGTTATTGATGTTGTTAGCGCCATTGTTACCGTTGTTGTTGTCATCGTGATTGCTAACCTCAACTTGGATATCACTAGCCATTCTGCAAGTACTTAGTATTGACATTTTTCACAAAATCTCAAAAGAAACTAGTGAAATTTGAGTTTGAACAAATCACCTCTATTATCCTTAGCCCCACGGTGGGCGCCAAACTGTTTACCCCCAAAAAAAGTGCAGTTAAATTTGTAAGTGATTTTAAAGATACGTGGACTGATTTGTAATAAAGAGAAATAAATAATTAACAATAAATAAGCAAACGAAAATAACAAGCAAGAAGATTAGCCTGAAATGTTGTGATCTTGATTGAAACTATTCGGTAAATTTGGCCCGATCCTTAGCTAGCAACAGTGAGAGCTTTATGGTTAAATGTGTAATGAACAAAAGCATACAAGTGTAAAAATGAAAAAATGAGATCCCCTTCCAATATGAAGGTTGGGCTCTCTTTATAATTGTGAGTACTAAAAATTAATGCCCGAGAATCATTCTCTAATTAAATATAATTAAATGATAATAATGGCTGGCGCCATATCCGTAATAGGTACATGCTGAGCTTCTCCGGTTCTTCACCTGGTGTCAACTGGTTCGGTCACTATCCGATGTCGTTTTGACCCCGGACTTATATATCACAACTTCATCCGATATAGAATTCTGCCACATCCCTCGCACTTCATACCTAAACTTTGCCACTAGGGGTGTACAAAGAAAACCGACAAACCGCACCAAATCGACAAACCGCACCAAATCGACAAACCGGACCAAACCGAAAAATAAAACCGATTAGTGTTTGGTTTGGTTTGGTATTGAGAAAAAAACCCGACTATAATAGGTTTAGTTTGGTGTTAACTAAAAAAAGTGAAACTGAGGCCAATTCAATCCGCTTATATTTTTATCCCGTATTACCTATATATGTCTAACAAATTACAAAAGCCCAAACCAAAACTAAATTTGTACCCCCACAATTATAATAATTTAGTGTATTTCTCTATAGATTCTAAGATGGATTCTTGACATTTACTTTTCGTGTTGTATAAATGTATGTGCATATTTAACTTGGATTTTTTTTATTCATGACCAACAAGAGATAAAGAAAAAAATGGGGGATTCAACCCACTGGAACCAAGAAGACAGGTAGCACTCTTCAAATCAAGGGACAATCAATTGAGCAGAAGAGCAACTGTTGTGCCTAATTGTTGATGTTGTTGCAAAATATTGAACAGATTGTAACTAAAAAAATTGGACAGGGAGAAAAAGGTTTAAAAAATTATTTTTGGTCAAGCAAATGTTATTGTAAGATGCTTTGTACCGAACCACAAAAACCCAAAAAATCCGGAAAAAATGAGATTGAAAAACCCGAGTTTTGTTGGTTTGATTTATAGATTTAAAAACTCGATATCATTGGTTTGGTTTGATATTGAAAAAATCCGAACCAACCTAATCCATATATACCCCTACTTGCCACGTATCGTGTCATTTTTCATCGTATACAACTTTGTTAAAATAATGTACAATCCAGATTGAACAAAGGTTTATATATGTACATAGAAGATTTGCTCGAGTGTTCTACTTTCTCGGTCAAGTCAAATTCACGCATTAAACTCTCGAACAATAATATGCTATCTACCTAAAATGAGAGGGTTGTTTCAAAAATATAACTAGAAACATCTTCTAATTTATACTAATATTTAAATGTTATTAAGCTACATGAATAGAAAGGTTGATTAGTTTGAAATTTAAGCTATCTAGTTATATATTATAACTTAAGGAAAATCCAATCAAGTACTTGTTAAAAGATAGACTTAATTAAATGCTTCTTTATGCAGTGTAAAATCTTGTTTTTCCTTCTTTTCTAGAGCGAAGCTTTAACATAGCTTTTCAATTTAATTTTTCTTCCTTTCTTGGACGGAGCAATATATGTGAAAGTAATTTATAGTACAACGATTACAAGTAATATTACTTCAAATATATATAAGACAAATTAAAAATTTGCTCAAAATAAGATATAACCAAATAAGAGTACGATTTTTTTAAATTTTATTGGTTGACGAAAAGGTATGTCTCATAAGTAGTGGGTAGTGTTGAGTTGGACCCAACAGCTAGGTAGAGAACAACTTGAAGATTTCAGCGTAGGGGGCCATTTCATTATATAATGCATTCGTCCGTTTATATGACAAAATTACAAATAAATACAAGTAGGTCATTCGATACGATTTTCGAGGGATTACATATATTAAAATGTAAATGACAATATATTTTTGTCGTGTTATTCCAACAAGTTCTAACAAAAGAACAAATTCAAGAAAAGAAAATGGATTTTATTTTTTCATGAAAATAATTAATCATCTATGACTTTCGAGAGAAATACATAAGTATTATATATTATAATTTTTGGTTTACTTACAGTAACGACATTACACGTGACGTAAGTACGTAAAATGTTTAAAACCCCATGAGTCTGTTTGGAAAGTAATTGAAATTGATGTAATTATAAGTATATTAATTACATAACCTAATAATTATATAATATAATAATTATGATGACATATTTATTTATCATAACATAACCAAAATGTAAATACAATCGTGTTGTTTGGTTGTACAAATATAATTAAATGGTTAGATTAAACTTTAAAAACATAAATGAGAAGAAATTATTTTTCATAGTCTGTGAATTTTCTTCTTGTTGCATCTCGTCGATACGATAGGTTGATTTACCTTACTAGTCATATGCCCTAAAGGTTTACTGTCTGGGTGATACTTTTCAACAGATGTAAAACTCTTACCTCATTTAGATGGTATAAGGATGTATTCCTTAGCAGGATTATTGAACCACCAGAGTGCAATCTATAATTTTAATAGCTAAAAAGTAAACATCATTCTCTTGTGGTGCTGTTCCCGGTTAGTTCCCCCCCCCCCCCCCGCAGTTATGATGCTATTACGCTAATTTTGGGTCAGATAATTATCTCAGCATTTTTACCATAATATCTGGTAGTCTAGTGTGACATAGTTCAACACATAGTGATTTAGCTTATCATTTAGGCTAAATTAGAATATAAAATAAAAATAAAACAAAATAAAAGAAAAGAAAATTACCGAATATTAAGAGGTTGTGCTCAGTAGAGAGAGTTATACAACAAACTTCAAACTATATTTAGAGAGAAGTTTTTACAGTAGAGAGAGGTTGGCCGATTTCAAAGCCTGCCTCTAAACTGAAATCTAAGATCCTTATTTAATGGATCGGATACAAATAAAACAAAGATCACAGAGAGGGTACTACCAGCAGATCCTTTAGTGGGTCAATAATCCCGGCATAGAGGTTTTCTTAACTCAAAACAGATCCAGAAACGCCCTAACGCCACCTCGGCTCAGTGGGCTAAAAACAGGACCATCAGCCTGAGCTTCAGACATTCCGACTGGGTTATCCTCTGCCCGACCTCAGCACTTTCTCATATGAATCTTTGCTAATTAAAGCATTTTACCATAATATCTGGTAGTCTAGTGTGACATAGTTCAACACAGAGTGATTTAACCTATTATTTAGGCTAAATTAGAATATAAAATAAAAATAAAAAAAATAAAAGAAAAGAAAATTACCGAATATTAAGAGGTTGTTCTCAGTAGAGAGAGTTATACATCAAACTTCAAACTTTATTTAGAGATTTTTTTACAGTAGAGAGAGGTTGGCCGATTTCAAAGCTGCCTCTAAACTGAAATCTAAGATCCTTATATAATGGATCAGATACAAAAGAAAACAAACAACATGGCCAAAATGTGGCAAACATAAATAAAAGATAACAATGACCCACTACATATGACCGACAAAGAAAAATTAAAAGACGGTCTTAATACATGTGGCTAAAATTAAATAATGCATTTTTTTGCTTTTTATAAAGTAGTATAATAATGCGCTTATGCTTTTATAAAGCAGATTCCTTTCTGACAGATAATGCTCCCGGGTCCCTTTGCTTTTAGACCTTTTCTTTTCCTTTGGATTTTTCTAAAGTGGAAGATGCTTCCACCTTATCTTGAAATTTCTTGAGGTATTCCTCAATATCAAAGTCTTCATCATATAGTTGATGAGATTCTTCACCCAAGATATTATCTTCATCGTCTTCTCCTGTATGAACGGATGTCATTGATGTATCCGAAGGAAATTCTTCCTTCAGATTTTTCATGAGATCTTTTTTTTACCTCTGCCATATAGGAGGCTATAATCTCAGATTTTGAAATAACTCATTTTTTAATTTGAAGTCTCCTTACAATATGCTTGAATGGACTACAAATCTCTTGTTGTTGCTTTGATTGCTTTAACTCCCTATAATGAGTTATAGGGCAGTGATTTGGTCTATTAGTTCTTAACCATGAATTGTGCCCTCTTTGGTTTTTTGAAGAAGTTTCTTCCAGAATCTTGTATAAAATATTCTATGAAGATATGGTATATTTTGCTGGGTATAACCCACTTCGATGGACCATTTCATTATCCAGGGAATAGAAAATTCAATAAAGAAATGTATATTAGCAATTTCATCTATGAGCATGTTATCTTTTTTTCATTCTATTACTTTGGGAGATATGTCTATCCACTATATAAACTTTAAACGGTTGTGATAAAATTGTTACAGATAGATCATAATTAATTCACCATTGACAAAACTAATTTGGTATGCTTTGTTTATAAACATTAGCACAAATTTTTATAAGTTATGAAAATTTTATCTGGACCTTTTTCTCTGGATGAAGATATTCCCTCTTCTTGAGAGTACTAAATCCAAGTCTTCTGGAGTAAAAATCTTTTTAATGATAATTTTTGAAAAGTTATAAACTTTTCTGGTATTTGCTGGATAAAAATGTTGTATTTCAGCTGATCCAATTGAGGAGAGTATATCTCATAATTCATATACCGTATCCAGATATCTTTGCATTAGCTACTATGGTTCATCCTTCCACTGCGAATAAAGCTTTCTCTTATCTAGTAAGGCTCAATGTATGAGTCTTTATTATCTAAAAGAAGTATTGCTTCTTTAATATTCTTATGTTCATATAAATCATTGTCTTTCTGGTCATTGTCATTAGTGACCTCTAATAAAGCTTGCCATCTGTTTAGAAACATCATGCTTACAATCTTTATTAAACATATATTTTGCTGATTGACAATCAGTCTTTATTAAAAATTTGTGATTATATAAGTTACGTTGGAATTTTAAAACACTTTTTACAATTGCAAGGCTTTCTTTTGCAACTGTCGAATAATTCTTCTGGCTATCATTCCATTTGCCAGAATAAAATTGTACTAAATATTCTTGTTTATCAACTAGAGAAAATTGTCTTAGAATTCCTCCATAACCAATATCATAAGCATCTGTTTCTATAATATTTTTTCAAGTAGAATTGGCTAGAGTGAGACAAAGAAGGTTATTAACCTTCTCTTTAATTCTTTTAACCGCTTTTGTATGATCCTCAGCCCATGACTTGGGGATCTTTTTCAATCAATCATATAAAACAGATGTATCTTTTGCTAGATCTTTATAAAATGGCGAGATATAATTCAGGCTACCCAAAAACTTTGCAATTGAATTTTATCAGTAATGATATCAGAAAATTTCGAAGCAAATTCAATACTTATAGGAATAATTTTTTCCTTTTCAATATTATGTTCCAAAAACCTGACTTTTGTTTGAAAATAGCCATTTTTGGTTTTGATATAACCAAACCACATTGAATAATAATCTTCTTGAATATATCAAGATACTTAAAATGGTTTTCGATATTGTTTGAAAATACTAAAATATCATCAATATAAACGATGATAAAATTGTTATAAGGCATGAAAATATCATTCATAATATTCTGAATTTCAGAAGGGGCATTCTTCAATCCAAACGATATAACATTCCATTCGAATTGTCCAATTGGAAAATTGAAAGCAGTTTTATATTTATCTGCTTCATCAATTTGAATTTGCCAATAACCTGATTTCAAATCAAATTTGGAAAATATAATAGCACTATTAAGTCTGTAAAGTAAATCCTTTTTATTAGAAATATGATATCTGATCCATTTTAAGACTTTATTCAGAGGTTTATAATTGATTACGAATCTAGGAACTCCACTTTCTTGTTCAGCATGTTTATAATGTGAAATTAAGTATATCTCATTATTTATGACTAAAACAATTGGGGCCCCACACGTCGGAAACGTCGTTTACGCACAC
Organism: Anisodus acutangulus; assembly: GCA_029783415.1. Lineage (NCBI taxonomy): Eukaryota > Viridiplantae > Streptophyta > Magnoliopsida > Solanales > Solanaceae > Anisodus > Anisodus acutangulus. The sequence continues at coordinate 46,774,158 of CM056496.1, read as the reverse complement.
GTGCATACGTAGTGCCAAGTATCGCAAATTTCATTAGTGAAAGAGATATTGATACGTATGTAATACGTTTGAGACATAGAATGATGGACGGTTATTGGCCAAATGACAAAGTATTCCACGTTGGTAAACAAAGGAAGAAGTGTAAGATGAAATGTGTCGGAAATCGCCGCGGCGCAGCCCCGTCGGAGCCGAGGCGCCGGAACGCCGCGATGCTAATTGGGTCTTCAGTTACTGGAGCCACGGCGCCGCAACGCTAATTCACAGAGCCGCGACGGGAAGTGGAAAAATTCTGACCTTTGTACTGGTTTTGGAGCATTGATTCTCCATTACTTGGCACATGAATTCAGCGATTATTTGGCTGAATATAACCTCTCAATTAAGTGCCATTACATGACTATTGAAGGCAATTAGTTGGCTAGTTGATGAGTCTTCTCCTTACACTATAAATTGAGGCCTTTGGCTCAATTGAAGAAGAACATTACACTTAGAAAATACTCCAGAATTTTCTGAATTCATCTTCTTCCTCTCTAGCAAAGTTATTATACTCAAAGTTCTTCAAGAGTAACACTTGAGTTTCCTTTGTTCAATTGTTAACTTGATGTTGTATCTTGGGAGACTATTGCCCGACAACGTAAAATGAGATATACGGGGCAGTCTTGTCTTAAAGACAGAGTGACATCACTCAACTCAACAAATCACACAAACAGTTTGTTAAGTTCTTGATTTCCAGTTTATTGTAATATTTAATTTATCATTTATTATAATTTTAATAGTTACTTACCTCCCGTTCCCTGCAACTATTGTATCCCAATAATTTTAAGACAAGATTGGTTGTAAGTACCTAGAAAGATGACTGGAAGAGAATAACTCACTTCTGATTCTGCTGCTGCTACTACTTAAGGCAAACCCTCTGGCTTCCCTACGGCTCAAGGCACACCAAATGCCTTTCCGGTTGCTCAAGGCTCAACCAACGCCTTTTCTGCTTCTCAAGGGAATGCTTCAGTTCCTCCACCCGCTGGATTCCATCATGAACGCCCAGAAACGTTCATGGGCTCCAATTTCAAGAGATGGCAACAAAAGATGCTCTTTTATCTGACTGTTATGGGAATGACTCATTTCCTAATAGAAGATCCTCCACAAGCTGGAGATGAAATGGACCTTTAGCCTACTAAAATGGCTGAAGAGGGTATCCATGTCATTAATAGAATAAAGATGATTCTTGTTACATAGAGTCATAGTGATTTCATGTGTAAGAACTATATTTTGAACTGCTTGTCAGACCATCTCTACAGGGTGTATTGCACCATAGGCACTGCCAACGAGTTGTGGGAGAAACTGCAGAAGAAGTACAACGCACAAGATGCAGGTACTCAGAAATTCATCATTGGGAAATTCCTGAAATTTCAAATAGTGGATAGCAAGACAGTGATGTCCCAAGTCTAGGAATTCCAAATGATTTTACATCACCTGAATTTGGAAGGTATGAAGCCAAATGAACAGTTTTTGCTTGAATCACTGATTGAAAAGTTACCTCCTTCGTGGAATGAGTTACTTAAAACTCAAGACAAAGGAGATGACCTTTGAAGAACTTATTATCAAACTCTAAATTTAGGAAGATAATAAGAAATCCTTGCCTAGGGGTAAACAACCCGCTGAGGCAAAGGCTAATCTGGCTGAGGCCAAAGGGAAACCAAGCAAGAAGCGCAAGTTCCAGAAAGACGACAAGACCCAAGTAGTGGAGAAATTCAAAGGAAACTGTCACCACTGTGGGAAACCTGGTCATATGATCAGGGACTGCCGCAAGCGCAGGACTGAGCAACAGGAGAAGGCCAAGGCTAAGGGCAAGGCACATGTTAACGTCGTCAAAGACAAGTTTCCGGATGACATGATTGAGGAGTTCTCAGCGGTGGTGCTTGAAGCAAACCTTGTTTTGAATCCTATGCAATGGTGGATGGACACAGGTGCTACAAGACACATTTGTTCCAATAGAGATGTCTTCTCCACTTATACACCAGTTACTAACAAGAAGTTGTTCATGGGTAAAAACGCTTCTTCTGACGTGTTGGGGTAGGAAAGGTAATCCTGAAGATGACTTCTGGAAAGGAGCTCACTTTGAAGGAGGTGATGTATGTTCCTGAGATTAGGAGAAATTTAATTTCAGGTCATTTATTGGTTAATGCTGGTTTTAGGCTAGTGTTTGAGTCCAATAAATTTGTAATCACCAAGAATGAAACGTTTGTGGGAAGGGGCTTCGTCTGTGAAGGCCTCTTCAAAGTTAACGCCATGTATGTACTACGCGCAAGCAATAATATTGAAGCTTCTTCTTACTTTCTTGAGTCCTCTAATTTATGGCATCATAGATTAGGACATTTAACTACAAGTCCATCCAAACGTTGGTAAAGTTAGAGTTGTTGCCGTCTATCGATGTAAACCCTCAACATAAGTGTGAGGTGTGCATAGAGGCAAAACTCACAAAGCTTTCTTTTCGATCCGTCGAAAGGAATATCGCTCCTCTAGAACTCGTTCACACAGATATATATGATTTGAAGTTTGCACAAACTAGAGGGGGAAACAAGTACTTTGTGTCATTCATTAATGATAGCACAAGGTATTATTACCTTTGCTTGTTGAAAAGTAAAGATGAATCCTTTGAAGCGTTCCGACGTTACAAAGCAGAAGTTGAGAACCAACTAAGCATGTGGATTAAATCCATTCGTAGCGATAGATGGGGAGAATATGTAGCGCCATTTGAGGAATATTGGGCCAAATTAGGCATTGTTCATCAAACGATTGCTCCATACTCACGTCAGTTGAACGGTGTGGCAGAACGTAAGAACCGCACATTGAAGGAAATGATAAATGTCTTGCTTATCAATTCTGATCTTCCATAAAATATGTGGGGAGAAGCCGTCATTACCGCTAATACGATTCTTAACAGAGTCCCACATAAGGGTAAGGACAAAACTCCATATGAATCATGGAAGGGAAAGAAACCCACCTATAAATATTTAAAGGTGTGGGGTTGTTTGGCAAAGGTCGAAGTACCCAAGCCAAAACAGGTCAAGATTGGGCCTAAGACTGTAGATTGCATTTTCATCGGATATGTAAATAACAGTAGTGCTTATCGCTTCTTAGTGCATAAGTAAGACATTCCAGATATCTACGGGGGTACAATCATGGAATCAAGGAATGCTCAATTCTTTGAAGATACTTTTCCTAGAAAGGAAAAAGACATAACCTCTCGCAAGTGAAGTTATGAACAAAGCTCTCAGGAACCGGGAGTCGTTGACTGCCCGGATCTAGATGGATCATATCTAGTGGACTTCGAAGTGGCTGAATATCCGGAATCTAGTGTTCCAGATTCTCAGAACTTGGAAACTCCAGAGATGGAACCAAGGCGATGTAAAAGGGCCAAGAAGGATAAATCATTTGGTCCTGACTTTGTAACTTATATGGTTGATGACGAATCAAGGACAATTGATGAAGCATTGTCAACTCCAGAGGCACCGCTCTGGAAAGAAGCAATTGCGAATGAAATAAACTTCATCCTGCATAACCATACTTGGGAGTTGGTTGATCTTCCTCCGGAAAATAAACCATTGGGTTGTAAGTGGATACTCAAACGGAAGTATAAAACAGATGGGTCTATAGATAAGTACAAGGCCATGTTGGTAGTCAAGGTCTATCGGCAGAAAGAAGGCCTTGACTATTTTGACACGTACTTTCCGGTGTCTAGGATGATGTTCATACGAGTAATCGTGGCGATCGCAGCGTTGCGTGACCTTTAGATACATCAAATAGATGTCAAGAAAACCTTCCTAAGTGGTGATTTGGAAGAAAAAATTTATATGGAACAACCCAATGGGTATGTGGTTCCAGGGCAAGAGAAGAAAGTCTGTCGGCTTGTCAAATATCTATACGGGCTTAAACAAGCACCGAAGCAATGGCACGAAAAATTTGATAGTACTCTACTATCGAAGGGTTTCTCCATTAATGAGTGTGACAAATGTGTCTACGTGAAAGGTAACTCTGAGTCCTTCGTCATGATATTCATGTACGTATATGACATGTTGATCACATGGAGCAGTCCTAGCTTGATCCTAGAGACTAAGAACATGTTAAAACAATGCTTCGACATGAAGGATATGGGTATCGCAGATGTCATCTTAAGGATAAAAAACTCTAAGACGTCTGACGGACTGGTCTTATCTCAGTTTCACTACATTGAGAATGTTTTGAGAAAGTTTGAGATGTTTGACAGTTCGCCTATGAAGTCACCAATAGATATAAATCAAAAGCTTGATAAAAATCGTGGTGCACCCGTATGCCCGGAGCAATATGCACAGGTGATTGGTAGTTTGATATACATAACAAACTGCACTCGACCTGATATTGCTTATGCAGTCAATAAGTTGGCTAGGTTTATCCGTAATCCGAGTAATGATCACTGGAAGACATTGAATCGGGTACTACGATACCTGAAATACACGTTAACTTACGGGTTGTATTATTCGAGATATCCAGCTGTACAAGAGGGGTACAGTGATGCAAAATGGATATCCGATATAGAGAACACCAAGTCCACCAGTGGATATGTATTTACAATTGGTGTTGGGGTTGTGTCTTCGAAATCCTCTAAGCAAAATTGCATCGCCCGATCCATGATGGAATAGGAGTTTATCATTTTAGACAAAGCAGTAGAACAAGCTGAGTGGCTTCACTACTTCTTAGAGGATGCCCCTTGTTGGGACAAACCTGTACCTTCTGTAATGATCCACTGCGACAGTCAGTCGGCTCTAGGAAGGGCATATAGTTCTATGTACAACAGTAAATCTCGTCATATTCGACGGAGGCATAAGACCATTAGGCAGCTGATCACCATGGGTATAATATCCATTGATTACATAAAATCAAAGATTAACATAGCGGACCCACTGACAAAGGGCTTACCCAAAGATCAGACATTCTGCATGACTAGGGGAATGGGCTTAAAACCCAAGGTATAAGTACCAATTTGGTGATAACCCAACCTTACTTACTGGAGATCCCAGGAATTAGGTTCAATGAGAAAACTAAGTTGTAAAGGTTCAGTTGAGCACTTCGGTGGAAGCATGAGCACTTCGGATAGTGATTTCTATAAAGAAACATCAATCCAAAGTCGTTCCCGCGATAGAAATTAAGTGCTATATGTAGTGTGGTTGAAGGTTAAGTTTCCAAAACCTTTAATGATCCTCACCAGTTGAGGTTAGGTTTGGGAAAACTTTTAATGGTTCCTAACACTTGTAAATTGGGGTATAGCAGGATTCCTTGTAGGAGACCATCTATTTAAGTGAGAGGACATGACGCCTCAAATGAACGCACTTAAGAATCCAAGAAGTGTCCACGGCCACAACGGATAAAACATTACGAAGAACAGAGTAAGAGAAGTTGTTGTGTTGGTACCGTTGACTTGGCTTACACTAAACACTGACGGTTCAAGACATCACGTTCACCGCGCAGTAAGTAAGTCCAATGGTATTCAACTATATAAGGTTCAAAGTGTATGCTACCAATTCAGATGCAACATCGGTCAACTGAAAGATTGCTGGAAAAAGGCACCATGTGTGTGCGCCAAAATCTCTTTCAAGAGGGGATTGTTGAAAATTTACTAATGTGGAATTAAGTATATCCCATTATTTATGACTCAAACAATTGGGGCCCCACACGTCAGAAACGTCATTTCCACACACGTGCACACGTAGTGCCAAGTATCGCAGATTTTATTAGTGAAAGAGATATTGGTGTGTATGTAATACGTTTGAGACATAGAATGATGAACGGTTATTGACCAAATGACAAACTATTCCACGTTTGTAAACGAAGGAAGAAGTGTATGAAGTGTAAGATGAAACGTGTCAGAAATTGCCGCGATGTAGCCCAGTCGGAGCCGAGGCGCTAATTGGGTCTTCAGTTACTGGAGTCGCAGCGCCTCGGCGCTAATTCATAGAGCCACGACGCTTCAGAGGCAGAATGTTGAGACAGAAAGTGGAAAAGTTCTGACCTTTGGGCTGGTTTTGGAGCATTGATTCTCCATTACTTGGCACATGAATTCATCCATTATTTGGTTGAATGTAACCTCTCAATAAAGTGCCATTACATGGCTATTGAAGGCCATTAGTTGGCTAGTTGAGGGGTCTTCTCCTTACACTATAAATTGAGGCCTTTGGCTCAATTGAAGAAGAACACTACACTTAAAAAATACTCCAGGATTTTCTGAATTCATCTTCTTCCTCTCTAGCAAAGTTACTATACTCAAAGTTCTTCAAGAGTAACACTTGAGTTTCCTTTGTTCACTTGTTAACTTGTTAACTTGTTGTTATAACTTGGGAGACTATTTCCCGATAACGTAAAAGGAGATATACGGGGCAATCTTGTCTTAAAGACAGAGTGCCATCACTCGACTCAGCAAATCACACAAGCAGTTTGTTAAGTTCTTGATTTCCAGTTTATTGTAATATTTAATTTATCATTTCTTACAATTGTAATAGTTACTTATTTCTCATTCCCTGCAACAATTGTATCCCAACAAAAGCAGTACATGACCAAGGAGATTTTGAAGGCCTTATTAAGCATTTTTATAAAAGAGAAGCAATTTCTTTTTTACATAATTCTATATATTCAGAATTCATTTGGCAAGGTCTTGCCTTGGTAGGAATATTTCTTTCATGAAAATCTTCTTCATATGGGAGATTAACCACATGCTTCTTTCTATTCAAAAAGTATTTGGATGATCACTACAAATTTATAATGAAAACTAATTTTTTATAAAATCAACCTTTTGCTGTAATTTAGGATTTTGCAAAAGTTCTTCAATCTTAAAAGTATAAATTTCTTGTTTGAGAAAATTGATCTGTTGATGTTTATTCATCAACCTATCTTTTATTTGATTTAAAACTCTTGAAAAAGGTTTAGTTATAAATCAAAATTTAACTTCTTTTTCATCAAAAGTTCCTATAATACATTGTTTATCAATTCTTGAAATGAGAAATATTTTATTGATAAATGGTGTTCCCAAAATAATGTGTAGTTTGGTAATAAGATCCAAATAAATCAAATTAACATTTCAAAGAGACTTTGCTTCCCCGTAATTTTCTCTTTGGACAATAATGTATTTTATAGCTGGGGTAAATTTTAATAGTGATCATCCAACTTTGAGTTTATCATATAAATTTTATCGTGAAAATAATTTGTAACACCTCGTACCTCTAAATTAAGTCATGTCCATGATTCAAAAGTTTGGAAAATTAAGACGGGGAGTTTAAGTTGAAAAAAATCAGTTTCGGTTCTACAAATCAGATTTTACGCCCACTTTATACGGACCCTCGATTTGAATCGTCAATTTTGTTTTTTAGATTGATGGATCCTAGTAAAATTTACGGACCGTAAAAGATTATACGGTCCGTCATTTTTTACGGTCTCAGTCCCTCAAAATTTATCAGTCTCTGAAAAATTGCATTTTTGGTTGACGGTACATTTATACGGACAAAGAAAAATTTAACAGTCTAGACTCAGACCGTATAAAGTTTTATGGACCGTCAATTTCGATCGTAAAATCCTTCCGACTATGAAAAATATAAATACGCAGACTTAGTTCAAAAAACCAGTTTTCACTTCTTCCAAACCCTAGCACGAAGTTCCTCTCTTCCCTACTTTCTCCAACATCAATGTCAGTCTATTTCGTGCAATTCCTAATGATTGTAACATATATACATGAATTCTAAGTAGAATCCATTGTTCTTAACCTAGAATTTTCAAGATAAATCCATTCCAAGGTTTCAAGGTTCAAGCTTTGAATTCCTTCTTCCAAGTCAGATTTTTGGGATTTATCTCTGTAAAGTCTCAAACCGTCGATAAGAGATAAATCTAGAACTTTCATTCAGCACAACTGTTCCGATTCCTCACCAATATGTACAGGTATTCTGTTATACGTTCTTCCCTCCGGATTTCATTCGATCTGAGGCAGAAACTTTGAAATGTGATAACTCTCAAACCGTATGTCAGTTTTAGTCCCGCTTGGGTTCAATCTGATAGTGAAGGAGAGATGTACAACCCTTTAAAATTTCATCCAGTTCTAACAAGCATAACTCAGCAAAACAGATTGTAAATTTCAGGACTCAAATTAGTTATTTAAATACCCTACTAACAATAATTTCATGATCATTCTTTCAACATCCGGATCATATTCTAATATGTATTGTAACTTAAAAATAAGGGATTTTACTAAGAGTTATGAGTGAAATAACTCACTTTTATTACTTCAAGCTTCCAAACTCCAACTAATCCTTTCCCTTCTTGTTCTCTTGTATTTTTCTGATTTTTGCTCTTGGTATTTTTTCTGAATTTCTATTCTTTGTGCTAAGTGTTTTCTTTTGTGCTATGCAAAATATATAGTGAGTTGTGTGTGTGTAACTTGTGGGAGGTGGAAGGAGAGGAGGTTGAGGGAGATGAAAAGGGGGAAAATGTGCAGGCAATAGGGTAATGGGGGTTTTAATGAGGGAGAACAAGGGGGGACGTGTATTATTATTACTATTATTATTATTATTATTATTATTATTATTATTATTATTATTATTATTATTTTGTAACAACAAATAAGGACTTTACATTCTCCCCTCCTTAAACAACATTCGTCCTCGAATGTGAATAAGATCGTAACACAAGCACATAGACATGCACACTGCACACAAATGAAACACAACTTAACACATTTTATTACCTTACTCAAATAGGAATGGGTATTTGACTTTCATCGTGTCTTCGGCTTCCCAGGTTCCTTCTTTTGTGGAGTTATTTCTCCATAGGACTTTCACGGAAGTAATATCTTTATTCCTAAGGAGCTTGATTTGTCTATCCAATATTTTCATTGAAATTTCTTCGTATTGAAGCTCTTCATTCAGAACTATCTCTTGAGGTCGGATGACGTGGCTTGGATCGTTCAAATATTTTCGTAACATTGACACATGGAATATCGGATGCACCTCTTCTAATTCTTGTGGAAGGGCTAGTTCGTAAGCCACATTCCACACTCTTCATAAGATCTCATACGGTCCAATAAACCTTGGGCTCAACTTCTATTTCTTGCCAAAACGCATCACTTCCTTCATTGAAGAGACTTTTAAAAACACTTTCTCCTCTTCTTGAAATTTGAGATCTCTTTTGCGATGGTCCGCATAAGATTTATGGCGGCTATGAGCTATTTTGATTCGCTCCCGAATTATCTGTACTTTGTCATTTGTTTCTTGAATTATTTCGGGTCCGAACAATAGTGTTTCGCCCACCTCGAACCACCCAAGCGGAGATCTACATTTTCGCCCATACAATGCTTCGAACGGAGCCATCTGTATACTTGAATGGAAACTGTTGTTGTATGCGAACTCAATTAGACATAGATGGTCCAACTAATTGCCCTCGAAAGTCCAACACATAAGACCACAACATGTCCTACAATGTTTCAATTGTTCATTCTTCTTGTCCATCTGTTTGCAGATGGAAGGTCGTGCTCAATTTAACCTTTGTCCCGAGGCCCTGCTGAAAACTTTGTCAAAAGTATAAGGTAAATTGGGAACCTCTATCTAAAATTATTTGTAATGGAATCCCGTGTAACCTCACTATCTATTTCAAATAAATCTGCGCATAATGCGGCGCCCGATACATAGTCTTGACCGGTAGGACATGGGCTGACTTTGTAAGTCGATCTACAATCACCCAGATAGAATCATAACCTTCTCAAGTTTTTGGTAAACCAATCACAAAATCCATATGAATCGCCTCCCATTTCCACATGGGGATACTAATGTCCTGAAGTAGTTTGTCGGATTTTTGATGTTAGAATTTTACATATTGACACGTAAGACACCTTCCGACAAATTCTGCAATATCTCTCTTCATTCCGTCCCACCAGTAATTTGCCTTGAGGTCATGATACATTTTCATTGATCCTGGATGAATGGAATACCTGGTGTGGTGACACTTATTCAAGATCTTCTTTCTTAGTTCCCTCACCTTAGGAACACATAACCTACCATTATACCGAAGGGTACCGTCAGTTTCTCCTAATGTAAACTGTGAAGGTTTTCCCTATTGAATCCTCTCCCGAAACTTAACAAACTCTGTATCCTCAAACTGATCTTCTTTTATTTCCGATGCTAAGGCAGACTGAGAGGTATCATGCACCGCCACCCTACCTTCACCGACCTCAGTTAAACTAACCCCGAGGTTTCCCAATTTTTGTACCTCACTTATAATACCTATATTTTGTATTGTCAAGTGAGACAAGCTGTCAATTGATCTCCTACTGAGTGAATCGGCCACCATGTTAGCTTTTCCAGGATGGTAAAGAATGCTAAGGTCATAATCTTTAAGAAACTCTAACCATCTCCTTTGTCGGAGATTCAAATCATTTTGCGTGGTTATGTATTGTAAACTCCTGTGATCTGTAAATATATCTACGTGCACCCCATACAAATAGTGTCTCCATATTCGTAAGGCGAACACTACTGCGGCCAATTCCAAGTTATGAGTTGGATAATTCTTATCTTGTATCTTCAATTGTCGAGATGCATACTCAATCACTTTTCCAAACTACATCAAGAAACATCCTAACCCAACTCTAGAGGCATCACAATACTCTGTGAACCCTTCTTGTCCCGATGGTAAGGTTAGGACTGGTGCAGTGGTCAATAACTCCTTCAGTTTCTGAAAACTTGCTTCACATGCTTCTGACCACTAGTACTTATCCGATTTCTGAGTCAATCGGGTTAAGGGAGCAGCAAGACTAGAGAAACCTTCTACAAATATTCTATAATACCCTGCCAAACCTAAGAAACTCCTAACTTCTGTCAGAGTGGTAGGTCTTGGCCAATTCTTCACTGCTTCTATCTTTTGGGGGTCTACCATAATTCCATCCATTGACACAACATGGCCCAAGAAGGCTACCTTCTCCACCCAAAATTCACAATTTGAAAATTGAGCATACAGTTTCTCATGTTTTAAGACTTGAAGCACTACCCTCAGATGCTCTTCATGTTCTTCAACACTTTTGCTGTAAATTAGAATATCACGATGAATACAATCACGAACAAATCTAAAAATGATTTGAATATTCTGTTCATGAGGTCCATAAAAGTTGTTGGGGCATTAGTTAACCGAAAGACATTACCAAGAACTCATAATGGCCATATCGGGTTCTAAAGGTGGTTTTGGATATATCATCAGGATTTATTTTCAGCTGGTGATATTCCGAACGAAGGTCAATCTTGGAAAAATAACTGGCTCCCTGAAGTTGATCAAAAAGATCATCGATTCTTGGTAATGGATACCGGTTCTTGATCGTGACCTTATTGAGTTGTCAATAGTCGATGCACATTCGGAGCAAACCATCTTTCTTCTTCACAAAAAGAACTGGTGCACATTAGGCCTTATAAAGCCCTTATCTAGAAGATCTTTCAATTGTTCTTTTAACTCTCTCCATTCAGCTGGGGCCATTCGATATGGAGGAATGGAAATGGGTCTTGTACCCAGAATTAATTCTATAGCGAACTCTGCTTCTCTGTCCGGAGGAAGGCCTGGAAGATCTTCAGGGAACACCTCTAGAAACTTTCGAACAATAGGGACAATATGCACCTTTGGGGACTCTTCTTAGGTATCCACTATATTAGCCACGTAAGAGTATTCCACTTCATGACTTCTTAATAATTTTTGAGCCCTAAGGTAGGAAATAAGCCGACTCGAGGGTGTTCCAATCCTATCTCTTATAAAAACTTCTAGTTCCACGGGAAACGATAATTTTACAACTTTTTGTCGGCAATCCAACGTGGCATAACATGATGAAAGCCAATCCATACCAAAATAATGTCAAAGTCTACTATATCAAGTAATACTATGTCTGCTATTGTTCCTCTACCATTTACCTCTAACGGAAAAATTTTAATTACTCAAGAGGCCCAAACTGAGGCCCCAACTAGTGTCATGACTTCAAAGGGTTCACTTAAACATGAAGGTTCTACATGTAGACTCTTAGCAAAACCCATTGACACATATGAAAATGTAGAGCCGAGATCATAAAAGTGCATAAATACTTGAGACCAATAAAATACCTGTGACCACCGCGTTAGATGTCTCCGCCTCATTCCTCTGGGGCAAAGCGTAGAGCCGGTTAGGATTGTTGGACTGTTGACCTCCCTGACTCTGTCGGGACTGGTTGCCTTGATTTCCCTTATGGGCAGCTGTGGTTGCTTCTGACCTCCCATGAGAAAACTAAGTTTGGGTTCTCTTCTTGCAATCTTTGACATAGTGGCTTGGTTCTCCGAAGTTATAACAACCTTTCTGTGAGAACCTGCATTCTCCAAAATATTTCCTTTGACAAACCTTACAGATCGATTTGTCATACCCTGCGTTGGGGTTGGTGGCCTTGGCATTGATACCTTGATGATTGAACTATTTATGCTCTTGGGGCTTGTAATGAGACTAGCCTACTGACTTGACCGGTTATGAAGAACCCCTACTACCTTCTTTCCACTGGTTTTGTTTCTGATTAAAGAATCCCGGTGATCGAAACCTCTTCTACGAATGCTCTTTTTTTGCTTTAGCAAAACCTTCTACCCTCATTGTCATGTCGATGATCTGAAGGTAAGTCCGATCATGGGCTAATACCACTACCTTCTCTGTCAAGTTTGGGTTTAAACCCTCAACAAATCTTTTGACCTTCTCTTTTTCCGTAGGAACAATGTCTGAATTGTATGCCGACAATCTCATGAATTGGGTATCATATTCTTGCACATTGCGGTCCCCTTGTTTCAGCTGTTCAAACTCTCGTCTGAGCGCATCTTTTTGGGTGTTAGGCATATATTTTTCAATGAATGCTGCTCTGAACTCCCTCCACATCATTGGTGGTGACATCGGGGAACAATTTCTTCTAAATTCCTCCACCACACCCCTGCGTCGTCCACTAAACGTGCGCTTACCAAATTGATGTCATGCGTCTCCACACATCCTAGGGTAAATATTAGGTCTTCTACCTCGTCGAGGAACACTATCGGGTCGAACTTGGAGTCCTTCCCTGTGTAGATAGGTTCCCTTCTTCTCATAAAATTCGCCCATAGCCTATCCGGTATTATCTGAGCTTCTATATTTTCAGCCAGTGGTGCAGTCACAACTGGTTCCTAGGTCGTCGGGTTCTGGGTCGGGCCATGACTGAGACACTAGGTGCAGGCTGAACCATGTATGGAACTGCAGTTGTCATCAACTCTACGAGTCTATCTAATTTTTGTCCCACCGTTTCCTAGGCCGTTTAGCTCTCATTTTCTTCAGCATTTTCCATGCTATCTTCAGACACCGCTCTCTCAACTAGAGGTATAGGGGCTTCGTGGTGAACATCCTCTTGAATCCTCAATTTCTGTATCAGGACTCTTGGGGGTTGCCATTGTCCCCGCGCTCTTCCCCGAGTAGTTCTGATCGACCTTCGCACCACCGGTACTTGTGAATCTACCATTTTCTGTGAAGACAAACACGCCCATATTTTAGAAGCCAAGATGTCTACTTTAACTCCCAATTTTTTCTTATACCTCATAAGCATGCAACACTACAAGAAAGGTAAAATGCAAAAATAACAACATATTATTTCCTTCTTGCGTTCATAATACTTCATTCCATATTATTCTAAAATGATATAACATTATACTAAATCTTATTTGATAATTCTCCGTCACCCATTATAGATCTCCAACTCAAACTTGTATTTACTACAACACATTTTAAAGGGCTTAACTGTGTGAATCGCCTACTCCGCAGATTGGCATTCAACTCCCTGTGAACCGTGTTCCTTGCCTCTCTTTCCTTATCGTCCATTCTTTCCTTCATCTTCCAGACTTCCTTCACTTGACGTAGAAATTTGAGCAAGGAACCCTCTTTAATATCTCCCATTAGCATTTTTGCTCTTCTAAACAAGGAGTGGAAATCTCCTGGGTAGAGTTGACTATTATCTGTAGTATAGGTTGGGTCAGATGATTGCCTCTTCCATCTAGCCCTAAGCAAATCCATACATCGTACGATTGTGTCATCCACATATGTGTCAAATTCGTCTCTTGGGTCTATCTTACGATCCATGAATTCCTTCTGAGTTATGAGCACTTCCCTCTTGACTGGAACTCGTATTATAACCACCATCTACAAAAAACACTTATTTGTTAGATTATCGTTGTACATTCTCCTTCCCTAATCTGTTTGAATGAGGTAGTACGAGAATCAAGTCTTTGAAAAAACTCATGATAGGCACAAGGAGAGTATGAAGAAAATGAAACTGTTTAGGATGTTATCCTGTTCACATATTACTAAGGTGGCGTGCACATCATCGCAATAAGTAACCGTTCAAACACTAGACTCGAAGAAATTTTCTAGAATCTCCTAACCTGATTTAGCTCTGATACCAACTTGTCACGCCCCGACTTTTCTCAAGTCTTCCCTTAGGGCGTGATGGCACCTGGACAACTTTCCCTTTGCCCCAGGCGAACCATTTTAATACACTTCTTTAAAAAAACTTGTATTTAAGTGCGGAAGTAGTAATTACAATAAAAGTAAAAATGTTCTGTGTTTAATTGATAAGAGCGCGAGCCCATGCTCGTACAACCATAACCTCTACCTAGATTCAATGGAAATTCCACATATGGAAATAGAAATTTCAAAGTTTGAAAGGAAACTATCTCATATAGGGGCATCCCCCGAGATAATGAGACTACCTTCTCCCACCTACTTATTTAAGAACGAAAGTCACCAAATCCGAAGCAATGGATTGGTGAAAACAAATGGGACTGCAGGACGATCGCTAGCCCTATTGCGGAACCTTCCCCTTGTCGCGCTTTCCTAAAACATGTTAGATAAAAGAGTCAGTCCTACCATCCGGGACTGAGTGAGAACCTCGCCTTACAATCCAAAGTAACCTCACAATATTCTAATTACAATCATATTATATACATAATAAGCATGTTATGAAAAACATATTACAACACTTCAATATACGTGCAAAATCTCCTCCCCACTCGTCCTAGGAAATACTTAGTTTAACCAGTACCCCTGTTTTATTCCATATAACATATTATATACTTATTGCGGTACGTGCAACCTGATCCAATGCATTTATATATTTATTGTGGTACGTGCAACCCAATCCAATGCATTTATATATTTGTTGCAGTACGTGCAACCTGATCCAATGCATTTATATATTTGTATATATATGTTATATGTTCAGAAAAACTCAAATAATATTTCCTTCATTCAACTTTTCATCTTTCCCGCTTGTAAGGGTTATAACTCTCGAACCGTAACTTCAAAAAAGGTGTTTCTTACGATGAGTCGAAGGTAAAAAGGGGATCTATCACTATCCCAAGTTTCCTCTGAAAATGCTTAGTATAACTAGTACCAATTCATGCAAGAAATAACCCTATGAAAACTGTCTCGCCAGAATTTTTGTAAAAAAAACACAATCTTAAAACAGTCATAACTTTTTATCCGTTAAGTTTAAAACTGTCGAGAACAGAGAAATATAGAACTTTTATTCAGTACAAATTTTCAGATTCCTCACCGAAATATTCAGTTCTTTTATTTTAACAACTCTCAGAAAACTATTTCGCCAGATTTTTGTAAAACAAAATACAATCTTAAAACAGTAATAACTTTTTATCCGTAAGTCATATTTATCTCTGTAAAGTCTCAAACTGTCGAGAACAGATAAATCTAGAACTTTCATTCAGAAAAACTGTTCAAATTCCTCACCAATATGTACAGGTATTCCGTTATACGTTCTTCCCTCCGAATTTCATTCGATTCGAGGCAGAAACTTTGAACGGTGATAACTCTCAAATCGTGTGTCGGTTTTATCCCTTCTTGGGCTCAATCTAATCGTGAAGGAGAGATGTAAAACCCTGTGAAATTTCATCCAGTTCTAACAAGCATAACTCAGCAAAACAGATTGTAAATTTCAGGACCCAAACTAGTTATTTAAATACCCTACTAACAATAATTTCATGATCATTCTTTCAACATCCGGATCATATTCTAATATGTATTGTAACTTAAAAATAAGGGATTTTACTAAGAGTTATGAGTGAGAGAACTCACTTTTATTACTTCAAACTTCCAAACTCCAACTAATTCTTTCTCTTCTTGTTCTCTTGTATTTTTTCTTAATTTCTATTCTTTGTGCTAAGTGTTTTATTTTGTGCTATGCAGAATATATAGTGAGTTGTGTATGTGTAACTTGTGAGAGGTGGAAGGAGAAGAGGTTGAGGGATGCAATGGGGTAATAGGGGTTTTAATGAGGGAGAACGGGGAGGGTGGGGGACTATTATTATTATTATATTATTATTATTATTATTATTATTATTTTGTTACAGCAAATCAGGACTTTACAACTTCCATATCATGTTGTTCTACATGACAGTCAAATCATAGAAATATAACAACAATTTTTAAAGTAAGCCAATAATGTATTTGGTGTGATTCCAACAATATTATATGGCCATAAGATAATGCAATCTATCTAAGGAATGAAAATGCAGATGATCAACTAGTTCGCCAGATGATTATTTAACATATTTGATCATGTAAGTACTGCCAACCTCAACATAAGATAAGTTGGTATACAAGATCGGAGTACGTCATCTTCAAGAATTATGTGATGTTTTTATTAGGGGGAGTGAAATACGCGTTGTACTCTATTTTCCATAATCAATGTTTTGTCCCATTGGATTTTCCTGGTAAGAGTTTTAATGAGGCAGCTAGCAACGCGTATTACAAGATATGTGTACTCTTTTTCATTATAGGATTTTCCCACATGATTTTTTAGTAAGGTTTTAACGAGACACATTGTCCATTAATGAACATCCAAGGGGGAGTGTTATAAATATATTGTATTGTGGATGCCCACTTAGGTACTCCCGCAATTTTCTAGATAAGATTGCAATCAAGCAAGCAGCTCATGCAAGAAGCTTGCAAGTAGCTCCATGACAAGCATTGCAGCAGCTTCCTCAGGCTTGCAATCAAACAGACAGCTTACGAGTAGCTCAAGCAGACAACTTGTGAGCAGCTTCTGAAAAGCCTCACAGCAGCTTCTTTTTCTCAATAAATAAGAAGTCAATTCAGTTTATTTGTATATCAAATTTGAAGAGATATAAAATTATCTCTCTCCCTCGGCTACTTTGACTATATCTCTTGTTTTCTTATATTTTATTATTATTTCATAACAATACAACCTTTTTTCGTCTAGTTTTTTCCTTTTTAAAATGATACGGTCTCTCCCTATAAAAAATGCCCGTGTTAGAAAGCAGTTGAACAAAGAAATATTTCACATATTGGCAAGATTGTGAGAAGCATTTCCCACTCGTTCTAGCATTAATGGAAGTCTTTATCCTTTTTACCCAAAAAAAAAAGAAAGAAAATAAGACATCTCCCAATATATGGGTATATCTCAATTTAAAAGGCCAGGAAATAAAAAACTAATGGAGTATAACTGTATAAGTTATCCTTTTTTTTTTTGGTTCACTCAGTATCTAATGCAAAACAATTATACTCCGTATATGTTTAGTCTTGTCAAGGTTTAAATTTAAATAGCAAAAAATATCAATGATTGACTGAATTTTACCAATAAAAAGAAAATAGGAATAAAGGAACAATCGCGAAGATGGAACCTGGCCAAAACTTTCTGCGCGGTACAATTTAAGAGATAGAGCCCATACTCTGTTTCTTGAATCTCCAAACCATCGGATGTCACGTAATAGTTAGGATCTCTTCGTCTTTAATTAAATGTTTCAGATTCGAGTCTTGAATAAAAAATATTTCTCATTCGAAGCGAATTTAAGATTTAAATTTTAGGGGTTCAATATTAAAATTTTTAGTATTGAACTCATTATAATTTTAAAATTATGAGTTCATATCTAAGTACTATTTATAACAATTTTAATAACTTTTTACACATAAATTTATATTCCGCGTCAAAAATTAGGGGTTCAATTGAATGCCCCACTTATTAGGCTAAATATGCCATTATTTCTGATAGAGAGTGTTTCCCCTTTAAATGTATCTTAGGCGACACAAACAGTATGGACCAAATACTTGATGATTGCTTGAAAGTTGGAACTCCTCTCCCAGCAATAGGTACTCCCAAAACGTCGCAGCACATAATTGAAATGTTTTGCATGTTTTACAAATTTAAATAATCATGATTCATGATCAGTCAACCTCTTAAATTTCGGTTCGAGCTAGTTAGTTTGATGTTACGTAACTACATATATCATTTTACTTTTGATAGGTAATAACATACTTAATCGATTTGAAAGCTCATTGCTAATCGAGGCCAGTGTGTACACACATAAACTTCACAGTATTAAACACCAAGAACATGCATGGTTGTTGTTCTTGGTCCCATGTGGTGGTGTTAAACATTGAACTGTGATAGTTCGAGGGTGTGTGTGGTAGCTAGTATTTGCAACACTCTTTCGTTCCCCCACTTTGAGACACCTAGCACTAGTCACATCTCCACATATGTTCCCAGTATATCCTTCCTCTCCACCCTAAACCCCCACCCCCACTCCCCACAATTTCATAAAAATTTAATTTGCATATATTGATAGTGTTAAAGAATATTAATATCAATATATTTTGACCGGTTATAACATATTATTTACTATTTTCTCTGTCCTAATTGGTGTTTGATTGGATACGGAATTTAAGAATGAAAGAAATAGTTTTGAAACTTATAGTTTAAATAAGCCATAAATATTTTATATTTGTGTGGTTATAAATAATCTTGCTAAGAATAAAAAGAAAATTTTGAAATTAAATTGTTGGGATCGACTAAAAAAAGAAAGAATGTCTCATAAATGGTGACAAATGAAGTAATATTTTAGTTTATTAAGTATTACTATATATAATTACCTATTAGGAGTACATGATTGAACGTTCATTGTCTTAGGTAATCTTAATTTGGTTTGTGTAGACAAATATAATATGATGGATAAGTAAAAATAGTTTCGGAATAAAATTTTAGTATTTCACTACAAGAAGAAAGGCATTTGCCAATAATATTTTTGTTGTCATATGTTGGATGTTGTTACCAAAAGTACTTTTGGCAATAACAAAAGTTGTTGCATTGTCTAGGAATAGAAATAATAGATGAAAAAGATAAACAACTGCAAGAAAATTATAAAACAATAAGTAAACAGGAAGAAAATATAACATTCTTGAGAAATCTATCAGCACTAAGAGAAGAAAGACTAAGGCAAAAAGAAGAAGAAATTGACAAAATAAAAGAGCAGAAAATAGGAGAACAAATAAGAAACGAAAATGAAATAAGAGATTTAAAAGAAATCATAAAAGAACAATATAAATACATCGATTTGCTAAGATATGGATAAAGGAAAAGAAATAACAACAGATTCAAAGGAGGTATATTACCAAATGAATACTTATGAAGGAGGAACGACTCAAACACTAAGTTTTAAACCCGATACATATCAAAAGATTCAAGACGAAAAAGAAGAAGTATCTGTAAAAAAGATATTTAAAACAAAATGGTTTGAGAGAAATAAGGAGATAAGATATATAGCACATAAACATAAAAATATAATAGATACTACCAGTACAAATGGAAGGACAAAAATTAATTTGATAAGTGATGAAGTAATAAAAAGAGAATTGGCAAAATTATCAACTAAAGAAGCGAAACAACATAGAAATATTTACTTTGGAGGAGTAGAATTTACAATAAAAGCATATTTTCAAAAGAATATTGATACACCGATACAAATCTACGTATTAGATGACAGAATATTAGAAAACCTGCAAGACGCACTAATATCTGTAATAAAAGGAAATTTAATATACCAAAAATTGAAATTTACTGTACAACCAGACTTTAGCATATCGTTAAAAGATGACCACAAAGATTTAGCTTTAACACTATATTATAAACTAGATGGAATAAATATGCCACCAGGAAGAAAAGTAATAAGTATAGAAACAAAAATGATATATGCATTAACAGGAAATCACCATGTAAAGAAACAACATGAGATGAATATTATTGTACCAAAAATGTATAAAGAAATACTTGAACAAATATAGCATAAAGAAAACTCTAAGATAACGATACCAGAAGAAATATTCATGGATTTTAATACTAGAACATTAACACCTTCAAGGAGATTAATACCAAAAATAGAAGGATCTAGATTAAGCATAACTAGAGAATCACTAATCACACAACAGAAAAGTTTACCAAGAATACAACCTAGAACTATGGACTTGATAAATATAGACAGTAGTAGATTAAAAATCAAAGTAATAATATTTAAAAATATGATAACTATAGAGGGAATAGCAGAAATAAATACAGGAGCAATTAAAAGTTTCATACACATAAGTAAGATAAATGAAAACGAGTGTAATATAATAGAACCACAAACTTATAATTACCCTGAAAATGAAAGAGAAATAATAATTACTAAAAGTATAAATTTAAGATTCAAAATTCAAGATTTAGAATATAAGATAAACATAGGGGTAATAGAATATGACAGCTTAAATGAATTATTATTAGGAAGTGATTTTTTTACTATGATAAACTATAAGATAAACAACAATGGAATTGAAATAAATGATCAAGGAAAAACCAAATTCATAAATAAAATATGAACGTACAACTAAAAATAATAAAGAAAAAACAAAAATTAAAGACAATAAAGACGGCCTTATCAAGAGAAATATATTCCCAATTAAAATACTTAGAATACAGTGCAAAAGAAATAAAACTAGAAAATGACATAGAACGACTAGAAAAACAATGTGATAAGTTTAATAAAATATGGATAGATATGGGTAACGGATGGAAAAAATGAATAAACAATCCTGACTAATCCTAACGAAAAGATAGATGCGTTATGGGAAGAAATAATATTAACAGAAAGAATGAAAAACGTCCTATCACTAATGGATGAAATAAAAGAAAACCAAACCAAGACACAACAAATGATAAGAGAAGAATTGACTAACCTATGGAATGTATCTGAAATACCAACGTTTAAATTAATATTAGAAAAACTAAATATGATATTAGAGGAAAAAAGTAAAGGTAAACAAATAGAAACCAGTAATGAAGCAAGCACGAGTAAAGAGAATACAATAACTAAAATGAATACTAATAAACCAGAAATAGTACCAATAGATGCTTGGAGAAGGAGTAAAGTACTAATAATGGTAGACATAAGTAAGATAAAACCTAGATTATTAAAAGAAGTAACAGAAACTTTAGACAGTCTAGTAAAACTAAATAAGGAAGGAAAATTTTAATGGAACCTAGTGCGATTACATTCTTAAGAACTCATGGAAAACAGATTATAGAAAAAGAAAGACATAAATATGAACCTATGAGACCAAAACCAATAAAAGAAGAAACGCCAAAAGAAGTAAAAATACCATTAAAAGAAGTAGAAAAAACAACCTACGAATACCTAAATTTAAGACTAGATAAACAAGAACAAAAGATAAATGAATTAGAAACAGAGAATCTAAAGTTAAAATTACACGATAATGGAGAATGGTATGACAAATATAAAAAATATAAGAGAAAACATAAAGATACAAAGAAACTACTGAAAGAAACTAAGATAGAACAAAAAGAGACTAAAGTAGAACTAAAAGAGGTAAAACAAGAATTATTAGAACTTAAAGAAGAAGTACACATCTTAACAGAACAATTAAGAAGGCTAAAAGGAAAAAAGAAAATAAGATTAAGCGATGAGACTACTACAAGCAGTAATGAAAAATCTGATAGCAATACAGAAGAAGATAGTAACAACGATAAATTAATTAACCAAGAATTACAAGTAGTAGAATCCATAGAAGAAGAAGAAGAAAACTCTGAGAACACAGAAATAGTAAAAGAAAATAACCAAATAATAGAAGCTTTACAAAATATGAAAAGAGTAAATGCGATAATAGAAGATGAACCAGACAGCAATGTAGAAGATGAGTATAATGGACAGATAGAAATCGAGATTGAATCAGAAAACATAATAAATGAAGATGCAGATGATTATCCCGAAGAAGAATTAGTAGACCCTAATCTAGAAGTAATAACGAGAAGAAGAACAAGATTACCGGACCACATACCTATAGGACAACAAGCCGAATTTAAAGAATTTGTAGGATCAATGACTCAAGGAGTAAATTATAACGGATACTTTCTAGACTTATATAACATTCATGATGAACAAGAAGTAGGAAGAAGAATAACAGACTGGAACTTAGGAATGTACATAGCATTAATGAATAGTACACAAACAGAAAATTTAGATTATATGTATGATCTAATATCTAAAACACTAATTGGAAAAGTAGCATACTGGATAGAATCAATAGCATATCAACTAAGAGGAGAAGTATTAAGTCATGCAACAGATTGGAAATCAATGTTAATGATATTTGATTTACTTTTAAAAAGAGAATTCTTAGGAGAAAAATGGTTAGTAGCTAGGGAAAATGTACTAGCAGAAAGAAAAACTGAAATAATAATGAATTTGAATAATATGAAATGTTGTAAGATAAACAAATTACCAGAATATACGATTAGCTTTAGTAAATTCTTTTACGAAGCAAGATTCTTACCAGAAGAAGGAATAATTTATCAACAACTATACTATGACCACTTACCTATACCATATAACATCGAGATATCAAAAGAATACGTCCAATTAGAATCAAAAGAAAATACTCTAGGAGAAAGAATAAGAGTACTAAGAGCATATCTAATGAGAAAATGTGAAGAATATAGATTGCAGCAAAAGATTAAAAAAGATAAGAAGATAGGATTAAGAGAAATATGTGGATTCACAGAAAGAAGATTAATATTTGGATGCGACGATAAAAGGAAAGAAAAGAAATATAAGAAATATAAAAGACATAAGAGACGCGAAGATAAATATGAAGGTAGACATAAATTTAAAAGATATAAGAAAAAACATTATTATAAATCCTATAAGAAAAAGAGATTTAAGAGATACAGAAATAATCCAGAAACAAGAAATAAATTTAGATACAAAAGAAAATTCAGAAAAAGAAGAAATGTAAATCCTATAGAAACGGATAAAACTAAAGAAGAAAAAGTTAAAGAATGTAAATGCTAGAACTGCAATGAAAAAGGACACTATGCAAACAAGTGCCTAAAGTTAAAGAAAAAAGGAGTAAAATATATTAATACAGAAAAATTTATAATGAATCTACAACAGATTAAAGAAGATAATAACAGATGGTACGATTACGAAGATTTTTATGTCAGTGAAACAGACGAAGAATCAGAAAATGTAAGTTATATCAACCAATACTCAGATAGCGAGAATAGCTCTGAATAAGATGAACCCACTAGAAAGAGAAAAAAGGGAATTAATAAGAGAAAGAGATTACTGGATACAATGCGAAGAATATACTCGACATAAACTGATTATAACTTCAACAATTAATGAAATAGGAAGTAAGTATTACAATGACAGATATAACAAAATAACCAAAAAACTTGGGATAATAAGAGAAAGAATAAACGAAATAAATTGGCAACAGACTTACATAGTAAGACATATAAAGGAAGCTATGAGAAGTGAAAGCACTAGACCAGAAGTAGAATAATACGAACAAGACGAAGAACTTCAAAGAAGATTAAATGAAAATAACTAAATGGTAGCAATTCATATAGAAGCCCATATAGAATATAAACCGAATAAGATGATAAAACAAAAAATATTCATTGATAGTGGAGCAGATATATACTTAGCTAGAAAAGATGTGTTAGAACCTCATAGATGGAAAAGATCTGGGATACACAGAGCAAGAGTATCAGGATTCAATGAACAATCAAAAGAGTTAGACATAATAGCAGAAAATATGAGAATTATACTAGGAAAAACTATTTTTAGATTACCAATAGTATATCAACTAGATAACATGAAATATCAAGTTTTATTAGGAAACAATTTCCTAGACTACTTCAAAACACAAGTTATAAATAAGAATACATTTAGTTTACAATCACCCTGTAATAAATGGATAATATTAAAAAGAGTATTACTAGTAAATACATTAAGATTATGTACAATAAAAATTGATAGAAATAATAATCTAGAATTATTAAAAGAAAAATACCTTAAAATGTTAAAAAAAACTTTGGAGAAAATCCAATGCAACTATGGGAAAAAGAGAGAATATATGGAGAAATAAAACTAATAGACCCTAACGATATAATTAGATCGAAACCAATAAGATACAACCCAACTAATCAGAAAGAATTTGAAATCCAGATTAAAGAGTTAATAGAAATGAAAGTAATACGAGAAAGTAAAAGTCCACATAGTAGTCCGGCCTTTTTAGTAAGGAAACATAATGAACAAAAAAGAGGAAAAGTCAGAATGGTAATTGACTACAGAGAATTAAATACAAAGACTATTTTTTATGGATACTTTTTACCTTATAAAAGAAACCTTATCAACAGATTAGAAAACAAGAATTGGTTTAGTAAATTTGATTGTAAAAGCGGATTTTGGCAGATTAAGCTAACAAAAGAATCAAGAGCTTTAACAGCATTCAGTGCCCCTCAAGGACACTATGAATGGAACGTACTACCCATGGGATTAAAAAATGCACCACAAATATTTCAAAGAAGAATGGACCAAGTATTTAGAAAATTGGCAGACTTCTGTATAATATACGTGGATGACATATTAATATATAGCAATGATTTAAAAGACCATATAAAACATTTAGAACAGTTCATAGAAACTATAAAACATTTAGAACAGTTCATAGAAACTATAAAACAACATGGAATACTTTTATCTGAAAAGAAATCTGAAATATTTAAGAATAACATTGAATATTTAGAATACATTATAGATAATGAAGGAATACAACTACAAGAACATGTTGTAACTAAGATTAAAAATTTTAAAGACAAATTAGAAAATAAAAGAGAAGTACAACAATTCTTGGGAGTAATAAATTACACCTCAGACCATAAAAAAGATTTACCATATCTAAGAAAACCTCTACAAGATTTAATAAAGAAAAATGTAACCTTTGAATGGAAAGAAGAACACACTAAGGTTATAAACCAGATTAAAGAAAGAGTAAAATTATTACCAAAACACATAGTACCAACAGAGAAAGATCAACTCGAACTTTTTACAGATGCTAGTGACATAGGATGGGGAGCAGTCCTAATAGCATATGATAAAGAAGATACTGACAAAGAAAAAATGTTGATTTGTGGATATGGAGGAGAAACATGGAAACCAAATGAAAAGAATTACCATATAAATGAAAAGGAATTATTAGCAGTGAAATTTAGAATAAAAAGATTTCATTACCATTTACTACCAGTAAAATTTATTATTAGAACGGATAACACACAAGTAAAAGCTTTCATAACAAACAGAATAGATCCTTTACCAGAATTGAATAAAGGAAGAAAATGGCAATCATTCTTTTGTTGTTATGATTTCATTGTTAAGAATATATCTGGAACTAAGAATGTTTTAACTGATTTTCTTAGCAGATATAAAAATGTCGACTATGAAAGAGATTATCCAAACCAATGAAATGATTATTGCCAGATTACAAGAAAATACCCACATGATTAACCAGCTAGGAGAAGCCATGAAAGACTTTTCAAAAATGAAAACCTTACAAAAGGAAGCTCAACAGAAAATACAGATTACAATACCATCCATACCCCAGAAAACCTTTACACCATTTTTATCTAAATTAGCAACCATGCCATCACAGGTACCTTCAACATCATCAACAGTATCAATGGCAGACACCACGAAATCTGAACCAGGCGATGCTTATGAAAAGATTAATAAATTCTATGATTATAAGACTAACCCTGATATTGTACGCAGTGCCAAGCTGAGTAAATATCCCAGATTTATTTGCAGTGAAAATGCAAACCCGAATATTGTGGAAAGATTATTTACCTATGGATTTATTGACAAAATCATCACCGATGAAAAAATGAATAATATCACCAGATTACCGAACATCATCACAAGATCAACGGAACTCATGATGGAATCCTTTGGAAAAGGAATCTACGGAATATAGATGCTGGATGCATCAACTGATTTAAAAGGTAAACCTATTGTTATTTGTCAAATCTTCAAAACAGGAAGGAATAGCACTATCAGCGGGGATGACAAGAACCTGAACATGAAAATACCATGTACACTGGAAAAGTTTCAAGATTGGCTTAGTGCCAAAAGAGTATTTGGATTATTGACACTAAAGACAAGAATAGAGGACATGTTGAGAACCAGAAAAGCATCTGTAATTGGATGTTCTAAAGGTGGAGAAGTGGAGGAAATAATGACCCTCTACTATGACATTGAAGTAAATGAGACTATAAGCCATTACAAGACTATGGTTGAACAAAAAAAGAGATCAATGATAAGCACAGCAAAGCCATCATCATCTAATCCAATAATAAAAAAAGAGCAAAGTCCTGACCCTTTTGAATAAGGAGGGAAAAAATTGATTATTTTTGCAAGTATCATGTAGATTCATCTACTTGATGCCCAATTGATTACCTTGGCAGGGAACATGTAGTTTTAACTACTTGTAACCCAAAAATTGATTAGGAGCCTCACGGCCCAAAAGATTATAAATGGTAGGGAGCATGTAGTTTTACTACTTGTAACCCAAAAAAGAGGCCTTACGGCCCAAAAAGAATACTATGGCAGGGACCATGCAATTCATTGCTTGGAAACCCAATGATTATGGCCCAACGTAGTTTCAACTATGGTAAAGCCCAAAAAAGATTAACAGATTACACAAGATTATTTGAAGAGAATCAAATGCAACCAAACAGCTGAAAAGCATTAAAAGTGACATCTCGACAAGATTATCACTACAAAACAAGACAGCTGGAAAGCATCAAAAAAGGCAGTCGAACAAAGACAAGCAACAATTTTGAAAAAAGAAAAGAAGACAAAAGAACTTTAAAAAAGTAGCAGACAAGGCACTGTAGCCTTTAAGACTTTTTAAAAAGATTTTTGTCTATTACTATTTACTTTACGACTTTTTGATTAAAGTTGAATAGTTGAATAGTCGAGGTTATCTATAAAAGGAGCCTCTTGTACAAAGGAAAGATCATTCGGAAAATACACAACTCTTACTTCAAAACTCTCTCAACTCTCAAATGTTCAGCTAAGCAACACTCAGTCTATAATCGAATATCAATCAAGAACACCATAAGAATAAGAGTAGATTACCTTGAAAACTCATGATTAGAACCATATTAGTGAGAATACAACACCTTTCAGACGATCTTCAGAGGATATCCGTGAGGATATCTGTGAGGACTCCCGAGCACCCAGGCCATTATCCCGTGAAGTCAGTGGACGTAGGGAGGCAGAGCCAAGGTGAGTTGAGCTACTCAGGTGATTTGAAAATATGAATAAAGGTATGTGTTCAAACTATGTGTTTCTAATTATGATTTTGATAGGCATAATACTCTGTTATTATGATGTTTGGATATTGATAAAAGATTATAGACTCTTTATTAAAAAATGAAACTGAAATCAAGATTACCTACCGCTTTATTAGATGATTATTATCTGATTAACTCTGAAAAATAATTAAATAACAAGATTACCATCTATGTTCCAACCTCTAGGGGTTATTAGATGATGAAAAGATCCGCCCGACAAAATGAAAATTTCGCAACAACAAGTTATTTCTTTTTGTTGCCATTTATGTTTTTTAGCAACAAAATATTAATTTTTTGTTGTCATTTACGTTTTTTAGCAATAATAAATATATTATTGCTAAACTTTCGTTGTCAATGTTAAGAGTCCCACATCGGAAATGAAATTAGAACATGAACTCATTTTATCGACTTGGACAATCCTCAACCTACAAGCTAGATTGTCCATGTTCCCATTCCATTTCTTAACACTCCCCGCACGCTCAAACCTCGTTAACTGGAGCGTGGATAATATAATTTGGGGACCTAACATCGGTGAACATAGAATTGGAATGGGCCTGACTCTGATACCATGTAGAGATTGGATCTTGGGCCTAACTCAACCTCGAAAGCTAGCTTGTAGGGTGAGGATTTTCCAAGTCCATATAAGGAGTCCATGTTAAGAGTCCCAATCGGAAATGGAATGGGAACATAGACTCCTTATATGTTCTTGGACAATCCTCACCCTACAAGCTAGCTATTAAATAAGGTATATACCCGTGATATACACTTGGTATACATGGTGTATATCATGGGTCCTTTAGGAATATCATGGGCAGACTAGCCCATCTCGGGAATGGCCCATCAGCCCATCACGGGAAGGGTAGTATATTATGTGTGTATATTGATGTAACATTATAGTGTAAAGGTTACCTTAATTAGACTTGTACACTTACCATAATTTTATATTTAGTATCCAAGTAGAATAAAGTTTTAGGAGTAGAATAGGAATATGATTCTCCTATTATGAAAATATGTAACTTGTATATATAGCCTTTCAATTAATAACCAAGGGGATTATTTCTTTCATGGTATCAAGAGACTAGGTCTTGCTTCCGTCTTTGCTCTCGGTTTTTTGTGCCTTTCTCGGCCACAACCGTCTCCTTTTTTCGTCCCCCTTCACCGGAATTCGCGAAGGGGGACAGTCTCAGCGTTCGAAGACTGCCCGCTATGATTGCGGGGGTGTGTTAAATAAGGTATATACCCATGATATACACTTGGTATACATGGTGTATTTCACGGGTCCTTTAGGAATGTCACGGGCAGACCAGCCCATCTCGGGAATGGCCCATCAGCCCATCACGGGAATGACCCATCAGCCCATCACAGGAAGGGCAGTATATTATGTGTGTATATTGATGTAATATTGTAGTGTAAATGTTACTTTAATTAGACTTGTACACTTACCATAATTGTATATTTAGTATCCAAGTAGAATAAGGTTTTAAGAGTAGAATAGGAATATGATTCTCCTATTATGGAAATATGTAACTTGTATATATAGCCTTTCAATTAATAACCAAGGGGATTATTTCTTTCATGGTATCAAGAGACTAGGTTTTGCTTCCGCCTTTGCTCTCGATTTTTTGTGCCTTTCTCGGCCACGACCGTCTCCGTTTTCCGTCCCCCCTTCACCAGAATTCGCGAAGGGGGACAGTCTCAGCATTCGAAGACCACCCTCTATGACTGCGGGTGTGTGTTAAACAAGGTATATACCCGTGATATACACTTGGTATACATGGTGTATATCACGAGTCCTTTAGGAATGTCACGGGCAGACCAGCCCATCTCGGGAATGGCCCATCAACCCATCACGGGAAGGGCAGTATATTATGTGTATATATTGATGTAATATTGTAGTGTAAAGGTTACCTTAATTAGACTTGTACACTTACCATAATTGTATATTTAGTATCCAAGTAGAATAAGATTTTAGGAGTAGAATAGGAATAGGATCCTATTATTAAAATATGTAACTTGTATATATAGCCTTTCAATTAATGAAAATAATCAAGGAGATTATTTCTTTCACTAGCTTTTGTGATTGAATTAGGCTCAAGATTCATTCTCTACTGTCAGTTCTATATTTTTTTGTAGTGTCTCCTTATCTCATGTTTGGTTGAAATAAAATTTCGGAATAACTAATCCCGGGATTAAGTGTTATTTTATTTCACATTGAGGATGAAATAACTAATCCGGAATAACTTTTATCCAACCAAACGAGTCCTAAGTGCGCAAAATATAAATAGTTCCAAAAACCCAATGAAGTTGGCCTCAAACACAACCTAGGTACGTGTCCATGGCTCAGCACATCTACATACAATCCTTCAAAACATGCTTACGTAAGAGATATTTATGATATAGTAATGAGTTTAATTTTTTATTACTAGATGAAAGCTAGCTGGGGTACCCTACAAATTCTAATGTTTTTATGGCCATTGTTTTCTTACGGACTAAATCAAGGGCCCCTTATACGAATGAATATTAAAAGATCCGTATCATTACGGTTCTTCATAAATCGCCATCATCGAGATAAGTCATATAATCAATACTGTACACGATTTTTATAAGAAATTTATGAATGTACATACATAGAAGTTCTTAATTAATGGTTTCTCGTTTGTGTAGTTTGTCTGAACCAAAAATGGATAAAATTTCATGGAGATGATACCTCCACATTGACCTAATAAGTCCTTTGTGTACCTTGTAACCTTAATTTCTCATCGATCCCACCTACGAAAAATTGAAAGCTTGAGTAACAGAGTAGTACTGGATATTATTATTGGAATACAAATAGTAAATTAGGATCATGAGAACATTATGCACTAGAATTGGAATGTCCAAAATCAATACTAGAATTACACAAAGTAAATGTCCTAAACGACATTACCAACTAATGATCACTTATCTACACATCAAACAATTAAGTACTGTCGATATGGCTTCCAAAAAGTGGTACATCAAACAAATACTTTCTATCAGCCCAACGCTACGTGTAAGCTTTACTAATTGGAAGAAAAAAAGAACTAATTCACAAACACTTAAGAAGATTATGACCAAATAATGTTTTTGTTTGACTCTCAAAAAATTTATTACGTTGTTAAAGAGAAATTACATATTGTAATACATTTCTTTCCTAATTTTACTCTTCATGCAATCAATCTAAGGTCATAGTGGAAAAAATTACAGTTAAATATCTTTGGATGATCTAGTTTATAAAATATGACCAATATACATATATTATACATATAATATATATAATCATTATATAAATTTTGTATATTTCAGAATATTAATAAATAAATTTGACCGAACTATACATATTGGTAAGTTTTCCATTAATTAGGGTATAGCCAGAAGAGATACTTAGGCATATGTATTGTCTGTTGTGTGTCTTGTGAGTCAATCGCGTATATATGCAAGATTTTATGTCAATGATTGTTTACCCGTAAAATGGTACAATTGAATTTGTATACGTGATCAAGGACACGTGAATCTCAAGTGACACATTAGATAGGAATCCTAGGTGAAATATACTAAAAATGAATAATAACAAGACAAGATAAAGTAAAGCTTAGTCTGAGCCTTATGACAACTTCTAGGCAAAGTGACGGTAACTTGTGTGAAAGCACAGAAATCAAGAGAATAACAATCAATATTTTGTAATAGCTAGAATCTGATGAGTTACAATGAAATGAAGTGCCCTATTTATACATGAGCTACACGGGTATACAACCCACGAAATATGCCCTCATAAATACAGGAAAATGAATGTTGTAATAATTGGATAATCAATCTCTCAATAAATGTCATTAAAAGGCTGTTGGAAGTCGTATGACCGACTTTAGTAACAGTCGTCTGTTTCTATGAAAATGACTCTTAGCCTTCTTTATTATCGATACCGGTCTTGTTTGTGTCGCTCCTGGTACCATGCATACCAAACCAGTAGCGTTGTAATCTGACGTGGGTTTAACTCAGCATCATGCTCCACATGTCACACCAAAACTTGTACAACTATCTTATACGAATTTTGCCTCGTACAGATAGTACCCGCACTTTTCGATCGCGATTCTTGTGCAACCGGGAAGTGGATTTGAACTACCGGACTGCAAGTTCCTCATACTTTAGCGAGAAAATTTAAAGAGCAATAACTGCAAGTCATTTTAAGCGTCACATCCCTTCAATGCTTCTGAAACGACGGTATTATCCAATCACCTGAACGTCGTGAACCATGATAATGATGATACAAGTCTTTTCATCTTTCAAACGTTATATTATTTCACCATAAATAGGAGGCCAAATCTTTCACATAAGGCAACCACATCATCTACTAGTTTCTTTCCATAACTTTGCTTTCCTTCGTTCTAACCAACTTTTTCAATAATGTCTTCTACTAATTCTTCTCTTTCCCGCTCATCTGAGGATAATAACAATCCTCCTAGCCATCGTCATGGGAAATAACTTGTTTCTCCTATAACATAGAAAGTCAATTTGCACTCTACTGTTGCCGAAATCCTCCCTTCAGGATTTAATTTTTTAGGAGACCTCCGTGTTAAAACCAACTACGAACATGTTGAAAACTTTGAGTCCAAAATGACAACCAAGTTTCTTCCTACTATTATAAACGATTGTGGTTTTTCTCCTAACATAGTTGTCATAATGGTTGATTTTGTCGACCGTGTGCATTACCATGTTGAAGGGTTTTCTATGACATACATCTATCCATTCACCATTGGTTTCAAACTCCCCATCCCAAAGATTATTGAGGATTTTTGCCGTAAGTATAAGGTTTGTTTAGGTCAAGTTGCTCCGCAGATTTGGAGACTTGTCTTCTGTATCCAAATGTTAGCCAACGCTGCCGATGTTCTGTTTACTATCGATCACCTCCTCCTCCTGTATTACCCTAGGTTATATGAGGCAAAATTACTGCCCTGTACCACCAAAGAATTTGTAGCCTTATTAATGCAGAGGATGATCATGACCGTGGTTGGCAAACCCATTACATTCTGATCAGGACTGACCAAATTCACCAGCCTTCTTCAAATCCTTTCCCGGAAGAGTGAAATCCCTCTCGTGAGTATCTTATTTTTCTGCCTTATAGGCTTATTTGCATGGTTATCCAAATAAAAGATGATTCTTTTCTAACTCAAAGTTTTATAACTTTTTCAGTCGTTCTTGTCGAGCCGCAACTAATCGAAGCGATTTTTGAGTGGATAGTAAGTCTTCTACATGCCTCCCCCAATACCACCAGGACTTGGAAGAGTATCATCTCAAAATGATGATGGGAGGGTAAATACCATGGTAAGATTTTGACCCCAATACTCCCTCCTATTAATATTCCCAATACTCCCTCCTATTCATATTTTATCCCGAATTCTCTAGAACTTTTTTTTCAACATTTTCCTCTATTATCAGGACTCCCAGCTTGAATCTCCTCAGCTCAAAAACTGCCATCTTGTGGGCTACCTTGTCGAACATTAAGTTTGCTTTTGGAAATCAGAAATGAAAAGCTTGAGACGAGGTTATCGAGCCCTCATTAGGAATTGGTTCCCGGGTAAGAAGTCATCGTCAACTCACAGAGTATTGAAAAGAGTTGCAGATGAAAGATTAGGCAGGTGTCATCTACATTGATAAAGAAGAGAAGGTTAATGAAGATATCCCCAGTTCGTATAGTCCACGTCAGGAAGCTCCGGAGGGAGAAACTCACGTTTCCCCTAAGGGACATTATAAGCACATCTCAATCCCTACGTCCAAAACTGAGGCCGGGACATCTGCTTCTTCCTCCCAGAAATCTCCACATGCTACCCTCGAGGATTCTATCACTCATCTTGCAGACTTGTTCCTACAAGTAGAATATCCCTTTCTTTCCTTCCATTTTCCACAATTTTGCTTTTATTTACCGATCGCAATCCCTTCATTAAGGGTCACATCTCTGCTCTCTCCACTACAAATTTGGCTAAAGCAATCGGCCTTTCTGGTGAAGAAAAGAAACTCAAGGAAGAAATCTAGCATCTCAGGGCAGAGGTTGACGCCTTACGCACCGAACTTAGGGACTCAAGATCCCTCCAAGATTCACTCTGATTGCGTTTACAGGATGCAGTTGACTCTCTGAATGAACAAGAAAATTCTCTTCAAGTCCTGACCACCTTTTACACGACCCTTCAAGAACGAACGACCCAGCTTACTACCGACCTAACCGGTGCCTAGGGACAACTCCATACTTTCGAGTATACCATCATTGAACTTCAAGCCAAGTGCTAAAAGGTGGAAACTTCGAAGAGAATTGACCGTTATAAAGAGCTGAATGAACTCTCTTGAGGAAGCAAGAAATTTTAATATAGCATCAGAAATCCTAGATGCTAAAATTGATCTTACTGATGCTGAGTTGTCCTTGGAGGCTCTTCGTGGAGATGTGGAGGCCGATGGAGAGGCTGGAGATGATGATGACCCCCTCCCCAAGCTAATCTTGTTAGAACTCTTATTTTTGTTAGCAACACCTGAAACACTCCCGTCGGATCATGGAGTGGGCAGGCCGTAACCTTTCACGCAGGTTTTTATTTCAATTTTAACTTTGTCACTAGATCACTTTTGGGCTTGGTTAGTATCTTTTGTATCCGGTCTGGTTTCAGTCCGGAAGAACATGAATGAATGAATTTCCATTTCGCAATTCTGCTTCAAGTTTTCACTATTTATTTATTTTCATAAGCAAACATTAGTTCAGACTTCATTACTTTGCTTTATGACCAGAAACCTATCTTTGAGGTTCTCTTTAGCAGAATAGGTTAAGACTTGAAGTTTACAGACTTTCCAATAACCTTAATTAAATTCCAAAGATGTATTTTTCTTTTCATCTTTAATCGGGGCCTCTTACGGCCTTCGAAGTTAATTTCGGACTTAACTTGTCTCCGAATAACTTAAAACTCCGATACTTTTTGTATTCGGAGCCTTAACTTTTTTGTTAAGATTTTAATAAGAGAGGGACCTTATTTTTAATGGTGTTGTAGAAAAGGATGTCTCCTATTCATTATGGCACAAAATTTTTGATATGTTTAATATAACATCATACGTTTTATGCTCGTGATGACAAAGATTTATTTATCATAAAAAGAATTTTTTATTGATTCTCTTGACTTACAAATGTGAAGACAATTGCAAGAATAATTCGACAGTCATCTAGTGTGGTCAGTCCGGTAACATATAAGTTGAATATCTAGGCAGTCCCGAACATTTGGAAGTCCCCAGTGTTAGTGCTTCTTAGAAGCGATAAAATTTCAAAATCTTCGCTCTATTTCGGGTGTGTATGGCCCCCCAATACCTGAGACTTCATGCTATGAAGACTTAGATACTGGATAATTCTCTTCGGTAGCAAGATCATGAATATGCTTATATCGTGATGATGCCTCATTAAAAACCATGCCGGAAAAACTCAATTGGGACAAAAACCGAGTGAAGGGAAAAAGAGTGCAGTGCATGCTTCAATCTATTACACATAGTATTTCTTCAAATGAATTACATTCCAATTGCTAGGAAGTAAATTTTTCTATTGGTCTGCAAGCTGATAAGCTCATTTACCGGCAATACCGGTAACCGTATATGGTCCTTCCCAATTTGCTCCCAATTTTCTAGCGTTACACTCTGGGGTACTATGAGTGACTCTTCGGAGCACCAAGTCCCCGAGATTAAAGTGTCGGATATTTGTGCACCGGTTGTATTAACGTTCCATTCTCTGTTTTTGGGCTATCATCCGGACATATGCTAAATCTCGATGTTCCTCAAGCAAATTCAGATGTAAGTATATTGACTCTGCATTTGATTTCTCCTCAGCCCAAAGGTACCTCAAGATGGGGGCTCTGACTTCTACCGGGATCAAAGCCTCTGTACCATAGACCATGAAAAAGGAGTTTTTTCAGTACTCATTTTTGTTGTAGTTCGATGCGCCCATAAAATCTTCAGTAGTTTGGATGGCCATTTTCCTTTTGTAGCCTCCAATTTCTTCTTTAAATTCTAGATTATAATTTTGTTTGTTGACTCTGCTTGTCCATTTGCACTGGGATGATAGGGAGTAGAGGTGACCTGTTTGATATTCACCTCATAAAGGAAATTCGTTACCTTGGCTTCGATAAAATTCTGGCCATTGTCACAAGTTATCTCCTTAGGGATGCCAAAATGACAAATAATATGTTACCAAATGAAATCCTTCACCTCTTTCTCATGTATCTTTACGTAAGTTGCAGCTTCAACCCACTTAGAAAAATAGTCAGTTATAAAAATAATTTGAGATACATGTCCTGGAGCTACTAGCAAGGTTCCGACGATGTCCATCCCCTACTTCATAAACGGCCACAGGGACACTACCTGATGCAGCTCTTCTCCCGGCCGGTGTAACAATTGTGCATGGCGCTGACATTTATCACATTTTCGCACAAATACCTTCGTATCTTCCTCAATGCGGTTTTAATAGTAACCGTCCCTCATGAGCTTCCTCATTAGGGATTCTGCTCCTGAATGATTTCCATAGATGCCTTCATGGACTTCTCTCATCACGTAATCTGCTTTATCGAGGCCTATGCACCAGGATAGGGAACCATAAAAATACCTATAATAAAGCTTTCAATCTACGACACAGTACCGGGCAACCTTGGTCCTCAGAGCTCTAGACGCCTTTAGGTGCTTCAGGAGCTTTCCGTTCATAAGATAATCCAAGAATTCATTTCTCCAGTCCCAAGTTAGGCTGGTTGAATTTATACAAACCTATTACGGAGTTCGACTATCAATCATTTCTTCTGTCGCACCGGAGAGAAACTGAGATCCAAGCCTAACTTATGAGTTATGACTTCTGGAAGAATGCTTGTTATATCTTCATGAGACCAAGAAAAGAAATCAATGTTAGATATAAGATATTTAAAAATTAAATTCCTAAGCTCCGGGGTTAATCTGGTGCCCAAGTATATCTTCATATCGGGGGTTACCAAATATAGTGCAATTTGCTCCAACTCTTCTACAACGGATTTGGTGGCATCTGATTCATCTGGTACCTAAAAGTATCTGGGTACTTGATACTAGTCCGAAAACTCTTCCGGATAGGCAGTTACTGATTCTGCCAACGGAACCTGGTGAATTTCCTCGGATACCGGTTCTGCTTCCTATAATTGCTATTTGGATTCTATTCCTGCCTCTGGTTCCTCTATAGCAAACATTTCCCTAGTCGTAGGTTGTTCACCTTAGCTTTATTGAATTTCTTTCGATGTCAGAAATTTTACCAACAAATGCAGTGTCGATGGGACAGCCTTCATATCATGTATCAACGATCTTCCCAATATTGTGCTGTACCTTATATCCCCACCGAGGACTTAAAATTTTGTTATCTTAATAACCCATATTGTGTCCACCAGTAGGTCTACTTCCCCTTTCGTGGTTTCACTCGACATGTTGAAGCCTGAAAGGGTTCTTGCAGCCGGAACTATCTTGTCTGCTATATTCATTTCTTCTACCACCTTCAACCTCGTTATATTAGTTGAGCTCCCGAGATCAATTAAAACTCTTTTCACCTGGAAGCAGTCGATAGGCACTGTGACCACCAATGCGTCATTATGATGGAAAATTACACTGACAACATCTTCTTTAGTGAGCGTGATAGTATGTTCGTTAGGTATATCCCAGAACCTCTTTTCCCGGGTCACATAATTTTTTGTCTTTTTAGCTGCTTTAAAGTACGTGATGACAATCATTGATCCACTATATATCATGTTTATGACATGGGGTAGAGCATCCGGATTAGGCTTACCTTCTGCGGGTGGTCCCCGATCATAGTTGTTCCAAGCTCTCTCGCTCAAATATTCACGGAGGTGGTCACTACTTAGCATTCCTGCCACCTCTTCTCGTAGATGTCTACAATACGCAATTTTATACCCATGAATGGCATGAAAATCACACCAGATGGACTGATCTCTTTTACTCGGATCAGACTGTAGTGGTTTCGGTGGTTGAGATGTCAGATGAGTTCTTAACGCCCCCAGCATATGTTCTTCGTCGATATTGAAATTGTACTCGGATAATTAGAATATCCGGCACCCTTAGATGAATTACTTTTCTCGAAATTCACCAATCCTTGATTGTTTCACCAGGAGCCTTCTTTGTTATTTGATTTATCAAAGGAGCGGAAACCATGTCCACCTCCTTGCTTTCCGATGGGAGGATAAGGTTAATAATGATTTGTTGAGGAATTCCCTTTCTCTACCTTTGCGAAGATACTCCTGGCTTAGATTCAGGTATATCATCCTCAATTCGGATCTTGAACTCATACCGGTTGTGCACGTCTTCCCAATTTATCGCCTGAAATTCCAAAAGATTTTCCTTAAGCTTTCGTGAAGCATATGAACTTGAAGGATTCAGGCAATTTGTGAAAGCCTCTACAACCCATTCATCCGGGACGGTAAGTAGTAACATTTGTTCCTTCTGGAACCGTGTAACAAAGTCCCTAAGGAGTTATGTTTCTCCTTGTGCAATGCGAAATATATATCCGCTTGACGTGTCTTTACTTTCTGAGGCCCCACATGAGCCTTTATGAACATGTCGGCAAGTTGGGCGAACGATCCAATCAATTTCTTATAGAGTTGTGACTACCATGTCAGAGCTCCCTTAGCAAGTGTTTCAACAATTTTTTTTCAGAACCAATTATATTTCATGTTCTCTTAGATCATTCCCTTTCACGGTCGTAGTATAGGCCGGGATGTGTTCCTATGGATCGGTAATTCCATCATACTTGGCCACAAAAGACATTTTGAACCTATTGGGGATCAATTTCAGGCGCAGCCTCTGGCTTATACGCCAACTGAATATATATTTTTACATCTGGACCATCAACCACGGGTGGAGCCCCTTGATATTTGACTGAACTGGCGTCGGAACTCCTGGACAGTTTTTTCTGCCTTTTCTGCATTGGTATCAACTTTTCTAGTCATATCCTCCATGAATTTCAAAACCTTTTCCTAGAATGAGTTTTCATGGGCCTCACTCTCTAAACCATCATTTGCAGATATGCCTTGATCATCGTCGGTTCTTCCTTGACCATCATCGGTTTCTCCATGTGTATTTGGTGGAGGAACCGGTCCTACTGTTGGAGTAATGTCCACATTTTTGGACAGAACTCCTCTTGAAATCGCTTCAGGCGCTCCAACTCTTTGCTCATTGCAGTATTCTGCGCCCAAAAATTCTTTATGGCTTCTTCGGGTGTTTCATCAGCAGGAACATTCCTATATTGACCGTCCTCAGAAGTGATTCTGTCAGTATGCATCGGGTCTCTAGGCGTCGTGGTTCCTCTTGGCAAATCATCTAGCCCCAGATTGTTCATGTTGTCTCCGATGTTACGACTGCTTTATCCTAGTCCTGCCATTTTGTCTTATCTGAACAAACAATAAGACTTAAAGAAAAAAGTAGATTAGTAGAGAGGTCACTTGTGACACCACAATTGTCCAGACCCCACGGTGGGCGCTAAACTGTTTACTCGTAAAATGGTACAGTTGAATTTGTATACGTGATTAAGGACACGTGAATCTCAAGTGATACGTTAGATATGAATCCTAGATGAATTATACTAAAACGATTAATAAGATAAGATAAAGTAAAACTTAGTCTGAGCATTATGACAACTTCTAGGCAAAATAATGGTAATTTATGTTAAAGCACATAAATCAAGAGAATAACAATCAGCATTTTGTAATAGCTAGAATATGATGGATTACAATGGAGTGATGTGTTTCCCGTTCATTTTCTTCTCTGTTTTTTGATAGACTTCATAGATGTCTTTTCATCATTCTTGATGGTGATCTGTTTTTATTATTGGGTACTGCCGCTGCTTCACTTCACTTGCAGATTGGTTATTCCAAGACTCTCTTTCATTCTGTACCATGATAAGATTGTTGTTGAGTGGCATGTTTATGTGGCCAATTAGTATATAGGAAGCTTTATCCACATTTCACTTACTCTGCAAGCTTTCAAGTCTTCGTGGGATTTTCCCTCAGCACATAAGCAGCTTCAGTAAAATGATGGATATGTCGTATGTGTACTTACTATTTACAAAAAGAAGAAAGACAAACCCATTCTCGAGGGATGCAAAGATAATTTAGCTTAGAGTATATACCTTTTCCGTTTGAATCTTATTTCTATATTTTGATAGTTAAATTATTATTTTTTAATAAAATCAGACCATCTAAATTCGACAGGTAAAAGCGATGTAAAATTTCACGTACTATGCAAGCTATATGGTATTGTCAATGCTCCACTAAATGTATCTTTCTTCAATTTGGTTTTATTCATTGTGAATTTGCGATATTGCAATTTCTTTGGTTACAACAATAAGTTGTAACATCATTGGACATTAGTTAGTCCCATAAATGGTAAATGATGGTGTGTGTCGTCGTATCTCATCAAATGTTACTGCTTCGCATTTTTTGTACCTTTTCTTGGTACTCAATTATTTATCATCAAGTTAAAGTTATTTCAAAACAATAGGTCAGTGTTTCCTTTGGAACACCCCAACTTTTGGTTGGATTTTCTTTGCGGGAGGGGCTGGATGGAAATGATAATCTTAAGGTGTTGTACTTTAATTTAACTCGTGCAAGGCATTAAGATAAACATATTGCAATAAAATCTACAACATATATAGTCGGTTCTAAGGACTTTAGTAGGACATGTTTATTTTATTTTATTTATTAAGCAAAGTAAATAATATCAACGTTCATCATTCTCAGAAATATATAGTTTTTTCTTTAATTTTTATTTTATAACTCAAACACATAATTGCTTGATTAATTTTTAAAAATTTTGTACTTATTCCTATGGAGTAAACGCGCAAAACGCGTGCCCATAAACTAGTATATATATATATGTTCTCTTCCGCCACTAAATAGCTTGTCAATCATTGTTTTTGGCACCAACCCCGTAACCCCCCTCCCCCATGCTAGGCCCCCCCTAAAATTAATAAATCCTCATTGGCTGAAGCAAGTTATATGAAGAGAGGATGCATTTGACTATGGATCAGAGTAATAAATGAGATAAATCTGTAATATATCCTCCAAAATATTCTCATGTTTCATATAAGTGTTGGAGCAGTCGCAGTGCAGTACTGAGAATAAGTTGAAATCGTACAAACAACAAAATGAGCTGTTGATTGTTATAACAATTGGACTTTTGAACGCGTAGAAAATTATTCACTTGTATCATAAACACACACTTATGACCACATACTTTTAAATTCTTTTTTTTAATCTTTGAATTGAATAATTTTATACATTTTGGGGACCTCTAATTATTTTGATTGACAACTTGACATGGCCATCTGACCCTCAGCTCGGACAACGTTAGGTTTTGAAATGTTAAGTTCTATATTTTGGGTAGGGCATGTTCTGTAGTACCATTAGTTTGGCAATATATTGATCTTGTAATTTAGTATAATAAATCCAAGAACATTGCACATATGAGTATAAATCGAGGTTGGATAGGCCTGTTAGAATATTGTGTAAATAATATTATTATTATGTATTAATGTAGTATCATTTTATATATGGTAAGTAGTAAAATATTAATTAAGAATATTATGTTAATTAGATAGAAGATTATTAGGGATTGATTAGGAAGATTAGACATGATTTACTCTTCTACCTTAAATGTAGATGGTGTATATATTGCTCCCTTTTAGATTGAATACATTGAGAAAAAAAAATTCAAAGTCTTACAAGGCCAAGGCTTCCTTGGCTTCTTTTACCATTGTCCGTTTGCTTAGCGTTGAGGAGATGAGAGTGGACCAGAGATAACATACTTTACTAAATCTTCAACTACATTAATGTTAACCCATACCAATATCTGAGTTCTGAAGTAATTCAGGTCCACCAAATAAGCAGCACAAGACATCTCAACCAGTTATATTTGCTTAGTCTGTTTATAAATCAGAATAATTAAGTTAACATTATATTTAATTAGTCCACATCTAGTTAAGATTCTGATAGATCTTACTCGAGATATTTCTTTCGTTACAGTGTTTTCACACCCTCTTTGTAAAAATTTGACATTTCTTGTCATTATTTCGTTAAGATACTCTTGCGCTTTTAAAGTCTACAAATCCATAATGGTTTCAATATGTTATTGATGTATAATTGGAATTTCAAGAGCATGAATATACTTCTCAAGATATAGTCTTAGATCTAAACATTTCAATTATTTGACGGTAACTAATCTTCACTTTAGATATTAACATTTCAATTATTTGACGGTGTCCGACTTAAAATTTTGACTTTTTTGGTGCTTTTAGTCGGCGTAGCTTTCCCTTTCTCAAATTCTGAATTTTCAGTTATGTGTTCTGGTGTAAGTCAAAAAACTTGGAATATACAAATATAGAGACGAAATCCTCCTTAATTTATTTCTATATAAACCTTAGTCCAAATCTTCTTTTTTAGATTTATCGCATAAATGTATAATTGTATCAAATTTATTTGTTTCAAACGTGAGTCGTTCTTTTGATTTAGTAGAGCGAGAATTCCCTGCCTTCAATTATCGATTTACTAATGATGTGTATAAGGTTTTACTTAACCAGCCCTAATGCTTTACAAGTGGTATTTAAAAGAATGGAAACATTGATTATCATGTGCAGAATATTGGTATAATACCACTTATCGTTGGTAAAGAAAAAAAAAAGTGTGTGAAGTGGCATATAGATGACATCCTTACTTATTCATAAGGGTATATATTGACCGGGTTGATTCGGCTTTTTCTAATACCAAATCAAATTAATTGTCTTCTTTTAAATCATAAATCAAATCAACAAAAGTCGAATTTTTCAACCTTGGATTTTCTCGGGTTTTTTTATTTTTTCGGTAAAGCCTTCGTACAAATATATAAC
This sequence comes from Anisodus acutangulus, assembly GCA_029783415.1. Taxonomy (NCBI): domain Eukaryota; kingdom Viridiplantae; phylum Streptophyta; class Magnoliopsida; order Solanales; family Solanaceae; genus Anisodus; species Anisodus acutangulus. Next base: position 46,731,664 of record CM056496.1, on the reverse strand, counting down.
TTGTGCCTCAAATATTTCGTTAGTCCTAGTAAGATACAATTATCTAATTAAAATATATTTTTAAGAAAATAACACAAAATGTGAGTTGAGTGATGACCTTACACTAAAATATTCAACAACGAAAAATAATGAAAAAGGGGCAGCCCGATGCACTAAGCTCCTGCTATGCGCGTGGTCCGGGGAAGGGCCGGACCACAAGGGTCTATTGTACGCAGTCTTATTTTACATTTCTGCAAAATGTTATTTTCACGACTTGAACCCATGGCCAGGGGTCAAAAGCATCATCCCCAACTGCAACGAAAAATAATGAAATCGCATAAAACAAATATTGCTAATTAATAAGCCATAATGAAAAATAAACTTAAATTCTGTATTTTCAATGTCAAATCAATGCAAAACTAAAGAATATACATCCAACATTATTGTCATTTCTATTGTTAGAATTAAATTTGTTTTGTCAGCATTATTATTGTATTGATTTTGGTTTTGGCCTTATTTGAGTTACTGACGTCTATAAGATATAAAACTAATTGGACTATTCAAATTTTAAGTTCAAATTTGAAATAATATGTTAAAATATAAAAACTATGAAAAAGTTTAAGAAATATTTATACATTTTACATTACAAATAAATATTTTTATATACAAAATATTTTAAAAAATTGTATACATTTATATGTAGGGTTAGTTTGATTCGATTTGACTTTTCTTAGTTAAACTAAATTAAATCAATTGTGGTCGAATTATTTTCAATTTGACTCAAACTGTTGTTTTGGTGAGATTTGTCAGTTTTATTTGTACACCCCTACTTATTCATTAGGACTTGATTTTGAAATGAAATGATCAATAGAATTGCTATTTCATATAAGAATGATTGAAACCGACTCATATTTGAAATAGATGGCATGAATTTATCAAATGCTCAACAAACCACTATGTTAGCGGCGCAAATAATGAAACAAAAATAACTCATTTTTGGATCCAGCTCCTCTCCATTTTCTCCAAGTTCTTGCTTGAATTGGAGATACATGTCACAATTTAAAACTAATGGCTGAGATTTAAGTAACTAAAGCAAAGCCCTAATCATAGCTAATAAGAATAATTAATTACTTTCATATATTTGTTGCCAAAATATTTTTACAGTCCCATAATTCTAAATTTACATTATATATTTCCTAAAAAAGATAAAAAAACTTCTCTTTCATGCCTTGAGTAATTTTTTTACCGTGCATAAAATACTTTTACTTCTTTCCTTTTTCTTTCATTATAGAGGTTAAAAGCTTATTTTTCTAATTGAATATTCAAAAGAGCATAACTTCTGTTAGGCAATCGGCAGGCCGTCTCAAACATTTTGAGGGCCCTGTTCTAATTCGTAAAAGTGGGCCCTTAATTTAAGTAAATATACGATTTCAATAATCAAAAAATATTTTAAATTGTAAATAACAACCCAATACAACTACAAGTTAATCAACCCCTACTTTAAAAGAGCTATCCTTCTAACACTTTTTGAAGCAAATTCATCAACCAAGTCCTCATATGGTATATTCTCCAAAATTTCATTCTCAATTGCTACCAATGCTAATCCGTTAAGCCTTTCTTGTACCATGGTAGACCGCAAGTAAGACTTCAACAACTTCAATTTTGAAAAACTTCTTTCTGCAGATGCAACTGTCACGGGAATAGTCAATAAAATTCTATATTCAACAATTGTATTAGAAAAACAATCTAAGCTTTTCAAATATGTTAATATTTCCATCGGTCCCATTTTTCTCTAGGCAAGAGTTCTATTAATAACTTTAGCTCCACAGATAATTCATTCCCATCAATATCAGATTGCCCATTATATTTCAATGCCTCTTCAAAATTACTACAACAAGACTTCAAATTTGCATCGTCCAATGATTGTTACTTGTGAGAAGAAAACAAGCAACCAAAAATACCTTCATATTCTTGATATTGCTCAAATCTCTTATTAAGAGAAATGATGGCTTGACCGACGAGGCAAAGAAAATAATTAACTCTAAAAGACTCCTCTTTAGATAACTCTAAAACAAAATACTCTATCAAGCTGTTTCGAATAGACAAGCCAGTCTCTATCACACTTTTCTCCATTTGATAAAACTCGAGTATACAAATTAGCAGTAAATCGTCTAGATAATTCATCTTTAGGACCATTCACAATGGACAAATCTCTTTTAGGACCTTTCGTCACTAATAACTCAATCCTTTTAGAATCAAGAGCATCTCACATTCTTGGACCAAATATCTCAAATGGATTTTCTTGCTCTTGCTCTACATTATCAATACCAATATCCTCCAGATCATCACTTTCATTATAAAATGAATTATTCAAATGATCATCACCATTTTCAGCATCGATTTGATTGTCCACATTATCATTTTCAATGGGTACATTATCTCTATTCTCTGGAACGGCTTGATTCTCTATATTAATATTCTCATTAACATTATTAATATTTTGATCTTCAACCTGAACTTGTGTCTCTTTTATAACAAACTTATCAAGAGCTCCTCTTTAAGATTTAGTTTCCTCGGGTTTTTTTTCTTCTTACGCTTCTCATATCCAGATTCATACTTTCTAGGAGGCATAATATGTAATTGAAATGCAAAAAGGACCGAAAAATCTAGTAATTTTATGTAATGCTCCAATTTGTTAGAACACCCACTCACAATTTTCCAAACATGAATTGAAGCTTTCAAGCTGAATATCGGACGGGACACCCACTGTTTTTGTTCAATAGAAAATTAGTGAACAATTAAAATATGATAAACAATAATATTTAATGATTAAAAATTAAAACAACAAACAAGGCTCCCTTCTTAGTTCTTACATATTAAAACAACAAAGTCAAAATTCAGAAGTATTTGTTACAGCGTGGGGAAGAGTTAAAAAAGGAGAAACAAATTTTCAGCTTCATTTTCTGAAAATACACATAGCCAAACAAGTTTAGCAATAAAAATAACCTATAAATCTAAAAATAGAGTTTTTTTAATTAAAAAAATAGCTGATTCTACAAACTACAAACATAAAACCCAAATAGCATATTGAATTGAAAAGACAAAGAGAGCAGCTTTGCATTATACCTGAAAGGACAAAAAAACTTAGATCTTGAAGAAATAAATGATGTTTCAAAAGCGATTAAATTTGCAAAACAGGGATATCACACAACCACCATATTCATCACTTTTTTTTGTCTTTTTCTGTTTTTTTTGGTTCAATATTCATCACCTCACTAATTTGCAAACTTTTATTCTTTTCGGTCCCAAATATTAGTTATATCACAACAAACGTAATCTATTTTAAAATATTAGACATTTAAATTACTTTTTAAGATAATTTAAGCAAATACTATTATTATAACCAAGAATATTAAAGTCTTTCTTAAGGAGGATAAAAAAAACTTCAACAAAATATGGACCAGAGGTTGTATTGGTGAATATACAACAAATTATTACAGCTGAAAATAATAATAAAATGAATAATAAATAAATAAATAAATATTCAGGCTGTAGTGCCGGCTCAACCATAAGGCAACTAAAGCCATGGCTTGGGGCTCAACTTTTTGGGGGCCCAATTTTTTGTACATGTATCCTTTTTTTAAAAAATCATCTGTATGTTTTTGTTAAATTTCAAGAGAAATTTTTTGGGAGAAAGTTAAAAATCTTTTTACCTTTTAACGTGGGGACTGATGCACTAATCGGGAATGAAAAAATTTCTACCTATTTATTGCCTCATTTATTATTTCTATATTTTTTTTATTCTCCCTCTTACTATTCTTATTAAAAATATTTTGAAGTCCCCCAATTCCCAATCTACTTCTAAAGGAACCTGTGTTTGCTTACAAAAGATCAAGATTTGTCTTTTGGTGTCTCTTTAATATTTCAAATATTGCAACAAGTAATTACTATATTGAAGCAGTGCAACACTATTTAATTATTATAATTTATTCAATTTAAATATGTCAAACTATAAAATAAGAATCTAGTTATGTGAAAAGAGAAAAAAAGAAGAAAATTTAAAGAACTAATTAATTTAGATTAGCTACATTATCTATTGAAAAAAAATTGTTAGAAAAAATTGATTATAAAATATTAATTAATGACTTCACATCTAAAAAAGCTAGAAAATAAATTTTAAATAAAAATATATATAACGATAATTTCTTCTAAAAAAAAGGATTAGGGCCTCTCTCTAAAATTTGGTTTTAGGGCCCAATCTTGTTGAGTTGACCATGTCAGGCTGAGACGCGGATATCTCGCTCTCTTTAAAGAGATTCAAGCCCACTGCGGCATAATCTTCACCAATGCAGCAGTATATCTCTTGACTTGTCCCCTCCAAGATACAATAGCCCGACAACGTCGTGAGACTTATACAACTTCGGACTAGTTGAAGAATCCAAAGCCCCGCCAATAAGAACACCTTCCTTCAACATAAAATTACACTATTTTGTAGTAACTAAGTTGGAGACTTAAAATATTTTCTTTGTCTCAACTCTCTTTTTTCACTTCTTCAACCTCACTATACACCACAATATTTTTCACATCTCTCACACATAATATAATATTTTTTCATATCAACTCATGAAAGAAACACCTCTATATATAGGTGTAGAAATCATCCACATAGTAAATATAGAAAATAATGGGTAATTAAGTGAGAAAGAACATAAAAATATGATTAATGAGAATAATAATCACATTCTACATCATGAAGTAGTGGGAGAGTAAAAATTATTGCCATCTTCTAGCTTTTATAACTTTCTATTAGATTCTTAACTATATTTTAAATGGCTCCAATTGAAACTTTCGCTTACACCTATAACAGTCAATCTTGTGATTCTCCATTTTCCATATTTCCTTAATTAATTATAGTATATGCGATTCTTGTTGTAATAACTTAATTCCGTGCACAGTTTATCTAGCGATTAGTTCAAAGAAAAGAAAATGCTTGTTATTTTCCATTCTGTGTTGTCCTAAATGCTGTCACTATTACTTAAAATAAAAATCGATTACTATATTTTAAAATGTATTATAAGTTCTATACCACTTACTATTATCCTCTATTTAATTATTTTATGATATATTAATCACAGTATTACTTAGGCGTGGCCAGTGGGTTGGGATCGGGTCCGTCGGGTCGGGACCGGCGGGACGGGGGAGGGGAGAGATCGGGTCGGGTCAGGACCGGCGGGATCGGGACAGGCGTGATTCGCCGCCGTCCCGTCCCGTTTCCGATCCCGTCGGGATGGGGCGGGATCAGGTCGGGATCAGTTTTTTTTATTTTATTTTTTATTTTTTATTTTTTTGCACTTAATTTAAAAAATAACATATATATAAAAAAAAACTCAATAATTAAACAAGATAGTGTAATAAAAACATCCCAAGGCTATTTTTGTGCCTCTTATATTATTTAATAGACATATAATTTTTTTTGTAATACAAATACAATTGTCAAAATTGCAACTTTGTGGTGTTGTTCAAAAGTTGCAAATTACATAGTAAAATTGCAATTAAAAAAATTACATTTTGAAAAAAAAATCTATTCTAGTTTCTTGATTATTTCATGTGGTTCTTCGGTTGGAATTGGTATTTGTTGGTCAAATTGCTCCACGTCGCTTCCACCACCTTCGGATAAGATTTCGTTGTAGTTTTCGTCTTCTTCTTCGTTCATCTCCGATTGACCGCACCTTCTCCGCTCCGCTCGTATCCAATCTCTGAATAATACTACAATCTCCAAGCCGTCTCCAGCTAATGAGTGTCTGTGCTCTCCTATTTGATATCTACTGGCAGAAAAAGCGCTTTCAGACGCCGTTGATGACGCTTGAATATTCAAAACATCTCAGTACATCATTGAAAGTGTCGGAAAGGTCTTTTCATTCCCTCTCCAGTATTTCAGCAAGTCTTCACGTCCTTCTTCATTGAGAACTGCTTGGTACGGTACAGAACCATGCAAAACAAAAATATCAAACTCGCTAACTTGGTTAGTAGCAGTACGACCGCTGCACATTCTATTTCTGAGGCTTTCAATACTAGCCGCAGAAACAACATGTCTTTTGTGAGATTGTGTTGAAGAAGATGGTATGGAACCCGGTAGGTTGCTAGCACTTTCTTGTTGGTAAAACCTATATATTTTTTTGCATTAGTCTTCTACGCTAGACAATACTTCTTCTTTAGTTTGTTCAATAGGTGGTGGGTGATTTTGATTTTTGGGACTTGGAGGTGGTAGTACTGCTATACAATCGTAAATAGTTTCAATAAGTGATTTAGTACCGTCTATTTCAATAGTTAGATTTAATACAACACCAATAATATAAATAGTGGGAATAGAAATAAAATATTTTTTTATTTTGATAAACATTTTTTTAATAGCTGTCTTATAAGTTGGTTTATCCATATATTCATTAAGCAGTAAAATATATTAGAGCTATATAAAACAACATAGTTGAAATAGTAGGATAATATATACCAACAAATTCTTTTGTTGCTTGAAAAAATTTCTCTAAAAATACAATAGGTTCGGAAATTTTTCCCCAATCGCTATCTACAATCATATCAGTTGGATTTTGATTATGAGAGTTAAAAAATAAAGTTATAGGTTTTCTATAGTCATAAGCAACAAATAGTTACTCGTATAAAGAATTCCACCTAGTGGGTACTTCTTCTAGAATTTTTCTATAAGGTAGTTGGCAATCGTGACAAGTTTTTTTATATTCTTTTCTTCGTTGTATTATATTATTTTTAAAAATAAAGTTTATACCAAATTGTATTTTACTAAGAATGTCTTCAAAAAGTGATAGACCATCCTTTACAATTAAGTTATATATATGACACACATTTTATATGAAAATGATCTGAAAAAGATGGAGTTAAACTATTTTTTAAAATTGTAATAGCGTAATTGTTAGAAGAAGCGTTATCTAATGTAATAGTCATAATTTTATCAGTTATTCCGTAATAATCGCACACTTGATAAATATTTTCTACAATAAAAGTAACAGTGTGTCTATCATCTATATATCTATATGCTAAGATACGTTTTTGCATAGACCATTTATAATCTATCCAATTACAGCTTACCGTTAAATAATCATGGCTGTTAGTACTACGACCTATATCAGAAATGATAGCCACTTTTCCATTAAAATGATATAATGAATAACATAAATACTGTTGATATTCATGTGCGAATTTAAATACATCTCTCTTAACATTTGATCTAGGAAAACCGTTAAAAGCAGGATTATACATATCTCTAATGTAATGAATAAAATCGGGAGATGAAGGAAATGAAAAAGACAAACCCTCCACAACAACTAATTTTGCTATTGCTTCCCTATCTCTATGTTTATCGTATTTAGGGCCTACAATTCCACCCGTCATAGGATTAATTTGACCCTGTACTTGATCCGGGACAATATGTGAACCTTGTCCCAATGGAGCGGACGTTTACGCGCCCGGTTTTGAAGCCTCGTATCGGGCATATCTAGCTGGATGAGCCCTTGCTACGTGTCTCATTAAACCCCCCGTCCCACCGTGACCTTTTCCAGTTTTAAATTTTAAAACATCTTTACAAATTTTACATCTAGCTACTTGATTCTCTACGTCCCTATCAAAAAATGTCCACGCATCTGATTTTAATGTTCATTTTGCTGGACCTAATCTCATACTAGGGGGAATAAGAGGCATTTCAGTTTAAGGTACACTAGTGGGTGTGTTGTCATCTACATTAGTGGGTGTATCATCTAGATCATCGTCTAAATTAAAGTATTATTTATTTTAAGAAACTAGCTCCTCGTCTAAATCTAATGGTATTGTAGGAAAATGTTCAGTATCAACAAATCATCCTGTGTAGGAATAGGATTTTGTCTAGAAATAGGACCCTTGCCCTTGTTGCCCCTACTAGAAGAAACATGACCCCTACCCGTAAGCATACGTTTAAATCATTTCATTATAAATTTATACTTATACTAATAAATAATTAAAATAAACAAAATTAAGTGCGCTAAATAAAATAAACAGACAATAATAATTTAATGAATGAACGAATGTACCAAACGACGACGTAACGTCGACGTGTAATCGAGAGGTTGAAAATTGAAACTTTATTCAATGGAAGATCCTCAAGCTAGTTGTCAACTTCACTCCCAAATGAATAAATAAAATTGAATATTTAGTAGACAAGATAGACTTGTAGAGAGATAGATTGAGAGATTGTAGGAAGATTTGTGAGAAAGATGAAGAGAAAATGATGTATTTATAGTTGAAAAATTGGGTTAAAGTATAAATATAATAACTTATGGGTTAAAACTAAATATTAAGGGGGTAGGGGGGTTGAGGGAGGCCAAAAATGGCCGTTGCACAACGGCCAAAATGTAAAATGATCGTTGGTGCAATGGTTTGCAAAGGGGGTCATCGGGCGGGATCGGGACTGGATCGGGACCGGGTCGGGCCTGGCGGGATTGGGGCGGGCCAGGACGAGACCATGTCACGTCCTTCGAGTCCCGATACCGTAATTTTTTTAAAACAAAAAGGTCGGGTTCGGGGCAGGACCGGGCCGACCCGGCCCACTGACCAACCTTAGTATTACTTAACTTATTTTACAGTTTGTCAAGAAACCTTTCGACAGTTCCTCCTGCGCATAGTACTAATGGTCAAGAGGCCAACTCATTTACGCTTGAACAATCGGTTCACCCAAATCCCTTATTTTGTAATGATGCATAATTATTATCAGATAAGTTCAAATTATATACTCTTATTTTAGTATAATAAGTTAATAACAACAACAACAAACACAGTGTAAGCTCACAAACGGGGTCTGAAGAGGATAAGATATACGCAGACCATACATCTACCTTTATAGGGTTGAGAGGCTGTTTTCGATAGATCCACGACTGGAAAGTCTTATTTTAGTATAATGTCTATCAAAAATAGAGAATGAGTACCCAACCGAGGAAACTGATAGAATAGGACAAATATAATTAATCATAATTGTATATATTTTGTATATTGTAAGTGTATATTTAGTCAAATTCATTACCTTATGTACCTAAGATTATGATAGTTTATTACCTTATGTACATAGGATTAGAATTGTATTATTGGGTATATATATATTATCCATTTGGAATGAAATAATCAAGGAAGAATATTTCTTACATGGTATCAGAAGTCTAGGGCAAAATCCTAAACCCTAAATTTTTCCTTCTCGCTCGTCGGCCTCCCACATCTCCGCCGCCGATCACCGTCGGCCGAGTTCTTCCGCCACCGACCATATATCTTTTTCCTTCCTCTTCTTTGTTTCGTCTGCCATGTCAGACTCCAAATCAAATTTTCACCCAGCCCTAGCGGTCTCCAATATTAAGTCCCACATCTCCATCACTCTTGAGATGGAAAACATCCATAATGCGACGTGGGCAGAACTTTTCAAAATTCACTATAGGTCACACCGAGTTATTCATCACATCATCTCCCCAGAGAATGGCAAGGAGAAGGTGCCAAAAACCGATGATGAAAAGGAATTATGGGTGACCCTTGATGCAACGGTTCTCTAATGGATTTATGCCACAATTTCCAGTGACTTATTGCATACAATTCTTGAGCCTGACTCCACGGCAAAGGAGGCGTGGGATCGGTTACGTGACATATTCCAAGATAATAAAATTTCCCGGGCTGTCACACTTGAGCAGGAATTTTCTACCACTGACATAGCGGATTTTCCCAATGCATCCTCATATTGCCAACAACTCAAGGTTTTGTCCAACCAACTCAAGATTGTCGGCGCGCCGGTCACTAATAATCGGCTCATTTTACAGATGGTGGCTGGTCTTACTGACGCATATAGTGGTGTTGGTACGCTCGTCCGCCAAAAGAACCCTCTTCTGCCATTCTACCAAGTCCGTTCTATGCTCATACTAGAAGAAGCGGGTTTTGCCAAAAAAGATGGTCACCATGTCCAATTCCGCCATGATTGTCACTCCGTCCGATGATAATTCTTTTCAATTTGATAATGAGCCGCCTAATCGTGGTTAAAAGGGACGAAATGACAATAAGGGAGGTAAAAACTGCGGCGACGGCCGCGGTGGTGGAAAGGATGGCAGCCACCGACGTGGCGGCAATAGCGGTAGTGGCGGCAGGAGCGGCGATCAGCAGCAACAACCGACCTAGTGGCAGTTGAGAGCGCAATGGTGCAGTGGGCCGACACCGTGGGCCTGGCAGTGGCCTCACTAGCAATTAGGCCACTGGAAATTGGGCCAGACCACGGCCAGCAGCAGCCTTCAGTTCTTGGGCCACTGCCGAAGCAATGGCAGCAGGCCCATTCGGCAATGGCATCTCCAACAGACATCGAAGCCGCGATGCACACCCTTGGGCTCACACCACCCGATGCAAACTGATATATGGACACCGAGGCAACGTCCCATATGACGTCCTCACACGGTAATCTCTCGTCCTATTTTAATTTGAGCAATAATCGTGGTATAATTAATTATCTTATGTACCTAGGATTATGATAATTTATTACCTTATGCACATAGGATTAGGATTGTATTATTGGGTATATATATTACTCATTTGGAATGAAATAATCAAGAAAGAATATTTCTTACAGAAATAAATGTCTGGTGATTTCATTCCCCTTGCTTGAATTTAATTAATAGACAAAGTTTCACAATGTATATACCAGTAGAATATAGCAGATACCTATGAAATGGTAGAAGCACATGGAAGATGTATATACCGGTGGAATACATCAGATACCTATGTAATGGTAGAAGCACATGGAAGATGGTCTGACGCTACTATTATAAAACAGGAAAAGAAGAATAAGGAGAATGACATCTAAGGCAGATCGAAGAAGGCCAAAGTCTTCATAGTACCTGCATTCATTAATATCCAGTAAGGAAAGGAAATATTTATGAAAATAAGGCCATTGGAGAATCTTTAAGTCCAAGTCTAGAAAGCCTAGCATCATGATATTATTTTTGTAGGATAAGGAGTAAAAAATGCTTACGAGAGGAGTAAAGAAGACAAGGACCACTCACATAAAAGGAGCAGTAAATTAGAAACCCTAAAACTTTGACTTGTATCCTCATATGTCTGCAACATCTCCATCAAACGTACCATATAGATATTGATGTTTTACCAGATAATAATCCAATAAATGCTTTTAACTTTGTCCAGTCTAAGTAGTAGTCAACAATAATCAAGGACATTACAATTGACATAAGAAAAAAAATTACCTTGATTTTGAGACAATGAGAATATGTTGTCACGTTAAGCATGAATCACTCGCTTGTCACTTCTGTCAACAATTGACACTCTCAACCTATCTTCCTGTTGATAGCAAAAATTACTTCCCATCAACGGCTAACTTCACTGTTTTTAGCTTTATTTAATTTGCAAAACAACAGGATGTAGGTAGGTGAAATTAATTCATATTAGTACTTGAAATGTCAAGAAGTGATAGTTTCGTTCTAAGTTTATCAAATCAAAAGTGGGATTGGTAATTTTTTTTTAAAAACCCTACACATTAAATGCTTGCCTTGCACTGGTTGCAATGGAGTTAATGTACTTGTCTCCTGAATCATTTCAATGCTTGCAATGAAGCACTAAAGGGTCACAGCTTGTTGCCCCTTCACCATCTTAATTGGAGAATCCACATGATCAAATGTCCAAATGTTAATGGTCAAGAATGTTAAGAGTCCCACATCGAAAATGGAATGGGAACATGAACTCCTTATATGGACTTGGATAATCCTCACCATACAAGCTAGCTTTTGGGGTTGAGTTAGGCCCGAGATCCATTCTTTACATGGTATCAGAGTCAGACCCATTCAAATCTTTGTTCACCGATGTTGGACCCCCAAATTATATTGTTCACGCTCTAGTTAACGAGGTCTGGGCGTGCATGAGAGTGTTAAGAGTCTCACATCGAAAATGGAATGGGAACATGGACTCCTTACATGGACTTGGACAATCCTCACCATACAAGCTAGCTTTTGGGGTTGAGTTAGGCCTCAAATCCATTCTTTACCAGGAATAAGTGACATTATGGGTCATGGCATCACATGAATAAGTGAAAATTTCAAGATCAAACTTAAGTTCATCCACAGGAATTAAAGAACCTTGTTGTTAATTCAGAAAAATCTTCATAAAAAGTTTTTAGGAGATTGTAAGATGTCCCTTCTCACTCAAAACACAAAGCATCCCGCGTTCACACAAAGTCTAGGGAGGGACCGCATATTACACCCCTTGGAGTACGACCTTTCCCCAACCCTGCGTGAACACGGGATGTTTCGTACACTGGGTTACCTTTTTTTTTCTTATTCTTGTTTTGGGTGAGACGGGAGCATATCTTAAAATCTCCTATGGCATTGCTTTCTAGATAGACCCTTTGATTTTTCTTCCCTATTCACATGCAAATCATGTGTATTCATGTTGATGAATCTTGTGGTACAGGTTTCTCATTTGCAGCATAAACAAAACCATGATATATATCTTCTAGTGGCCACACTGACATACTCATGCTATTCTATTATATGAGTTTCCAATAACAGAGTCATGACACTGACATACTCATGCTATTCTATTATATGAGTTTCCAATAACAGAGTCATGATTACATGTTCATTAATTCTTTGATAATTTTCATTAATGTAATAGATTTATATACATGATATACAATAGTAAGCTTAGCCTATAATTATAAAAATCAAATATACATTTTCTTAATACTAAAGATTACTACCATAATTACAGATGTACAATATCAGTAATAATATCAAGGAATATACTACATATATTAGAAATATACTACGTATATTCTATCACACCCCCGCAGTCATAGCGGACGGTTGTCGTATGCTGAGACATTCCCTAAAATCTTCAAACAGAACTAAGGGAAGACCTTTAGTAAAGATGTCAGGAATTTGGTACCGTGAAGGGACATGCAAGACACGTACTTGTCCACGAGCTACCTTTTCATGAAAAAAGTGAATATCCATCTCGATATGTTTAGTGCGCTGATGTTGGACAGGATTTCCAGAGATATATATCGCACTAACATTATCACAGTATACCAAGGTAGCTTTCTGTATAGGAAAATGAAGCTTTAAGAGGAGGTTACGCAGCCAACAGGACTCAGACACCACATTGGCTGCCCCTCGATACTCGGCCTCCGCACTGGAACGTGATAAAGTAGCCTGACGTTTAGCCGATCAAGAGACCAAGTTATCAGATGTTGAGCGTCTGGTATCTGGACATCCACCCTAACCAGCATCTGTATAATACATGAGAGTAGATACGGATGATGGATATAAGTGTAAACCATAATCAAGAGTACCCTGAATGTAACGCATAATGCGTTTGAAAGCATGCATGTGTTCTTCCATCGGATAATGCGTAAATAAACACACCTGCTGCACTGCATAAGTAATATCGGGCCTCGTGAACATAAGATAATGAAGAGCTACCGCAAGACTGCGATAGTGGGAGAGATCCTCGTAGGGTGTGCTAGAATTAACACTCAGCTTCGATTTTGTGTCAACTGGAGTAGGAGATGACTTACAGGATGACATGTCATCACGTTCAATAATCTCAGCTACATACTTCCTCTGGGATAGAAATAGACCACCTGCATGACGAGTTACAGCTATACCCAAAAAATAACTCAAAGGCCCCAAGTCTTTCATAGAAAATTTGGAGCTGAGAAGAGATATAATAGACTTGCGCAATTTATTAGAGGAGGCAGTCAATATAATACCATCCACATATAACAGAATGTATGCCAGAGAAGTACCGCAACGGTAGATAAACAGAGAATGATCAGACCTACTGTGAGAAAACCCAATAGTAGACACATAATCTGCAAACCTTTTGTACCAGGCCCGAGGGGCCTGTTTTAGCCCATACACGGACTTCTTCAGCAAGCACAGATGGTTAGGATGATCGGGTCCCTGAAACCGAAGTGCTGATGCATGTATACAGTTTCCTTGAGATCACCGTGTAAGAACACATTTTTCACGTCCAACTGATAAATGGGCCATGCTTTTGAGAAAGCCAGACTGAGAACAGTGTGAATAGTTGTTATTTTGACCACCGGACTAAATGTCTCTCCACAATAAGCGCCAACCTGTTGAGTTTTGCCATCACCTATAAGACGGGTCTTATGGCTCTCAAAAGTACCATCAGATTTTTTCCTTATGAGTAAAACTCCACATAAAACAAATCACATTGACACAAGGCGGACGGGGCACCAACTCCCATGTCTTATTTTCAATAAGAGCATTATATTCATCATCCATGACCATTTTCCAATTCGAATCACGAAGGGTAGACACGAGATTACGTGGTAGGGTTGACTTAAGTGACATTAAAGTTGAGATTAAAATGACGTTTTGGTCTAAAGATACCCCGTTGGTTATGAGTAACGGGCCCATTGACTTGAAATAGAAGTGGGCCGAACTTGGGTCGGTGTAGTGACGTCGAAACTGACTGGACCGAGAGGGGGGTCACGGGTTGGGCCAGCAGGTAGTGGGCCTGCTAGCCGAAAAGGCCGTGTGACGGAAACTAGGCCAGCAGGCATTGGGCCTGTTGGCCGAAAAGGTCGTGTGACAGAAACTGGGCCAGCAGGCATTAGGCCTACTAGCAGGGACTCACCTGAAGAGGAAAATGGGCCAGCAGGCAGTGGACCTATTGGCAGAATTGGATAATAGAGGGTGTTTGGCCTAGCATGCAGTGGGCCTGCTGGCTGAATTTAATCACGGGAAGGATTGGGCCAGTAGGCATCGGGCCTGCTGGTGTCTGCTTGTCCAAATACCGAGATGTGGGCCAGACCAAATGATGGATCACATACAGTGAGAGCCCATCATCCAGAAAATTATAAGAATTAGACACGAAATTATGCAACTTAGCAAATGAAAATTGGGTTTCATAAAAAATGACATGACGACTAATTATGATTTTGTTAGAGGATAAATCATAACATTTGTAACCACGGTGATTAGACGGATAACCCAAAAATGCACAAGCGGTAGAGCGGGCTTGTAGTTTGTTTATTGTAGTGCAGGGAAAGAGAGGATAACATAAACACTCAAACACCCTAAGATGAGAATACGATGGATCTTTGTGATAAAGAATTTTAAGTGTAGATTGGTATGCTAATCCTTTGCTAGGGAGTATATTAAGAAGGTAAGTATCCATTTATAATGCATGATGCCAAAATGAATATGGTAATGAAGCATGGGCTAGTAATGTCCGAACAATATTTTTAATGATATGTATTTTTCTCTCGGCTTTCCCATTAACCTTACAAAATTCCCTAAATGACCCATTATCAAATTCTCTTTCATTATCACATTGAATGTTTTTATTTTTTTCGTTCAAATTGAGTACAGATGAATGCTCTAAATGATAGGAATGTGGAAAAAAATTTAGACTTGTTAGATAACGAAAATATCCACCAAAAAATAGATAATCATTCAAAAATAACACATAATAACTGATATGATCCTAGGAAGCTCATGTGCGACTATGAAGGCTAAAACCCGTGATAGAGCTTCAGACATGCATTTCCATGCCACATGCCTTTTGGTGATGGAGACAGGGCCTTTGGAGGCCATGGAAGGACAAGTCATTAAGGCATATATTGTGTTGATGATTGCTTGGAAGAATCATGGAAATGAGGGCCAATTGATGGAAGCCACACAATGTGGTTAGAAGTGCAAACATGGTTAGAAGTGTAATTCATGGTTAAAGAGTGCAATTCGTGGCTAGGAATACATTTCATGCAATTCGTGGTTAGGAGTGCAAATTCGAGGATATGATTGCAATTCAAGAGGAGAAGGGTCCATGTTGGATTATTTGTGCAAATTCCACTTTTAGGTCTTTGTTGTAATAGAGATACTATATAAGGAACCCTTAGCCTTATTTTTCAGCCTTAGCTTAAAGATGAATGTTGAACTCATATGAGTGTGTTAGTATTATCTTAGGATAGTTTGTAGTGTTAATTAGTGTTTAGTGATAGATAATTAAGGTGGATTCCTTAATTGGTTATGGAACCCAATTCCATCAATTTCATAATTGAATTGTTCACTTATGGATTCATTTGAATAATCTCTTTTGTTGAAATTGAATAGTATAGGTTCTTTTGGTTGAATTCAATTGGAAGGGTTTGGATTTCATATATCCAAGTTTGTCCATAAATTCATTACAAATCGGGTCTTGCTTTTATCCCTCTATTCTCATCTCAATTTCTTCAATTCTCATCCCAATTTTCTTATTATTTTAGTTCTCGCATTTTTGTTGTTTGTATATATATTTTCCACAAGTCGGATCGTATCAATAACAATGGCCCAAAGAGCTCAAAACGGGAGATATCCACAAATCACTATGAATAATATCAAATGGCAATAAAGTACTAGAATTGGAGGCAACAAACGATAATTTAACATGTTTTCCAAGCGGACAAGAAGGACAAATATTAGTACTACGCGTACTATTACACTCAATAAATTTATTATTTTTAAGGGAGGAAAAAACAGACGCTCCCGGATTACCCAAACGTGCATGCCATAAGGAAGGTGCTAAGACGGCAAACGTTGACGGTGTGACTTTTTTAGTGGTGGAAGTGGTGATGAGATAGAGCTCGCCCCGACTATCACATTTCAGTAGAGGTATCCCCGTCGAGAAATCCTTCACATAAAATCCAAAAGGATCAAAGTCAACAACAACCCAATTATCAGTTGTAAATTTCTGAGCAGACACCAAATTTTTAATTACATAAGGATCATGAAGGACATTTTTCAAGGCTAAGGGTGGGTTCGAGGGAGATTAATTTGTGTGACCATAACCACGAATTGGAATTGAATTACCATTACGAACAATTATGCCACAATTTTTGCTCAAATTGAAATAAGACGAGAGATTACCTGGTGCGAACATCATGTGAGAAGTAGCACCGGTGTCCATGTATCAATTTGCATCTGGAGGATTTAGCCCAAGTGTATACATTGCTGCCTCGATATCTCTGTGGGTTGGGGCTACTGCTGAGCCCGCATCAGCGAAAGCCTGTTGTGCCGAGGCCCAAGCAGGCCAGGCTGTTGCTACCTCTACTGTCCATTGAGCCTGGCCCAACTTGAAACTGGGACGGGAACTGGGCAGGGCGACAGGGACCACTTCCTAGCGGCCCAAGCCTGCTGCCAGGGGTTCAGTGGCCCGGTCCCCTGGTGACCGACACTGTCGGTTGCTCATCCACCACTGCTGCCATCGTTGCCGCCGCGGCCACCACCCTTGCCACCGCCACGTCCGCCACCTCAAATTTTTTCACGGCTTTGACCCTTTTTCCACCCCGATTGTTACCGTTTTGATCATAATTTTCGGAGAACGACTGAGAGTCATCAGTTTCGCGGGGCGTGGCCATCATCATGGTGGAATTGACTCTGGTAGCCGCATTTTTAGCTAATCATGCTTCTTCTAAGGTGAGCATGGAACGAGCTTGATAGAACGGTGTGAGAGGATTGCTTTGGCGAAGAAGAGTGTCAACCCCATTATATGCCTCGGAGAGGCCTACAACCATCTGAAGAACTAGACGCTCATTCGTGACGGGCGCGCCAACGTTTTTTAGTTGATCCGACAACTCTTTGAGCCTTTGACAATAGACTGAGACATTCGGAAAATTCTCCATATTTATGTGGGAGAATTCTTGCTCAAGGGTCACGTCAAAGGAATTTTTATTATCTTGGAAAATATCACGCAACCTATTCCAAGCTTTCATTGTCGTGGCATCAGGTTCGATTATTGTCTGTAAGAGGTCCATAGAGATGGTGGAATAAATCCATTGGAGCACCGTAGCATCCAGAGTTGCCCACAACTCAATTTTATCATCGGTGGAAGGCACATTCTTCTTGTCTTTTTTCGATTTGACGATGTGATGGAGGACTCTATTATACCTTGCGTGAATTTTAAATAGTTCTGCCCACATCGCGTATTGAACTTTTTTCATCTCAAGAACGATAGGGATGTTGTTCTTGATATTAGAGACTACAAGGGCAGGATAAAATGTGTTCTTTGTGGTAGACATGATGGAAGAAAAAGAGAATTAGGGTTTCGAAAAAAAATTTGAAGGGATGGGGGAGGGACGGCCGACTGCCAAATGGGAGTAGGGCGACAGAAGTGGTATATTTTTGGAGAAGGAAAAGTTTGCCCTAGACTTCTGATACCATGAAAGAGATTAATCCCTTGATTTTTTCCATTAATGTAATAGGTTTATATACATGATATACAATAGTAAGCCTAGCCTATAATTACGGAAATCAAATATACATTTTCCTAATACTAAATATTACTACCATAATTACAGATGTACAATATCACTAATAATATTAAGGAATATACTATGTATATTCTATCATTTCTGAATGCAACAGTAACTATTCAGGCATTAAGTATTAAAGATATGTAAAACTATAATTTACATATATGCACCGCATTGATTATAAAACAACCTTAGCTTGCTCATCTATGAATTGACTGAAAGGCTGAAACAAATCAGATATTCACAGCATAAACCATCTGAATTAACAGATACTTCTAATACTGCGGTAGAATGGAGTTCCAATTCCGGGGAAGGAGTTGCAGCTCACCTGGACTCCAAATATCACGCTCTCTGAGGATGTATATCAAGCTTCTCCGGTGTCGTCTACTGGCTCGGTACCTTCACATAGAGTGCATCAAGCGTAGAATGAATACGGGAAACACGTGTAGTCAGCAACATCGTTGATCGACCCTAGCGATAACGGTGGCGAGGGTTGGTACTTTTCGATACCTCTCCACTAGTTAGTTACTTAGGCATAAAATAAATCAGTTAACCAACCTAACAGTAAGTCTATGGTTCAATAGCACTCTCAAGTCCTCAAGTTGTACAAAGTCCAGCCTAAACCCAATTCAGGGCGTCTAGACCCATCAAGCCACTCTAATCGAATCTCACATTAAGGTTAAACATAAGATACATGCATTCCTTCTATCAGTCTAAAGATCATAAGCATAATAGAATCTAATCCGAGCACATACAACATAAATCATATCTTATAGTATAAATGAATGCAATACAAAATGATATGTATGTATGCAAATGACTATATGTACCCAGTTTACACATAGTATTGCAGTAGTTGTCACATGAACCATGGGGAACTCATGAGGTCCATATACCCATCAGATCCCATCGGATATCAGCTCGAGGGATGAATGTCATAACCAGTTATCACTCTCGTAATCATGTACCATATCCCTTAATCTGACTTCCCAAATCTTTCTCAGCAGTGTATCAATAAACCAATGTCATGTATATTATGTATGAATGAGATGGATATGAGTACACCATGCAATAAACATAATCAGTTTAATCAGTGTTTATAAGTATTTATTCAAGTGTTCAGACAAGATTCAGAATCATAAATGCATGACAAGTGAAATCAGAATAGCATATCAATGGCTACAAGCCAAAGTAAACAACAATTATACCAACCTAAGCGGATTTATGCACCGTGCCCATGGCCCGAATGCTAAACACATAAACTCTTTCACATGCATTGTACTAGTTCATTAATTATCCGATTAATATTCACTGATACCCGTATTAGTGCTCGTCACCTCGCTAATACGGGACCCCCAAGTTCCCATTACTCAACTTAGTTCATTACATAGCGTACCAACACATAAAGCTACACTAGAGTCTAGAAAATCTCAACTTGCTTGAAAAAAGCTGAAGAACTCATACAGTTGCTTTCCCCTTTCGTCGAGCCTCCTCCTAAGCCCACTCTGATCAATTATATCAAGTATATGAAATTATAGTCTAACATCACCCATAATTCCCCAAGCTAGGTTACAAAAGAACCCCGAACCGACAATATCAAAATACAAACTTTTCTACCTAATTAGTATCAATACATGCTAGATAGTCATAATCCCAAGTTAATTTAGCAACAAAGCCCAAATGGATCCTCGATTTCATGAATTGGTAAAAGCCTCAATTGTAACCCTAGAATTTTCTCAAATTCCCAAAAAGGGTTTAAACATGAAATTGGTCAAGAAATCATCATCTATTAGTCTAATATATCACTAGTTTACAATATTAGCATCATTGAATCAATAACCAACCCCAAATCTCCAATTACAACTCTCTTATTCTCAACAAGACATTTCTACTATTTCCCCCATTTAAGAAACATACTTAGGATGTAATGTTACTAATACACATTAATGAAAGGAAGAATGGTTACCTTAATGATGGAATCCTCTTGATTTTTTCAATACCCTATTTCCCAAGATCGAGTTCTAAGGGGAATAACTTTTGGGGAATGAAACGAATTCTATGTCATTAACTCTCTTAAATCTAAATAGTGTTTTCGCTCCTGTGGAGTCGATTACGCTGGGACGGACTCGCTCCGACGAATATCCTATCCGTTGGGACAAAAGTCACTTAAAATCTTGTCCCTCACTGGAGCGGAGCAAACTACACTGTGGTGTATGCCCCCCGACGAGGAACCCATCCTTCTGAAGTGGACTGACATCACTGAGCCTAGTCTCACTTTGACGAGCCAAACCTCCGCAGAAGAGGACCCATCGAGGCAGACGTCTGGTCGGTGTCGCGGACACCAGTAACCAACAGCAGTCCAAGGATATCAAATCCTCCGACAACCACCTGAAACACTCTCGGGACCTCCCGGGCATAAACCAAACATGAAATCCTATCAGAAAACACATTCCAGACCTGCTTGCGCACTCGAATTTCTCAAAAAATATAAGGCTCGGGTTTGACTAAAGTCAACTCTTAAGTTCTAAATCCACAATTTTACAACCTAACTCCCAAAACACACTAGGCTACCTCGGGACCCGAACCAAAAGCTCGACGAAATCATAAATGTTGTTTCGAAGCTAATGGAACCGACGAAACTACGAACGAAGCACATTTACCCAAAAGTCAACTATAGGTCAAACTCTTTTAACTTAGGATTTCTCAAACCTACCCAAAAGGATCCGAAACCTATCTGAACGCCTCGGGAGTCGTACCCGAGGAGTTAGCCAAGCTTAGGGGTGTCTTAAAATCGAGTCATAGTTTGGGGACTAAAGTTGCAACCTGCGTCAAGTTTAGGGGTGTTTTAACCACTGCAACCTTAGGAGGAAGTAAAAAAACCTTAGCATGATTCCATAAAGGTTTGTCATCAAATTGATCCAACACTTTTTGTTGGTCTTGAAAAACCCTTTCCTTTTTGCTTTTCAGCCACTGATAGATTCCATTTTAAAGGGATATGAAAAAAGTGCTGAAATTATATCCCTTAACTTAGCTATTTAGCACTTCTTTCATATTTCAAGACCAACAAAAAATGTTGTCCAAGTTATCTGATAATGCAAGTAATATGAAGCTTGCCGGTTCTATTGTTGAGAAAACTTTTCCGCACATATTTTGGACACCATATGTCGTTCATTTTTTAAATCTTGCCTTGGAAAGTATGTGTCAACCTTCCGAAAAATCAACTCACTTTAATAATTGTGAATGGATATCAAAGTTGATTGGTCAAGTGAGTAGCTTAAAAAAATTTGTGGTGAATCATGACGTGGCGCATGCCATTTTCCACAAGTATTCGGCTTTATCTTTGTTGATAGTTGCGGAAACAAGGTTTGCTTTCCATGTTGTTATGACTTCTCGTATTCAAAAAGCAAAAAAGTCATTGGAAAAAATGGTGATGGATGACAGAAGAATTATAAGGGATAAAGTAATTGAAGTTAAAGCGCGTGAAATAAAATCTCTTGTGATGGATGATGAATGGAGGGATAGTATTGAATATTTTTTGGAGTGTACGGATGCAATTGTATCCATTCTAAGGAGTGCCGACCTTGTTTGTCCAAAATTGCACCTTATTTATGACATGTGGGATACAATGATTGAAAAGGTGATTGTATTTGAGTATGAGGGGAAAGATCTTATTACGGGCCAATCAAGTTTTTTTGACACAATCTAAGGAATTCTTGTGGCAAGGTGGAATAAGAGTAATATTCCATTGCATTGTATGACACATTCATCGGTTCTAAAATACTATCATGAATCGTGGCTTAAATGTGAAAGCAATGGGATAAGAAGACTTGCTCCTGATGAAGATATAGAGATTTTACAAAATAGGCTCAAGTGCTTTGTATTTCAAGGATCCAAATGATTTAAGGCAAGCTTCTTTGGAGTATGGGCCATTTTGCTGTGGGAATGGTTACTTTGGTGAGCCTCGTGTGCGAAACAAGCTAGCTACTTCTAGAGCAGACGATTTAGTTTTCGTACATTATAATCTTCGCTTGCTCTCTAGAAGAAAGAAAAATTTATACAAGTGGTCCAAGCAAATATTGAGATTTAGGTGTATCTACATATCCATCATTTGATATTTCTTGACTACTTAATTGTTTTAGCATGATAAGTTCCTTTCACAATCTTCTAAATTCATGTTGATGTTGTTTTAGGTGGAGATCATTTTAATATTGATGAAAGTGTCAATGATCTAATTGAATTGTAATAGACGAACCTCAACTAGAGGAGTCTTCTTTGAAGAGGAAGTTGGAGATTTGCAAGAAGTTATAGTTGATGAGATTGAGGAAGATGACCTTTGGATAGAATGTACTCATGTAGAATGCCTCAAGTGACAAGTCTAGCTTAGTTTAAATGTGCATGTTATGTACTTATTTTGGTCTATGAACTTGTGAACTTGCAATTTGTGCAAGACTTTTTGGTGGTCATTTGACTAACTTAATTTGAATAGCTAATCATTTAATTTTTTTACTTGTGTTAGTCTGTTTAGTTCAAACTTCTAAAGGTATGTTTCATTTGTTTTATATCTCTAAATCTTTTTTTAACTTTTATTTGTCATATGCCAATAAGTTTATAATATCTTATTTAATCACTTAGTTGTGTGAGTTGTAGGAAAATTGATGCATCGTGCTATCGTGGAGTGTCTACATGCCTGCCTACAATTTGAAAAATAAGTCCAAGTTTCTACACTCTACAAGGCACAAGTTACATATAAGTTTTCCACATAATATCTCATAATTATGCATATTTTTACTGCTACATTTATAGATTTTTAATTTATTTTTTGCCGAATCCCCATACCTATACCTAGATCCGTATCCTGAATCCTAAAATTTAGATCATGAAGGATCCGACCTTTGGATCTGTAACCATGTCGGACACCCACATCCGAGTAACTTAGCTTTTGGCTTATTTTTGTTATTTTGGCTTAAAAATAAGTGCTTAAAAGCACTTTTTTATCTTACCCAAACACTACAAAAATGCTTAAAAGCACCTAAAATAAGTCAATCCAAACAGGCTCTAAGAAATCTCCTTTTCCAAAACAAACATGGGAAGTTCGTCCCAACTCCTTCTGGGAAGTCCTCACCCATTGGCCCATACACATAACTTCAAGTTATATTGCTGTCTATACTATTGAACAACATGGCAATAGAGAAGCACCCCTTTTTGACCTGTACCATCTTCAACTTCCTCTCATCCCCTAATTCAAAAATCATTTTTTAGACTTATCCTGGTTGGATAGTTTCACTCATGAAACTGAGGGAAAAAACCTGTGTTCCAAAAACTTCCTAGATAGGTATTGGTGTTCCTCGGTTGAATTTCACTGTTGAAATGAGAATTTCTGGGTGAATAATATTACAGGTTAAGTATGATTTAGTACTAACATGAAATGCCTAACGAGGCTCTGCATGACGAAAACATCCAGGGATGATTTTACCCCCTGAAGTTATCAAGTCGGACAAGAGGAAAAAAGCAACTCCTGAAGTGTTTCTATTGTGAGAAAACATATGGGAGAATAAAGGAAGGTAACAATATGAGGTAGTGCCTTAATAGTACTCCACAGAGAGGGTGTACTTTCTTGTCTACCACATCTTTTTCTTAATTTCTTCCAGTCAGAAGTTATATTTATCAGACAAATGAATGGAAAAGGTAAAGTATCACAACAAAAATAAAGTTGTGCTATACTCTGTTTATTCTCTCAATTCATACAGGTAAATGAGACATGTAAATTAGGAATGTGTTGGGACTTAGGAGCTTAGGAATCCAAATGCTTCAGAAGACATATGCTGATATGCCACAATCTAAAAGATGAAATTTTCATTTCACAACATAATAAAAGATCAGTTGATTCAACACACTACCGGACATCTGACAGAGCATAACGCAAGGCTAACTCATGTATTAATCCTGAAGCACCTCTCTCAGCAAACTAATAAAGAATTTGTATTTCACTTGTAGGTTGATATAGAACACATCTTTTACAAATACATGTAATGATGGTTGTCTCTTGCTTAAGAAAGTGCCTCATATGCTCATCCATGTCTGTCGACCAGGCCAATACCTATTGTGCTAACTTTCCGACCCAAGAACTTAATTAACTAATCCAGTCAAAGCACCTAAGCTTCTCAAATCCAATTCTCACTGAAGCTTAAATGATGGTTGGAGATCATGTTAAACCCAATTATCACAAATTAGAAAGGATCTCAACCTGTGATATAAAGGGAAATTGTAAGGAACAACAAGCATTTCTGGTCTGCATTAAAAGAGAAAATTCTTCTATAAATCATACGTCATAAGATAAAACAAATCCTTGGACCACCAGAGGTTGCACATCTTGTCAAAGTAGAAACACGAGAGAACTCTAGATGAAGTCCCTTAGCTTCATTTGGGGTTTAGGTGCAAGTGATGGGAATATGTATTAAGGCTTGTGAAAAACGATTTTTCTCTAATTATATAGGCTACCGTAAGCACACAATTGAATTCTTGTTGCAGGTGCCTGTCCATTCTATAAACTATATGTCATGCTAAGTCTTGTCCAAAAGCAGATAAAGACAATGAAGGACCTTCATGTAATGCAAGAATCAGATTCTCAAAACTATGTTCAGCAGTGATATATATAACATTTTTTAATAAAGCACGATGAATCATAATCGGAGTGGGAAGTATGAGTATGATGTTTGAGTTTGTTATATTTCCTAAACTTACAGATACCGTATCTCAACTTGGATTTGGGAACTTTAGAAGTCCGGCCATAAAAATAAATGTTCTATGTGGTCACTGAAGAGTCTTCAGTAATGTTCTTCTGAAAGGAAATAGTCAACTGCAGAAGAAAACATGGCAATCCAGAAGATCACTACCTTAATTTGATGAATGCAATATTCTCAAACTTGCCAAGAGAAGGAAATAAAGACACAAAACAAGAAAGGCTCACATAAAGACACCTTAATGCATGACACATCAATGTTGTCATCAAGGCTTTTATTGAACAAAATATATCAGGCATCTCCAATTTCCTAAGGAACATCATTTCCTACGACATGAAAACTATAATATCCAATTTTACTCCTAGTCAAGATCAATATCTCCATGTTAGTACCTGTCAGTATAAGGCTCACAGAACGACACCTTAACATGACCATGCAGTTATCACTGTCAAAACTATTCAAGAAAATACACCAACCTTTTCTCACTGGAAACATCATTCCCTATAACTTGAAAACATCCAACATCAAATTATATTCTACACATGACCAATATCTCTGTATTAGTACTGGGTAACAATAAATTTCGTGAAGTGGAAATAAGGAGGTAAAAAAAAGTATCATATTTTGAAACCTTAATACAATGAAACAACAATGTCATTATTGAAAATTTGAAACTTAATACTATAGAAAATACATCAACCATGACCTATATTTCCTATGACAGGAATGATCCACCATCCACTTTTACTTTAACACAGAGTTCTGGGAAATCGAAAAAAGATGTCAAACAAGAAGTGTTCACGAAATGCCACCTTAACGATCACATAATGACGTTGCTATCAAAATTTATATCCAAGAAAATATTGATAAAAAAATAGACATTGGACCTAACTCAACGCCAAAAGCTAGCTCAAGAGGGGAGGATTATACAAGACTATGTAAGGAGACCAAATGACCCTATCCCCACCGATGTGGTATATTCAACAAATACATCAAGCATCCCCAATTTCCTAGGAAGACAACATGAAAATCTAATATTCACTTTTACTTCAACACAAGATTGATACTTCTGAATTAGTATCTACTGAAGTAAATGCTGTAAATAGATATAAAGATGTAAAACAATAAAGTCTCACATAAACGACACCTTAATGTGATAACACAACAATATTACTATCAAAACTTTATATTGAAGAAATACATTACATCCCCTATTTCCTGGGACCATAATTTTCTATGACATAAAAAATCTAATCATAGAAAGACCTATACGTTTGAGTAAGAACTTAGACCAATTGATTTGAGGATCATGAGTGGATCATTCTGCGTAGACCTCAATTTCTCAGAAGTCCTAATCCTAGACATCCCTATCCATTGAAGTTCATCAAGAAAGGCTATTGGTAAATCAATTAGATCAACCTGTTCTACGCATGCTCGATGGAAAGGAAGGTGAAAATTCTGTAAAACAGAATTAATGGTGAATTTCATGGATGGTTACTCAACTTTCACTCCATTACACCAAAGTCGTTAAACTAATCTTTAGTAACGAAAAAGACATTCAACTTTAGCTATTTTTGTAACCAAAAGTCACTCAACTTTGACTAAGTATCACAAAAGGTTATGTAGGTATCTGCATTGACAATGGTTCATTGAAGCAACAAATTCATGGATTTATCCACAAGATAAATAATTAATTCACACGAAAAACAAATATTAACAAGAATCTCACAAACCCAGATAAAATAACCAAAAAAAACAAGTGGAAAAGTGAAATCTTGAACAATTTAGAAGAAAAAAGATATGATCTTTCTTGAAGGGTACCTCAATTTTAGACATCTCTCAACAACTTTTTTCTTGATGAATGAATAATAGGGTTTGATGAAGACCCGAGTTGATTTGACCTTTCACCACATGCACTAGATTTGGTCTCAGTAGCCATATCTATTTCATAGGCCTGCAAAAACAGATACGTATTATATTTCTGGGTTGTGAGGATTCTTATAAACTTTCTGTTAAAAAGCTAAAGGCGTTAGAAGAAGTTGTAAATGCAAAATGTATTGGAATTTGGAGGGTTAAACTCAGTTTTGATCGAGAGTATGTTTCCCCTTACAGCAAAAAGTTGAAATGTCCTCTATTTCATTTTAAATGTCTTTTTTAATCTTAATCTCAAATTAAAAAATATTACATATTTTTTAAATTTTATAATTTTAAATTTATTTTAAAATTAAAAAATTTATTAAATATAGAAAAAAATACTCTTTTTTTAAATAAATCAAAAAAGAAATTAAAACGATTAAATTAGGAGGAGTACAACTTTACGGGCTTGTTGATTTTATATGTGTTGGGAGTTAACTGGAACGACAACGTTGCCCTAGAATGGGCTAAGTTTCTGGTAATTCCCAGCAAGCCCCGTACTTTTCCTCAGAGGTAAAACATGCCCCTTTGACAATTTAAAACGGTAAATTTTTATCTGAATTAAGTGTTAACACCAAATTAGGTAAATTTATTCTAATTAAGTTATTTGATGAGGTGAAAATACATATCAATTAACAATAGTTAAGTGTTAAAAATCTTTATACAAACATATGTCACACATTTATTGAATTGATATAAATATCTTATATAAATAAATATTTATCATCTTTAATTCAGCTAGGTAAAACATATATCAAGGTGATAAAATAAGAAGGTTGATTAACGTTTTTAAGTTACCAAAATCTACCAATCTTTTAAGGTCTTCTTTAAAATTGTACATCACTTTAGAGTTTTAGCAAGACAACTTACCTCCTTTTTTTTTGTTGACGAATGAACCTGCAACCGCTACTCTCTCGAGTGCGCACAGGGTAAACCCCGGACTGACGCAATAACTTGCAAACCACGTCAGCCGATTAACCACACTTGCCAAGCCATGTGTGACAGGCTCAACCAAGAAGGTTTATACAGGGGATCGAACTCGTGATCTTGCGGTCCCGCGCTCTACTGCTACACCAACTTGGCTACCCTTTGAGGACTAGTCTTATGGTCAAAAGGCCTAGCTACATTGCCATAGAATTGGCTAGATTTTGTTAATTCGTAACAAGCCCTGTACTTCTCCCAAAGAGATAAAACATGCCCTATGTAAAAATTTTAGGAAGATAGGTATCTGGTATGTTTCATTGTAAGGAAGGTAAACAATATATTATTTTTTATCCCAAAAAATATTAGGATGGTCACTACAAATTTGAAGTGCAAACTGGGTTTGTATTAAATCAATTTTTTGTTGTAGCTTAGGATTTTCCAAAAGCTCTTCAATAGTAGATATATAAATTTCTTGTTTTAGAAAACTGATTTGTTGGTGTTTATGTACCATCCTATCTTTTAGCTTATTTAATACCCTTGAAAATGGTTCAATTATGAACTGAAATGTAATGGGCTTTCCATTGAAGGTTCCTATTATACCTTTCTTATCAATATTAGTAATTGGAAATAGTTTTTGTATAAAAGGTGTGTCCAATATAATTTGGCTAGAAATTAATAGATTATCTGAAGCAGAAATATCATTTATTGTATCCGGATGTATAATCTCTTTACCTTTACCTTCAATATTGGAAATTCGTGCTTCAAGCATATTATTACTCCTTTTTAATGCCAAGATTTTTTGCTTGAGATTATTAATCTCCTTTTTCAAATCTCTGGGAGTACTTGTAAATCCTTGATTCTCCCTCATTTATTTTTTAAATTCTGACATGGTATAAGCGTTTGATCGTTCCAGAGCTTTTCTTCCTTGTGAAGGTTCTGGAGTATCCTGGAGTTAATCTATAATCTGTGATCTCATACCTGGATCCTTAATCAATTTTAATAACTCCATAAGATTATCACCTTTGAGAACATTAATGTTCATATCCTGGAATTGAGCAAATTTATTATAGAACTCATCATCCTCCTTATTTTGTTTGTTAGAACAAGGTTGTCTGATTTGACATGGTAAGCATTCTTCTTCCGAAGCAATATAATCTTCATTATTAAGAACTCTAATTTCCTCATCCGAGGAGGAATCCTTTGCTTCATCAGTTTCGAAACCTGAATCTTTTGGCTCCGAGTTAAGCGAAAGTTTGGATAAGGAATCCTTTAAATCATCTCTAATGTCAAGGGTCTTAATATTTTCCTTGACTTTACAATCCTTATAATAGTGGCATGTCCTGCCACATTTCCAACATGCCTTTGGATTCTTTGATTTTATAAAATTCTTGTGAGTTTTAAACTCTTTCGTTCTTCTCACCTTCTTATCCAGGCGTTTAGCTTTCCATTTTTGGAATTTTTCCTGATTTTTTGCTTTTCGTCCATGAGACACCTTGGCTTTGGGTATTTCCATTCCAAATTAACCATAGAACTCTCCTAACTGTTGTCTTTCATTGAGGTTCTGACACTTGATCTGCAGATTAAACTTGTTCTCATTACACAAGGCTCAGCCTTCTTCTATACATGTGCCTATTAGGTTTCCATAATTATAAATGTCGTAATTGATGGTGATTCCCCCTTTTCTAAGAGATTTTCTAACTCTTTCTGCGAAGAGTGTTGGTAATCCATCTATAAATCTGGACTTCCAGTGAGGGCTATTAGACTCTGGTAATTTCATGACTCTGCTAAGGAAAACATCCTTATACCACCTAAAAGAGTTAAGAGTTTTGAATCTTAAGTTCTGGAGTAAGGTTATAATATTCTCACTATCATCAGACCATCTTCTAGTAAAATGCTCTATAATATTAATCCCTAAGGTATATACCGCATTCTGCGTAGGTTCTGGACCTGGTTCAGTTTTTACTGCCCCAATAATACTATTACGTTGTTCTTGGGTTAAATAATGATCCCACCAGCCTTTTAATTGACCAGTAAATCCTGATATAATTATTTTTGCAACAGTCTTATCAGAGTTACTGTTAGCTTTGCAGATTATGCTATACATAAGCATTCTATGAACCGCCGTATAAATTTGTCTTTCCGTATAACTATCTATGGTCCATTCATATATACTCTTTCCACTATAACTATTGTTATCAACAATCTCTTGTTCCTCAAACAATACATCATGAGGAATAGGTCTGGGATAGTAGTACATCCTTTGTACGGGTTTTCTAGCATATTTTTCTAGGTTATTAATCTCATCAGACACCTTCTGCTTATAATCATCTCTAAAAAAGTCTAACTCATAATTGTTGGTTAAAGGGCTGATTCGTAAACCCTTAAATTTATCATCTAGTAATTGCTCAATTTCTGAGTATGCTCTTAACTTGAAATATTTAATAGTAGGTGGAGGCTGCGCACTAGGAGTAGCTGCAGGTGTATGATGTCTAGAAGAAGGAATCGACCTCATAATTTCCGAAGTTAATTTATCTACTCTATTATGTAAAAGAATAATTTGCTCCCCGAATATGTTCATATAAACATTTGTGTAATTATTTTGCTTGAGCATGTTATTAATATGTGAAGTTATAACCAAAGCAGTATTATCCTCTAATAATTTTGAAAAGGCAGCAAAATCAAGAACCTTATTATCCTTTTCAATTTGAAAATGTT
The DNA here is from genome assembly GCA_029783415.1 of Anisodus acutangulus. Lineage (NCBI taxonomy): Eukaryota > Viridiplantae > Streptophyta > Magnoliopsida > Solanales > Solanaceae > Anisodus > Anisodus acutangulus. The sequence goes on along the minus strand of CM056496.1, from coordinate 46,701,040 downwards.
GTTGTGGAGGGAAAACAGTATGAACAACTCCCCCACTAGAGAGTTTATGCTCTCTTTCTAAAACTGAGATATAATCTCCCACATAATTGACCATAAACCAGGGAACAAAAGATATAATGTTGTTAGCTTGGGAAAGATCTTTATAAAACTCCTCTTGAAGCACTAATCTTTCACTGTTATCAAAAGTTTCAAAAAACTATTTTTTAAATGGTTCTCATCTGGGTTTATAAAAGTGTTAACTGATTTTTATTCTTGCGGGCGATCTCCGACTAAAATTAATTTTTTGACTTTGATCCATTAGACACTTGGATAACCCATGTCTGACTCAGTTATATCTGGGTGTTCATTAACTCCTCTAGAAATATTATCATTACCCATTATAATCCTATCAATTCTATTCCTATTAGTATTATCCGAGATAGGTGGATCTATAAAATCTTGAATACGTGAAGTAGAGGCTCGTGATGGAGATCTAACAGCATAATCAACTGGTGAAATATAATAACGGTTTGAAGCATCAGATCTAGTAAATCTTGATCCAAAATTATTTGTCAAGTAATTTGGTTTAGTAAACTTTAGCTTGACAGTCCCATCTGGGTTTGTTCAATATGAGTAATATCAGTATTACAATTACTCTTGGGAGGAGCAGCTCCATCTATGACCCATTCTTTGGGAAAATCTATTTCATCCCATTTGATAGGTCTTCTGGTGGTAATTTTTTATTTACCAAAATTAGTTTCTATTAGAATAGTTTCTTTTTTAAAATTCATGATTTTGCACATAGGACTCATAGTGTATAAGGGTTTAAAATAAATTCTATAACAAATTTATATAACCTCAGTTCCAGGCATATAATCATATTCATGCAACTTAATACTTAATATTAAAACATTTAATGAATTCTCATCTTGCAAAGATACCTGCAAATTATGATAAGCATTAAAATAAACAGGGCCATATGCTGTCCCTATAAGAGATTTTTTCAGTTTTGATTTCTACCATCCCTTAGAGATGCTATAAAGCTCTCTGGTAAGCCTCTTAAAGTGAGTGGCTTAAAAGCAACATGTACTAACCCAATATGTATAAATCGATGGGTTTCCCTATAAGGGGCAATATCACTGTCATTTAATAATTTAAAAGTAGCATGATCGCTATCTACAGTCATTGTTTCTTCAATAGTTTTGACTACTTATTTAAATCCTAATTTTTCAAAAGTACCCATCTGATATATTAACTTAGGTTGGATTTTTGGAATAGTCCACTTATTAAGTAGATCAAAATGTTGAGGTATATCATATTCCTCTTTTTTACTATTTTTAATAGTGTTTTTGTTCATGATGATATTCATAATTTAGAAAGTGTGTTGCACTAGTTACGTATTACTACTTGGTTACATGACTCTGATACCAATTTTGTGGAAGGGATCACAGAGAGGCACTATCTGAGGAACTTTTAAGGGACGACAAGCCTTGGCAAGGCTGTCTTAACTCAAATTAGATCCAAAAATGCCCTAACGCCATCACGGCTCAGCGGGCTAAAACAAGATCATCAGTCTGAGCTTTAGACATACCGCCTGGGCTGTCCTCTGCCCAACCCTAGTACCTTCTCACATGAATCATCAATTTTATTAAAATATTAGTACCATGATTCCAAGTAGTCTAGTGCAACATGGTTCAACACAAGGGATTTAGCCTATCATTTAGGCTAGAGTGATATATAATGTATAATAAATAAAAAAGAAAAAGTAAAGAAAATTACCAAGGCCTTGAGGTTGTGCTCAGCAAGAGAGATAGATACCAAACTTCAAATTTTTATTTAGATAGAATTTGGTTAAAGCCTGTCTGTGAACTAAAATTAAGGATCCTTATATAATGAATTCATTTCAGATACAAATAAATAAAAGGGCCAAAGCGTGGCCGACAAGATAAAAAGTAAAAGTGAAAAAAGTTAAAAAGAAGGGCCTACTTATGTGGCCAACAAAGAAAATTAATAAAAGGCCAAAATATAGTCGGCCGTCTATTACAATAATACATTTGCTTTTATAAAAGCAGATTCGTCTTTATAAAAGTAGATTCTTTTCCCATGTGCTTCTATCAAACTGGGACCAGCTGTATTATCAGATTTGTTCTTTTCCCTTTGATTTTTCTGAATTGGAGGATTCCTTCATTTTATCTTGAAACTTCAGGATATAATCTTTTATGTCAAAATATGGATCATATGGGTCTTGAGAGTCTTGAACTTGATCCTCTCATTCAATATGACTAGATGTCATTGATGTGTCTGAGGGGAATTCCTGACTTAGACTTTTTAGTAAATATTTCTTTACCTCAGCCATATAAGATGCTATGATATCAGATTTTGAAACTACTCCTTGTTTAAGTTGTAGTTTTCTAGTGATATGCTTGAATGAACTATTAACATTCGATGGCTGCTCCTTGTGGTTCGGTTCTTTATAATTTGTAGTAGTCATAGTTATTAGGTCTATAAGTTCTTGTTCATGTAGGACTCCGTCTTGGTTTTTTGCAGCAATTTCTTCCAAAACCTTGTATAACAGGTTCTCAGAAGATAAGGAATCTGTTGCGGGTTATGCCCCCACTTACACTGACCATCTCATTATCCATGGGATGGAAAACTCAACAAAGAATAGTATATTAGCAATTCCTGTGATAATCGTATTATTTTGTTCCCATGCTATAACTTTGGGTGAGACATCTATCAATTCAGTGTATAAACTCTTGAATGGTGAAGGCAACATAAGAATAGATGGACCATAGCTGATCCACCATTTCCAGAACCAATTTGGAATGTTCTGTCTATGAACATTAGAACATATTTTTATGAACCAAGAATGTTTTTATTAGGGTTCTCATAAAGGAAAGTTTTATAAAAACTATCCACATAATCCCAGTAATTGAATTTTACCTGAACTTTCTGCTCAGTGTGAAAATATTATCTTTCTTTACTGGTGTTGAATCCCCACTCTTTTGGAGTAAATATTCTCTTTATTATGATTTTGGAAAAGTTATAAAACTTTTATGGTCTTCATTGGATAATAATTGCTAAATTTCAGTTGATCCAATGGTTGAGAGTATAGTCTCATAATGCATCCACGATTTATAAGTGAGAATGGGATATGACCCAGCTTCCAGATATCTCTCCATCAATTTCCATATCTTATTAAATGTCTTTATAATCTAAGAGGATTATAATCTATTTATGTTCATGTTGCTTATAAGCATCATTATCATCTTGTTCATAATTTGCAACCTCTGAATAATAAGGTTGTGGACTATCATCATTTTCTCTGGATTTTATGAAATCCATAAACTGTTGATATAAAGGGCTTCCTTTATCAATATTAGAAGGTCTTGTCATGTCTTCAACTATAACCCTTCTGGTTCCTTGCTGGACAAGAGTATTACCACGTCCCGTTACACGTCTTCGTCCTCTTCCTCTATAATGGCGGGGGTCGCCTAGTAAACTCAGCCTCATCTTGCAACAAGAATTTTAGTGAAGTTATGAACTAAAATATTCTCTGGTTAAGAAATCAGACAGACTATTATATGTCCCTTTTTTATAATGTATTTCAAAATCAAATGGTGCCAGTAAAGCTTGCCATCTAGCAAACATCTATTTAGAAACATCATGCTTGTAGTCTTTATTAAACATGAACTTAGCTGATTGGCAATCCGTTTTTATTAAAAACTTCTGATTGTATAAATCGCCTTGAAATTTTAAGACACATTTTACTATTACTAAGACCTCCTTAGCAACTGTCGAATAATTTTTCTGACTAGGATTCCAATTGCCAGAATAAAATTGTATTAAATACTCATGTTTATCAACTGGAGAGTACTGCTCCAGTATGCCTCCATAACCAATATCTGAGGCATCTATCTCTATAATCTTTGGCCAAGTATGATTGGCTAATGTAAGACAAGGAAGGTTATGAACCTTATTTTTAATCTGTTTGACAACTTGAGTATGATTATTTGTCCAAGGTGTAGGAACCTTTTTAGCCGTTCATATAAGATGGATTTATCATTTTCCAAATTCTTTATAAAAGGACTGATATAATTAAAGCTACCCAAAAATCATTGAAGTTGGGTTTTGTCAGTCATAACATCTGGAAATTTTTATGCAAATTCAATACTTCTATTAATAGGAATGATTTTTCCTTTTTCAATGTTATGAACCAGAAATATAACCTTAGTCTGAAAAAGGGTCATCTTCGGTTTTGATATGACCAAACCATTTTGTATGATAATTCTCTTAAATAAATCAAGATGTTTGAAATGGGTTTCTATATTATTAGAGAATACAAAAATATCATCTATATAAACGATGATAAAGTTACTATGAGGCATAAATATATCATTCATAATGTTTTGAAACTCAGAAGGGGCATTTTTTAATCTAAATGACATTACATTTCATTTGAATTGCCAAACATGAACATTAAAAGCAGTTTTATATGTATCTGCTTCTGCAATCTTCAATCTGCCAGTAACCAGACTTTAGATCAAATTTAGAAAATATGATAGCGTTATTAAGTCTATCAAGTAAATCTTTTTATTAGGAATATGATACCTGATCCATTTCAAAATTTTATTAAGTGGTTTATAATTGATAACGAGTTGAGGAACTCCTCTTTCCTACTCAACATGTTTATTAACATAGAAGGCCGTACACGACCATGGAGACTTTGAGGATTTTATCAAACCTTTCTGCAACATGGAGGCAATCTCCTTTTTGCATAATTCCAAGTATTCAGAATTCATTTGGCACGGCCTCGCTTTTGTAGGGATATTACCTTGTTTAAAATCCTCCTCATAAGGAAGAGAAACAATATGTTTTATCATATCCCAAAAACATTAGGATGGTCACTACAAATCTGAAGTGCAAACTGAGTTTGTATTAAATCAATTTTTTGTTGTAGCTTAGGATTTCCCAAAAGCTCTTCAATAGTAGATATATAAATCTCTTGTTTTAGCAAACTTATTTGCTGGTGTTTATGTACCAGCCTATCTTTTAGTTCATTTAATACTCTTGAAAATGGTTCAGCTATGAACTAAAATGTAATGGGATTTTCATTGAAGGTTCCTATGATACCTTTCTTATCAATATTAGTAATTGGAAATAGTTTTTATATAACATGTGTGCCCAATATAATTTGGCTAGAAATATCTTTTACCAAAACAAAACTTCCTGCTATACAAGTTTTATCATTGCAGATATAAGCCTTTGGTAATTTGAAGGTAATTTGTAATTTCTGCCCATTAGCAGATCTAACACTATGAGTGGTTTTATAAAAATATATAGAAGGAATAAGTCCTTCGTGTATGCAATTTACGTCTGCCCCGCTATCAACAAGAGCGGTGAATTCTCTTTTGAAATTATTATAAATTAGAAGACTTATTTTTATATAAAACTTTTGTGAAGTGATTAATTCCAGGGTTTGGAGAAAGTTCCCTGCCCCATCACTAGTACATGTAATTAATATATTATCTGAAGCTGAAATATCATCTATTGTATCTGGATCTATAATCTCTTTACATTTACCTTCAATATTGGAAATTCGTGCGTCAAGTATATTATTACTCATTTTAATGCCAAGATTTCTTTCTTGAGATTATTAATCTCCTTTTCCAAATCGCTGGGAGTACTTGTAATTCCTTGTTTCTCCCTCATTTATTTTTTAAATTCTGACATGGTATAAGCGCTTGATCATTCCAGAGCTTTTCTTCCTTGTTAAGGTTCTGGAGTATCCTGGAGTTGATCTATAATATGTGATCTCATACATGTATCCTTAATCATTTTTAATAACTCCATAAGGTTATCACCTTTGAGAACATTAATGTTCATATCCTGGAATTGAGCAATAATATTAAAGAACTCATCATCCTCATTAATCTGTTTGTTAGAACAAGGTTGTCCGATTTGACATGGTAAGCATTCTTCTTCCGAAGCAATATAATCTTCGTTATTAAGAACTCTAATTTCCTCATCTGAGGAGGAATCCTTTGCTTCATCAGTTTCAAAACCTGAATCTTCTGGCTCCGAGTTAAGCAAAAGTTTGGATAAGGAATCCTTTAAAGCATCTCTAATGTCAAGGGCCTTAATATTTTCCTTGACTTTACCTTATAATAGTGGCCTCTCCTACCACATTTCCAACATGCAATCAAATTATTGCGAGTTTTAAACTCTTTCTTTCTTCTCACCTTCTTATCCAGGCATTTACCTTTCCATTTTTGGAAATTTTCCTAATTTTTTGCTTTTCGTCTATGAGACACCTTGGCTTTGAGTATTTCCATTCCAAATTGACCACAGAACTCTCCTAACTGTTGTCTTTCATTGAGGTTCTGACACTTGATCTGCTGATTAAACTTGTTCTCATTACACAAGGCTAAGCCTTCTTGTATACATGTGCCTATTAGGCTTCCATAATTATAAATGTTGTAATTGATGGTGATTCCCCCTTTTCTAAGAGATTTTCTAACTCTTTCTGCGAAGAGTGTTGGTAATCCATCTATAAATTTGGACTTCCAGTGAGGGATATTAGACTCTGGTAATTCCATAACTCTGCTAAGGAAAACATCCTTATACCACCTAAAAGAGGTAAGAGTTTTGAATCTTATGTTCTGGAGTAAGGTTCTAATATTCTCACTATCATCAGACCATCTTCCTGTAAAATGCTCTATAATATTAATCCCTAAGGTATATACCGCATTCTGCGTAGGTTCTGGATTTGGTTCAGTCTTTACTACTCCAATAATACTATTACGTTGTTCTTGGGTTAAATAATGATCCCACCAGCCTTTCAATTGACCAGTAAATCCTGATATAATCATTTTTGCAACAGTGTTGTCAGAGTTACTGTTAGCTTTGCAGATTATGCTATACATAAGCATTCTATGAACCGCCGCATAAATTTGTCTTTCCGTATAACAATCTATGTTCCATTTATAGATACTCTTTCCACTGTTTGCATTCATCTTATTTGATTGAAGCTTCAAGAGTTGGAGAGATTATTTTTCTTCGTTTTATGTTCAGACTTATATGTAGGAAAAGTTTTATTTCATTTGTCATTATGTTAATTTATTTTGTGTAAAAGTATGTGTCAAAATGATATTAAAAGAGATCGAGGAGAAGTTCATGACATATCTAAATTTTGCAATACTCAAATTGAATGAAATTTTCTTTTAAAAAATCCACTTGATTCTTGAGCATTTTTCATAATTTTTACAATTTTATATCATATATGAGTAGCCAAGTTGTTTAGTTTTGGTAATAGGGATCTTTGACAATCTAAAAGCTTCAGTTAATTATGTTGTCTCCAAAAATATATCAAGGTGGTAAAATAAAAAAATTGATTGTTATAAATATATATTTTATATATTATTGTAAATGTCTATTTATTTCTATGGAGAAAAGTTAGGGTTAGTTACTTTGGGGTTACATTAATTTTTATCCTATAAGTAAGTATAAGGTTCCTATTCATTGTATTTTTATCCCTTACGAGCTTCTTTCTACATTTGTCTACAGTATTCTTCTTATAGCTTTATTATTTTTAACACGTTATCAGCACGACATTCTACCATCTCAAGAAATTACTTTGAAGACTAAGGTAATATTTTTCTTCTCTCAAATCTATGACTAATCTTACGAAACTTGAATTCATTGTCCTTGATATTTCGGACAAGAACTACCTCTCATGATGTTGGATGCAGAAACTCATTTGGATGCAATGAGTCCTGTAACACTCCGTAAATTCGAATTTTGTGTGAATGTATAATATATATTAGTGTGACATTTTAACCATATGAAGTCCCATCAAGATGATTTTGGGTAAAAATAGTAGGTTTGAAATCAAGACGAATAGTGAGGTGCATAAGGTTCGATAGAATCAACTAAGTTTATGATAGGTCTACCTTCCAACCCAATTTCGTGAAAATACGTTTGGAATTTGAGAAAACATAAAACATGCTAGTTGTATATATTTGAAATACCTTTCCAACCATATATGGTGGATCTCAATCGTAGCTCTGTGCTAGGAGTTATAGCCATTTTACTCAACTCTGTCAACAAAGTCAAAAAATATAAAATTTTAACTAAGTGTAAAATGAACCTAGGAGCTCGCTAAGCTTAGCTCAAAGTGAGATAGGGTTGTGCTACAGACCTAGCTCAGTGAGGTGTAGGGTCCCAAAAATGAAATTTTTAGAAAATTGGCTAAGTACATTTCGGACAAATGAGCTCGCTGAGCTTAGCTCAAAGCAAGGTAAGACCTCGCTTTGGAGCTCGCTCAGCGAGACAAGGGGTTCAAAAAGCCCATCCTTTAAATATAATACTTATTTTGAAAAATCATTCACCAACTTGTCCAACCTCGTAGAAAAACTCATAGAAAACCATTTCAATGTCGTTTTTCTCTCCTCTCGACCTCCCACAACAAGATAAGTTCGCTCCTAAAAATTCCTTAGTAATTATAGCATTAAATCATGATTAGTAACATGATCCTATACCTAAAACATAGGATTAACAACAAAATCCTTAGCAAGTGATTCAAGCAAGGGTTTAAGCGTTCTTCGTCAGAAAATAACATAGTTTGTTGCTAGGAGAGATTACAGGTATGTGAGGCTAATCTTTACGTGTGGAAACTTTATCAATCATCCCCACGCATCGTCTATCAAGATTACTATGAATTACATCACAACTAGAGATTGTGCCCTAGTTCATGAAAAGTCTAGAACTTCTATCTTTTAAGAATATAACTTCATAGTTATTCATAATTATCACTTTGAATATTGTGAACTCATTACGTAATCAGTATAGACTCGTGTCAGATATTCCATGAGTCTCAAATATGACAATTTAGTTTACTATGAACAATTAATGCTTCAAACTTCATAATCAGTATATGAATACATGTCTCAGACTAGTTCTATTCAGTATTCCAGTATCATGTACTTCAGTATGATTTAGTATTCTAATATTATGTACTTTAGTATAATTCAGTATTCTAGTATCATGTACTTTAGTATGATTCAGTATTTCAGTATCTTGCATTACAGTATGATTCTCAGTTCTAAATGTATATTCATGAATGTTGAACACCTGTATTTGGGCTCGAGGCTATAGTTTATGCTTTATGCATCTTTGGGCCTAAGGCCGTAGTTATGTATACATATACTTAGGCTCGAGGCCGTAGCTTGTGTACTTATATTGGGCCAAAGGTCGTAACTTATTTATTCAGTTAAACAAGTGGTTCTCCAGTCAGGATAAAAAGTACTTATGTTTAGTTTCAGTTACATTTTTCCATTTCGCATCTACTCTTGATTATTATTTTGGGTTTCCCTATCCTAAGCACCCCCAGCTAGTCATTTCCTTCAGTTGGTTTGACATACTAGTGTAATTTAAATGTACTAACGTCCCTTTTTCCCGGAGCTTGCACATCATGGTACATGTAATGATTTTCAGGACGTTGCATCTACACACTAGGATCTCTAGTATTAGCTGAGTTTGTGAGGCCCAGTCTTTCGGGGCCTTATAATTTATTTGCAGTCTTTATAGTTTATTACAGACAGTCAGGTATGACAGGGGCCTTGTCCCAGCAATAGTCAGTTACAGTACATCATTAGAGGCTTTATAGATTATGTTAGAAGTTAGACAAAGTTATAGGCTTTTATGTTAGCTTGTTGACTACAATATTTATCTTTCAGACTATGTTCATTATTCCACACTTTCAGTTATTTATTCAGTCAGACCTTAGTAGACCAACATGAGTTAAGTTTATTTTCCGCTTTCAGTATATATGTATACCTCATGTTGATTCAGCCAGCCAGTTGGTTCACTCGGTCACATATAGTCAGGTACCGGGCGTCGTGTTACGTCTAGGCCCAAATTTGAGGCGTGACAATGCTTGGTATCATAGCACTAGGTTCAAGTGTCCTAGGTAGTCTATGAAGTCGTGTCTAGTGAAGTTTAATGTGTGCGTCAGCCACGCATATAAATATTTAACTACCAAGACATTCATGATTGTCTTATTTCTTTCTACTCTAGATCATGCCATGAAGCTTAGAGCAATAAGTAACCTTCTTTTCTTTCTGAATTTCATACATTTTGAATGTGCAAGCGACGAGTAGGGAATTCAAGGTCCAACTGAGGATGATTACCCATAGGGGTACAATTGTAAAGTGCAATCTGGTAATGAATGAGACTTGAGGTTATATTGAAAGTGGAAAAAAGTGAATGTACCTCGAAAATGGTGTTGTATAATAAATTTGGAAGTTGAATAATAACGATGTACTTGAGAAAGGAGAATGAGAGACTGCAAGAAGAGAATGACAAATAAATTAGCAAGGGAGCTAAGTCTGTAGGAAACGTAAATCATAAAAGATGTAATGGAGGTGGGGGCAGACAGTTTTCTACATGAGGTCATCAGAACACACTCCATCTGCAACCATTGCACTAGTCCCGAGGTCTAAATATGATCAGAAAGGTCAGTTCAGCCAGAAACAGAGTTTCAGAGCACCAAGCTCTCAGTCACAGGACAGTATAGGCCACAAGGATTTTCAGAATCTTATATGCAAAAAGTGTGATAAGAGGCACCAAAGGGTGTATCATTCAGCCATGGATATGTGTTTTGGGTGTGGCAAACATGGTCACTATCTCAAACAATGGGATATGGGAGGTAATATGACTCAGTCCACAAATTCAGCAGCCCCTCGTAATTCTCAAACCCAAAGCAAGTATAATGAAGCCAATTCTGGTAATACGAGTTGATGTCAGAATCGCTTGTATGCTTTAGCAGGTCATCAGGACTAAGTGGAATCCCTATATATCGCCATATGTATGATGATGATAGCTATAATGTCAGACCTTATGAGGTAAAAGGTTAAGAATTTAGCTGCATCGGGCATCGAAATACATCACTATGGTTTTGAGCAAAAAAACCCAAGAAAAAATTACATGTGATTCTAAAGTGGTATGAGTTTCAAAAGAAATATTGATTTTTCCTCGATCCATGCATATGAATAAGAAGGGATAGTGTATGACATGAGAACCTTGAGCAGACGAAGTTAAATTTTTTGGCATAGTTTGAGTTGTTTAGGTTTAGTGAGATAAGAGCCAGAAAGTATGACGTTAGTAAGTTACTATAAGAAGTAGAGATTATTATGAGATAATAATATGTTATAGTTCCCTCTTAGGTTATGTGATTAAGTGTTTACTCCACATTTGTACATCCAGGTGTAAATTTAGAAGTGTATAGAAAGTTTAAGGTTAGGTTTTTAATCGTTCATTTAAGAGAGGCGTAATTTCCCTAAGTGTGACTCATGAATGTAGTTCAGAAAAGATAGTTTACAACCACAAAATAGGGTTAGATGATTAGGGAAAGTTATAAATAACTTAGGTTATTCAGAGCAAAATAGGAGAACATGAGGCTAGCAGGTGGTTAGTTGAATAATAATAAGTAAGTCTTGAGCAAATACAATGACTTAGCAATTTCAACAGCACTAGTAGAGGCATAATTAATTTCCTTAGTTAGGATAACACTAGTGAAGTAGGTAACAGTTTGAATACAATCCAAATGTGTGTTAGAATCCAAAGAGTTCAAGTTAAAATTGGAGGTATAGAAATTAGTGAAATAAGGAATCATCTCAGCAGTAAGAGAGCAAGCTATAGAAGAATAGCCTTTAAGAGTTATCAGAAAAAAGGTTTCTCTAAGATTGACAGTATGAGCAAAGTTAAGTCATTAAGACAAAGTATGCCAGTTAAAAATATATTAGTTCCCCGTTTATATAAGTAATTCAATTTTCTTAGTAAGGAAGATTTCTCATAAGTGAGTCGAAAGATGATTCATCAGTGATGTAAAGTACGAAAATTGTAGAAGAGCAAGAAAGTTAGTTGGGTCCCAATAAGAGAGAAGGATATACAAGTATGAGACCTTAACCTTTGGTCCAAGAGAGAGATGCGTAAATCATCAGTAAGTCCAGTACATTTGAAACCTGAAGAGTTAGCATATATGAAGAAACCCAGTTCAGTAATGTGAGCAAAATGATATAGTCGCCATAAGGAGGAAAGAAATGTGAAGTGAGTAGGATGATCATCGATCTACTTGTATCAAGAGAAGTTATTATGGATTAAGAGATTAAACAAATCATGCCAAGTTATGTTTCACAAGGGTTGTGGCATTGCACGAGACTCTAATCTTCAGGTTGTTTGTCAAAGACTTAGCGTGCAACAATACTATGAGTATTTCAAAAATTGACTCAGAAAGAAATCAAGTATGAGGATTTTAGCTCATATTGAGACAGACAAGAGAATCATGGCTAGGGAAGTTCTTCATTTAACAAACCTAAGAGTTCAACTTTTGGATCCCGAAGATGGTAGAGTTGTTGTATAGAATAGAGACAAATCCTCCTTAGTAGCTGAGAAAAAGAGGTAAACAGTTTCATGATCCCTATTAATTGTAGCTAAAGGAAGGGATTGACAAGCATAAACCCATGTCTTTCGAACAAGGGGGAGATGATGGTACTCTTGGGTACCAAGGAAAATATATGTGTCTCAGATGTAGATAGACCGTAAAGAGAGAATTATGGTAGAGGTGCATAGATCCATATATTTTACCTACCAAATCTCAAGGAAAATGAATCATGACCTTGAGGAGGTTTATTGATGGAATGACATGAAGAATAATTCAGTTCGGTACTTATTCAAGGCGCATAGATCCAGTTCGGTACTCATTCAGTTCAGTATTCATCCAGTCTAGTAATTCATTTATTTCAGTAAACATTCAATCCAGAATTCATACAACCATATACTTAAGGCGTCCAAGTTTGATTAAGAGAACTAAGACCCATCATTTGAGGATGAATGATCTCAATGGAAAGATATTGTAACACTCTGTAAATTTGGGTTAGGTGTGAATATGTTAAATGAGTATTAGTGTGACATTTTAACCATATAAAGTCCTATCGGGATGATTTTGGGTGAAAATAGTTGGTTTGAAATCAAGACGAATAGTGAGGTGCATAAGGTTCGAAAGAATCGACTAAGTTTATGATAGATCTGTCTTCCAACCCGATTTGTGAAAATACGTTTGGAATTTAAGAAAACATACAACATGAAATTTGTAGATCTTTGAAATACCTTTCCCAACCATATATGGTGAAGCTTAATCAGAACTTTGTGGTATGAGTTATAGCCATTTTACTCAACACTGTCAGGAAAGTCGAAAAACATAAAATATTGACAAAGTGTAAAATGAACATAGGAACTCGCTGAGCTCAGCTTAAAGCGAGATAGAGTTGTGCTATGGACCTTGCTCAGTGAGGTGTAGGGTCCCAAAAATGAAAATTTTAGAAAATTGCCTAACTACATTTTGGATAGATGAGCTCGCTGAGCTTAGCTGAAAGCAAGGTAGAACCTCGCTTTGGAGCTCTCTTGGGTAATAAATGATCTTGTTGGATATATCCACTTAAAAAATGCTCAATGACCCACTCCGGTGGACCCAATTCTGCTGGGGCGAACTCGCTCATGCATCAGCCCTTAGGATTTAGGGACCCTAATTATCTTAATCATGTCTATTTGCTGAAAAAGTCCTTATATGGGCTTAAGCAGGCCCCACGGGTTTGGTATAAGAGGTTTGCAGATTATGTGTCTACTATTGGGTTTTCTCACAGCAGGTCTGATCATTCTCTTTTCATCTATCGCCGTAGTACTTCTCTAGCATACATTCTGTTATATGTGGATGATATTATTTTGACTGCCTCCTCTGATAATTTGCGCAAGTCTATCATGACATTTCTCAGTTCAAAATTTTCTATGAAAGACTTGGGGCCCTTGAGTTATTTTTTGGGAATAGTTGTCACTTGTCATGCAGGTGGTCTATTTTTATCACAGAATAAGTATGCGGCTGAGATTATCGAGAGAGCTGACATGTCATCTTGTAAGTCCTCTTCTACTCCGGTTGATACCAAACTGAAGCTGAGTGCTACGTCTAGGACACCTTATGAGGATCTCACCCACTATCGTAGTCTTGCAGGGGATCTTCAGTAAATTACATTCATGAGACCAAATATTACTTATGCAGTTCAGCAGGTGTGTTTATTTATGCATGATCCGCGGATTGAGCACATGCATGCGCTCAAACGCATTATATGATACAAATAGGGAACACTTGATTATGGGTTGCATTTATATCCATCATATGTCTCTACTCTCGTGTCGTATACAGAAGTTGATTGGGGTGTATGTCCAGATACCAGATATTCAACTTCTGGTCATTATATATTTCTTGGTGATAACTTGGTCTCTTGGTCGGTAAAATGCCAGACTACTTTATCGCGATCCAGTGCGGAGGCTGAGTATCGAGGAGTAGCCAATGTGGTGTCTGAGTCATGTTGGCTGCATAATATGTTATTAGAGCTTCACTTTCATATTCAGAAAGCTACCTTGGTCTACTGTGATAATGTTAGTGTCGTCTATCTCTCTGGGAATCCGGTCCAACATCAGCGCACTAAACATATCGAGATGGATATTCATTTTATTCTCGAAAAGGTAGATTGTGGACAAGTACGTGTCATACATGTCTCTTCACGGTACCAAATTGCTGACATTTTTACTAAGGGTCTCCCCTTGGTTCTGTTTGAAGATTTTAGGGACAGTCTCAGCGTACGAAAATCATCCGTTATGACTGCGTGGGTGTGATAGAAACTGACCGTGTATGCACCTAAATTATATATATTTAGGTTTTGTAGAATTCTTGTACAAGTATAATTATGATATTAGTATTTTAGTGGGAATATGATTTTCCATATTTAGAGATTGTGTATTTTATATATATACCTCTTCATTAATGAAAATAATCAAGGGATTATTCTCTTTCAGTATTCTTGTAATTTTAACTATATGGGTGTAGTAGTTGAAACAGGTTCCAATTCAATTGGGCTTAACCATCTTACCCCTTCTCAGATCTTGCAAATCCGAGCTCAGATCCAATTCCAAAACCACCAACAACAACAAACCACCTTAGGTTTGTTAGCACCAACTCCAACATATCCTAAGACTTCAAATTCTACAAACTATCTTGTTCTTAAACCAGTCCCAATGAATCAAACTAAGCCTACTAAACTTTATCGAGGAGTGAGACAATGTCATTTGGGAAAATGGGTTCCTAAGAATAGAACTCGGCTTTGTCTTGGCACCTTTGATACCGCTGAAGAAGCTGCTTTGGCTTATGATAAATCGACTTATAAGCTAAGAGGAGAGTTTGTCAGGCTTAATTTCTCGCATCTAAGGCATCAATTAAACAACGAGTTATCTGATTTTAAACCCTTGCATTCCTCTGTTGATGCTAAACTTCAAGCCATTTGCCAAAGCTTATCTAATCCCAAGAATTAGATGACTTGTCATCCAAACTGAAAATCTCAGAAATTACCGAGAAATGAACCCAGGTCTCCTGGGTGAAAGCCATATATCCTAACCGCTGGACGATAACGGTCTAACAACGCCCGAGGATCTCAAGGGGGTTAGCTAACAACTAACGGATTTGCTCAAATTATAATCTTTCATAATTTTCACAATTTTATCTTACCTGAATACTAAAAGTAAGAATTTGGCCTTTAATATTTCATAGTTTTCACAATGTTGTTGGTTATTTTGTGTTCGAGTGATTAAAAAATTGAATGTACCTATTGCAAGTAAGACATGGGCGTATGTAGCGTTTTAAGGGGGGTTTAATTGAATCCTAACTTTTTACGCGGAGTATAAATTTATGTGTAAATATTTATTAAAATTGTATAAATAGCAGACATGAATTTATAACTTTTAACATGCAATGGGTTCAAAGCAAAAAAATTTAAAAGGTTGAACCATAAATTTTAAATTCTGGATCCGCCTCTAAGTAAGAAACATCTCTTTAAAATGGTGCATTGGTTATGTACGTATCCTCGGGAACATCTAATAACTAAAGGATGCATCAATTTATGGAAGAGTTACATATGGTTTTCATTGACCTCGAGAAGGCATATGATAAAGTCCCTAGGGAGGTTTTTTGGAGATATTTGGAGGCTAAAGGTGTACCTGTGGCGTACACTATGGTGATCAAGGAAATGTATGATGACGCCAAGACCAGGGTACGTACAGTGGGAGGAGACTCAGAGCACTTTTCTATAATGATAGGGCTGCACCAGGGATAAGCTCTTAGCCCATTCTTATTTATCTTGGTGATGGATGGACTGACGCGACAAATCCAGGAGGAGGTGCCATGGTGTATGTTATTCGTAGATGACATAGTCCTGATTGACGAGACTTACAGCGGAGTGAACGCTAAGCTAGAGGTTTGGAGATAGACTATGTAGTCTAAAGGATTCAGGCTGAGTAGGACCAAGATAGAATACTTGAGTGCAAGTTCAGCAACAGAAGTGCCAGTGAGACAGGCGTGGAGGTGAAGCTTGAGACTAAGATCATTTCGAAGAAATGAAGCTTCAAGTACCTCGGGTCTATTATCCAAGGGAATGGAGAAATTGATTACGATATAACATATCGTACTGGGGCAGGGTGGATAAAATGAAGGCTTGCATCTGGAGTCTTGTGCGACAAAGAGATACCACCAAAACTAAAAGGCAAGTTTTATAGGGTGGTGGTTAGACCGACTATGTTGTATGGGACGGAGTGTTGGCCAGTCAAGACGTCGCACATCCAAAGGATGAGAGTGGCGGAGATGAGGATCCTGAGATGGATGTGTGGGCATACAAGGAGGTATAGGATTAGAAATGATGAAATCTGGGGCAGAATGGGAGTGAACTCGGTGGAGGATAAGATGCGGAAAGTGAGGTTGAGATGGTTTGGACATATGTGGAGGAGAGACACAAATGCCCCAGTGCGGAGGTGTGAGAGGTTGGCTATGGACGGGTTCAGGAGGCGTAGAGAGAGGCCGAAGAAATATTGGGGAGATGTGATTATACGGGATATGGAGCAGGCGCAACTTACTGAGGACATGACCTTAGATAGAGGGTTATGGATGACACATATTAGGGTAGAGGGTAGTAGGTAGTCGAGCGTAGTCCTACTTACGCTTATAAACTGGTAGTTGTAGTGTTATTACTGTAGGCCCGCTTAGTATTTAATACGAATAGACGTAGTATTGTTTTATAGTCTTCTGTAGTTGTATTTATTCTTGTATATGTTCTTTAATGTACTTGGTTTATCTCATTTATATGCGTTAGTTACTGCTTTTTCCTTCTTTTTCAGGATGCGCTATTATGGCGTATTCGTGTTTGCTATCAGCATTTGGATACTGCTTTAAAATTCAAAATTTTTGACCGGGTTTGACTATTTTTTTCCTGCTTTGCATGTCCTGAGCTGATGGTCTCTCGGAAACAGTCGCTCTACCTATCAAGGTAGATATAAGGTCTGCGTACACTCTACTCTCCTCAGACCCCATGTTGTGGGATTTCACTGTATATGTTGTTGTTATGTTTATTCAAGTACAAGAAAAGGCATTGGCTATGTTTCACTCTCCATAACTACTTATATCATCATCCACGCTATTATTACCTGAGTTTCCATAGATTCATTTTTGGATTCTTTTATCACTTCACTCCTCCAAAATCTCTTTTCCATTCACCCTAAATTCTTACAAATGCGGTTGAGATTTTTAAAAGTATTTTTAATCTTTTATTTAAGTGTATTTTTTAGGGATAATTGCTTTATCATGAAAGTATGAAGTTATTTGAGAAGATTTGGCAAATAGGTCACTTTAGAATTTAAATTTGTTAAAAAGCCGCCTAATTTCTTTTTTATTTATTTTTCTGATTTAGGGTTTAGAAAAGAGAGTCTGGGGTATATTTCATAATTTTAAAAAGTTTGAAATTTTAAACTTATACATTTAAGTCCCTTTGTCTTGTATTAAAATATATAAAATCCCCACTCTCTCTCTCTCCTCTTCAGTTGCTTTCACTTTCTCAATTTCCACTCTCTCAAACTTTCAGCGGACTCTTCATCTCTCCCAAGCCCGGATACTGTCTAGACGTCGTCTCCAGGTATTTTCTTTAATTTTGCAACTCTGTCAGAGCATTTTGAGCTCCATATTACTATGAAAGTTGTTTGTTTTCAATCTTGATAAAACCCTAGTGTTCATAAAGTTCTTATTTTTTAATTTTTTTTGAAAGTTTAGCCTGTTTTTTTGTCGAAATATGTGTTATTTCTACTTATTTCGCTTGTTTCGATCTTACTTTTTTATTTTTTATTTTTTATTTTTTATTTTTTAAATACATCATAATCTCTGGTCTATTACTAGACTTTTGATCGATTATTATTGTTTTTATATCTTGATTGATCAACGTCACTCTATTATCTTTAAGTATATCGTAATAAATGGTTAGAAGTAGAGAAAGGGGAGGGAAAATAATCAGTCGTTCTGGTCATATGGTTCAAACCCGTTCTAGTATCAATTTTAATGATAAAAAAAGAAGAGGTGAAAAAGTCAGACGAGATGAAAAAAAGAATTGTAGGAGCTGATACTGAGGCTTACCCAGACCCCATGGATCAAAATTATGAGTATAGTGTGACTGGAGATGAATGAGGTAGAGTTGAGGGTGACAGTTATATTTATGAGGATGGTTCAATGGAGTCTGGTGCTGATGAATATGTTGATCCTCTGTCCTTGCCATATTGTGCAGAGACAATTAATGTGGAAATGTATGGTTCGATTAATTGGCTGGATGATTATGATACTATTCCAGAAAAACTTTCTATTAGGAGCATGCTGACATTGTTATCTGAATTTAAACAAGTGTTAAGAGATCAAAAACTCAGGAAAAAGTTCAAGCGTTCCTATTTAGGTCACTTTAGAAAACTGTCAGAATACTTCATCAAATTCAATGGACTGATGGTCCATTATCTGCTTCTTCGTCATGTCGATGAGAAAAAAAGCACGAGATGTGATTCCTCGTGAATGACAAGCTTGTGTATTTTGGGTTGAATGAGTTTGCTTTGATCACCGATTTAGATTGTGGATCCTATCCCAACTAATTTAGAGAGGACAGGGCAATAAGGAAAAGGGCAACATTCTGCACAAAAGTTAATCGCAATAGGAAGATTTTAGCAGAAATGCTATTGGGGGCGGTTAGAGGGCTGGGATAGGCAAAGAAGAAAAATTTAAATGTTATATGGTGTGGTTTGTGTATACAATTTCTCTTGCTAGAGATATGTCCAATATTGTGGAACATGATTTGATAACATTGGCGGACGATTTTAGAATTCTTCTAGAGCTATCCTTGGGGAAAGGAATTCTTTGATATCAATTTGGACTACTTGAAGAACAAGGTAGAAATTCCAAGGCATCAACAAGTGCACGCTGATGAGAAGATTGCATTACTCTCTATGGCTTTTCCTAGCATTCATGGTAAATATTATAAATTACTGATGCAGTAGGGTATAAAATGTGTTATTTATTTTACACTCAGCGATGATATATGTGATTACAAGTCTGAGCATATGAAGCTTTCCCCTCACTTGAAAGGAATGATGGCAAATCAAATAAGGTTCCTTTGACTATTCCTAGGATACTTAGGTGGCACACCACAAAAATGGAGCGATTTACTAGAGGTGATCCATTTAGGACTCGAACGAGAGCTTCAAAGGTATAAATTTTGAGTCTATTATCAATTTGTTTGAAAAAATAGAAGCTAAATGTTAATGTTTGCTTATTTGTAGATTGTGCACCCTTACATCATACCTACAGTGTGTGAGATGGAGCAGGAGTACATGAAAAACTTCTTGCCATATGATAATGAGGTTAACGATCCCATCATAGATAACTTGAAGCGTGAATTGAAAGGTGTGACTATATTTTTTACATCAAAGTATGCCTCGAAGGCTCCTAGTAGGTTTGCAAATAAGCTTTTTGATGAGAAGGATACTCATTCTGAAGATATTGGTGGTAAGTCAGTCGCAAAAGATGATGGGGACATGTTAGTATTGGGACATCTAAGGGTCGTGCGGCACAAAGTGGGGACATGTCAGTACAGGTGGAGCAGGAAAAAATGCAACAACGTGTGGAGAAGATGGATGAGCCTTTGAAGGTTCTTGTCGCCTATGTGGAGGGGGAAAACTAGAAGGATCTAGAAGGCGAAGAAAAAACTGAGGACTCTCAAAGAGAATGGTGAACATTTTGATTTTTTTGTTCTATTTATGTTGTATGCGATATGCATTCTTGTTAATTATGTCTAAAAATGCAGAGCATGCAAGCACTTGTGCAACAATTTGACATCAACAAGGTGAATGTAGGTGATAAGCTAACTGATGAGGTTCCTAGACCAGCTGCTGAGGTTGAGAAAGTTGGTGTCCCTAGATCAGCTATTGAACATGAGAAGGTCTTCCCAGACCAGTTGCTGAAGTTGAGAAGGCATCAAATGTCCCTGTGTTAGCTGCTCATGTTGAGAAGGCAACATATGTTTTTGCTAAAGTTAATGGCAAGGTTGTTTCTGATACGAGCCAAGCTGATATTGAGTTTGACTCAAAAAATGTTGTGGCAATCGTTCTCACCCAGGTTAATGATTCTTCGGACTAGTAATTTGATATTTAGATTGTAACAAACAAGTAAATTTTTTGGTGGATGTGTGGTGGATATTTAGATTGTAACATCCAGAGTTAGATTTTGAACCATGTAAGAATAAGCAGGTAAGATGTCTTACCCGTGCTCCGGTGTCCCCCTAATCATGTTCTTAGCTATTACACCTGCCTTCCAACACATCCAGTAGCTTGGTTTACAACGAAATTCCCTGAAAACGTCCTCTGGGTTTCCTTTGTCATTGACCCTTTGTAGACAATATAGTTAATTGTTGCATTTCGTTTGTTGATTAAATGTTCGTTTTATTAGTACTGCCATGTGTCATCTCTAATAATTTTCAACAATTTCGTATCAGATCTTTCAAGAGAGAGATGGCTTATTTAGAAGAATACAAATGTGGCTGATGTTTGAAGTTGGCAAGCGTTTGATAAATCCTTGAATCAAGATACTAGTTTTAAGTCCTATTATTTTGATGGTTGCACGATATAGAAGCACCACATCACAGTCTTAAATTTGAATAGCTTAATTTTGAATTCTTGAAAAGTTACAAAAGTATAGTGTGGTAAATACTTACGTGCATCATGTTTCCACTAAATCATATAAATTTATTATAGTTAATTAACTTAATACGGTAAGAATGCATGTTAATGAATCATGATGAACTTAAGTATTAAAGGTATATGTGCAAACATATGTAACACATCTATTGACTTGATGTTAGTTTCGGGTACGAGTAAATTTTTACCAATATAGTCTTATATATCAAACGTTTTGAGACGTCCTAAAACAAAAAGACTCTCAAATTAGGATGGAAATGTTGAGTTGTAGAGCTTAATGCATCGCCGACACTATGAAGACCCTACGTAGAGTGTGGAACGCTGATCGACCTGAGCGGACATGTTGACGTGGGGGAAGGTGGTGGTAAACCCCCGCTCGAGGGAGTAGGGGCTGAGCCCGATTTTTATAATGTAAGGTTATTTAGTGGAGGATATTTTAAAAATTTTAGGTTTGTATTATGTTCGCCCTAGTTTTCGCTATATATAGACTAGGACACTTTTTTTTTCTCTTTGAGGTAGAGCAAGAGAGAAAGAGAGAATTATAAACTCAAACCAAAAGCTGACATAGATGTTATGGATAGAATTCTTTTTTTTTTTAGAATTTTGTTCACATCTTAGATCTATAAATTGACTCATCTCCATAAAGGAGCCAAATGAAACCAAAGTTACTCCATATTTGATTATAGTAAAATCTGCAGCGGAAAAGTGGACGTAGCTTTCGCATTGCGGGTGAATCACTATAAATATGTGTGTGTTTTTTGTTCTTTGCTTATTTACTGTTTTCTAATTAGGTAGGATTTGGGACTCAAATCCTTACATGAAAGAGTTATGTTTTTCTCAAACAAACACATTTTTCAGTTTGAAAATTCTATTCTTAAACTTATAATTTAGAAGAGGTTAAATCTTTGTGATGGACGATGGTAAGGTAGTACAGGGCAACCAAGTGCACAAAGCATTCCGCATTAGCAGGGTTCGGTGAAAGACCGCACCCCAAGGGGTGTGATGTAGACATCCTAACCTAATGCAAGCATTAATAGCTGCTTCCACGGATGCAACCCGTGACCTATAGGTCACACGGAGAAAAATTTATCGTTAAGTATTTTCTTCTTTTTATTTTAGTTAGAATGTGATTTGTTAGCTCTTTTTCTTTGTAGATTTGCAAATTTATGACTAGATTGGCGTGAAGTATGACTCACAATTAGTTGAAACTTGAAAGTCCTATGCAGCGATACATTTTTGAAAGGTTCTTGATGGTCAACTTTCAATCAAGCTAACATTTGATTCCCGACCAATTTTCATCACTTTTTGAGCTTAAGATTTGGTCAAATGTCAGATATATGATAAAATCTTATTAGTTGACATTCCGTACTCACTATTTTCTAGTCAGAATGAAGTGAAGAAGCAGATAAGTTTGAAGATTCCTTCAATTCCATAGAATATATTCTTGCAAGAAGGGCCTACATTACTGTGTAGAAAAAGAGACTTGAAGAATTTTATGGATTAAGCAAATTGGCAATGAAAGGTCAAATACTTGGTGCCAAAATGAAGCTGAAATTCCTTTTTGGGCTATAAATACAGAACCAAGAAGAAGCAAATAATGCACAACTCATGTCAAGGCATTCAAGAGGAACTAAAATGTAAAGAAGAGAGGCCTTACCTGAAGTGAAGAGTCTTTGTTTATTAGCCAAGGATGACTTGCCTACATACCCTCCTCCCAAAAGGGTATTATAGTATTTCTTAATTTCCCTTTTGGGGTTGCTATGCTAGGCAGTTATCCTGGCTATATTGACAGGCTATTCTACATCATGTTAGGCCTCTTCTTCTCACAATTGTGCCATACATCAATCCAAATTCTGATCTTTTGGTAACTTGCTGCATATCTTATACAATTAAGGGTAACTTTAGACATACAGTAAATGAGAGGTACAATGTAAGTAGTCCTGTTTATTTCCTTGTTATTCTTCCTACCATGTGACCAGGACTTCATGGGTTCAAGCCGTGGAAACAACCTTTTGCAGAAATGTGAGGTAAGACTGCGTACAATAGACCCTTGTGGTCCGGCCCTTCCCCAGACCCCGCACATAGAGGGAGCTTAGTGCACCGGGCTGCCCTTTTTATTCTTCCTATTTAAGTTCTCTTTTTTAGCTAAACAGGAGGGAGAGGCATGAACATCCAAGTCCAAATTGCAGGACAAGTTAACCTGAAATGTACTCATGATTATCCGCCCTTGCTCACATTTTCATTTTCCACAACAAAAAAACAATACTGATGAATTCAATATCTGCATATTCTTTTTCCTAGTATCGTCTGGTACTGAATTAAATGGTTCCAATTTTAAGGTAATATCATACTCTTATACCGCCAGAAGCTTTTTGCTCTTAGGCTTCAACGTATCGCATCTACTAAAATTGGAAGCACAGAAGTATTCAACAAACAAAAGAACCAGCTCCAGAGGTCCAAAGAATTTAAATTTACCTTTTTCTTTCTGTTTTGACATTTCCGAAACTGTAATTCATCACTCTTCATTCAGGTAGTTCGAAAAAACTGTTTTACCAGACAGCGAATAATTGTATGTTAATTCACACTTCTCAGGATCAGCATGCCACAAATTTTATCTTACCTGTCTGACTATGTTTGCACACTTCTCCTCATAGATGGAACGGAGTATATTTCTTTAAGTTAGCTTCAATGCAAAATTCAGTCATCAAAAGATCAACTCATAGGAGTAAAATATATAAGGCATGGTGTAACGATCCAATTTCTAATCAATCTGTGACAGACATTTGGTGTCTTAATTTCATCGAGTGTACCGGCTTGTCTTTTAACTTGTGATATCATGTCACATAATCAATACACCTTTAAAAGGACTTAAAACAATCTTTATGTTGAGTTGTGGAGCCTCAGTCATTACCGACACTATGAAGACTCTACGCAGAGGGTTGGAATCAGCCGATTGGAATTAGTCTATTGTGGGGGGGGGGAGGGGTTGGCATTAGTCGGTGTTATGTTATTAGTGAAGGGTAATTTGGGAATTTTAGGCATGTATTATGTTCGTCCTAGTTTTCTCTATATATAGTCTAGGGCGCCGTTTTTCTCTGTGGAGGTCTTTTGAGCAGTCGACAAAGAGAAAATTGTAAACTCAAAACTCCATTATAGTAAAATTTGCAGCGGCAAAGTGGACTAGCTCTCGCATTGAGGGTGAACCACTATAAATATGTGTGTGTTATTTGTTCTTCATTTAATTTACTGTTTTCTGATTAGGTAGGATTTGAGACATAAATCCTAACAACTGGTATCAGAGCGACAGGTTGTGTTGTGATTCAGAAAACAATGAGAGGCGAAGATGGTTCGGCACACGGCATCGGTAAATTTGATGGTACAGATTTTGCGTTCTGGAGACATTGGTGATGCGTTGTTGTTGTCCGTTGACAGCCCGATTAACTCTTGGGTGCTTGACTCAGGAGCGTCTTTCCATACCACCCCACATAGTGATATAATGACGAATTACGTTGCTGGGAATCACAACAAAGTTTATTTGGCAGATGGTGAGCCTTTAGATGTTTTTGGTACTAGAGACATTAAGTTGAAGATCTCAAATGGACACGTGTGGAATATCACAAAGGTCAGACATGTGCCGAAGTTGATGCGTAATTTGATCTCAATGGGTCAGCTTGATAATGATGGACATAATGTTAAGTTTGGTAATGGGTCCTGGAAGGTGATGAAGGGCGCTATGGTGGTTGGTCGAGGTAAGAAAACTGGCACTCTTTATATGACGAAGAGTTGTCGTGATTCGGTCGCTGTTATTGACAACACAAATAAGACAGAGTTGTGGTACTGCAAACTGGGGCATATGAGCGAGAAAGGGATGATGTTTCTAGTGACCAACGGCATGATTCCGGAGCTGAAGTCGGTGGACCATCATATGTGTGAATGCTGTATTTTTGAAAAACAGAAACGAGTGAGTTTTTCAAGTGCAGGTAGGGAATTGAAGGCCGAGAAGCTTGAATTGGTGCACATTGACGTATGGGGACCTACCACTGTCCCCTCACTCGAAGGATCACATTACTACGTGACCTTCATTGATGACTCAACCAGAAAGCTATGGGTCTATTTTATGAAAAATAAATCTGATGTCTTCACTGTCTTCAAAAGGTGGAAAGCCATGGTAGAATGAGACAAACCTCAAGTTGAGGAGTCTAAGGTCCGACAACGGTGGAGAATACATTGATGGTGACTTCAAATGGTATTGTGCTGATAATGGAATCAAGATGGTGAAGACTATTCCTAGAATGCCCCAACAAAATGGAATAGCGGAAATGATGAATCGAATATTGAACGAGCGTGCACGAAGCATGAGAATACACACTGGACTGTCCAAGGCATTCTGGGCAGATGCAATCAATACCGCAGCCTTCTTAATTAACAGAGGAATGTTTGTTCCTTTGGGTCTCAGAATTCCAGAAGAGGCTTGGAGTGGAAAAAAGGTAAATCTTTCCTTTCTGAAAGTGTTTGGTTGCTTATCCTATGTTCATATTGATTCTACTGCTAGAAGTAAACTTGATCCGAAATCTAAGAAGTGTTATTTTATCGGCTATAGTGACACCGAGTTTGATTACCAATTCTGGGATGACCAAAATCGGAAGATCATCCGAAGCAGGGATGTCGTCTTCAATGAACATGTGTTGTACAAGGACAAGTTGCGGGAGAGTTCAAAATATAAGAACAAGGAATCGGAAACAATTGATTTGAGAGACTTCTCGGCAGCCGAAGTAGCCGAGCTACAGTCAGGTACTACTGAGGTAGAGGAACAATCTAGTGATGGCGGGGTTGATGAAAATGTTGATCCTGAAACAAATCAGCAGACGCCAATCACAGAATTACGCAGATCATCCAGAATCAGTAAGCCGATTCACATGTTCTCTCCGTCCCTCAACTACATTCTGCTCACTGACAGAGGGGAGCCAGAATGTTACTAAGAAATAATGCAAGTTGATAAATCGATCAAGTGGGAGATAGCAATGAAAGATGAGATGGACTCACTGTTATCAAATTATACATGGGAGTTAGCTAAGTTACCAGAGTAGAAGAAGGCATTGCAGAACAAATGGGTCTACCGGATAAAGGAAGAATACGAAGGAAGTAAGCGCTATAAAGTAAGGTTGGTTGTTAAGGGAATTCAACAGAAAGAAGGCATCGACTACACGGAGATCTTCTCTCTCATAGTCAAGTTGGTGACAATCAGAACTGTTCTTGGGCTGGTAGTAAAGGAAGATCTGCATATTCAACAGATGGACGTGAAAACTATTTTTCTTCACGGTGATTTAGATGAGGAAATCTACATAAAACAACCTGGGGGATTTGAGGTCAAAGGGAAAGAGAATCTGGTGTGCAAGCTTCAAAAGAGTCTGTACGGACTGAAACAGGCTTCAAGACAGTGGTATAAGAAGTTTGACAGTTTTATGAAGAAAGCTGAGTTCGTAAGGTGCGAAGAAGATCATTGTTGTTACTTCAAGAGATTTGAACACTCTCACATGATATTGCTTCTTTATGTTGATGACATGATGATCTTAGGAGCATGCCTATATGAGATTGATAGGCTGAAAAAGAAGTTGTCAGAAGAATTTACAATGAAGGATCTGGGAGTCGCAAAGCAAATCCTTGGAATGAGAATCATCAGAAGTAAGGAGGGCCTCAAGCTCTCACAAGAAGAATACGTGAAGAAGGTTCTCAAGAGGTTGAAGATGGATGATGCCAAGACAGTCAGTACTCCCTTGGCTGGACACATTCATTTGTCAAAAGATCAGTCGCCGGTGACCGAGGACGAGATGAAGCATATAGACAAGGTACCCTATGCATCTGCTATTGGCAGTCTTATGTATGCAATGGTATGTATTAGGCCAGACATTGCACCTGCAATGAGAGTTGTTACCAGGTTTATGAGTAATCTGGGAAAGCAACACTGGGAAGCTGTGAAGTGGATTTTCAGAAATCTGAAGGGCAGCTCGAGCTCAAGTTTGTGTTTCCGAAAGTTAGAGACAGGATTGCAGGGATATGTTAATGTTGACAATAGTGGTGATGTTGATAATAGAAAGAGCACATCCGGGTATGTTTACACATTCTGAGGTACTGCGATTTGCTGGGTTTCAAAGTTGCAGAAGATAGTAGCTCTCTCTAGTTGTGAGGCCGAGTACATTGCCGTCACGGAGGCCACGAAGGAGATGATATGGCTACAATATTTTCTGCGGAAATTAGATCAGGACCACGATGGGAGTGTGTTATACTGTGATAGCCAGAGTGCCATTCATTTGGCAAAGAACCCAGTTTACCATGCTCGCACGAAGCACATACAGCTTCGGTACCACTTCATTCGATCAGCTTTGGAAGATGAAGTGTTAGTGCTTGAGAACATCCTAGGGAGTCAGAATCTAGCCGACATGATGATGAAGGCCGTGCCGAATGATACACTAAAGTTGTGTGCGACTTCAGTTGGACTTCTTGGATGAGAATCGGAGTCGCCGCTGCAGATGGAGACAGATGATTGAAATTAGTCTCCAAGTGGGAAATTGTTGATTTGTGGGGCCTAATTCATTTACCGACATTATGAAGACCCTACACAGAGGGTTGGAATCAGCCGATTGGAATTAGTCTATCATAAGGGGTTGGCATTAGTCGGTGTAATGTTATTAGTGGAGGGTAATTTAGGAATTTTAGGCTTGTATTATGTTCACCCTAGTTTTCTCTATATATAGTCTAGGGCGCAGTTTTTCTCTATGGAGGTATTTTGAGCAGTCGACGGTGTAGTCGACAAAGAGAGAATTGTAAACTCAAAACTCCATTATAGTAAAATATGCAGCGGCAAAGTGGACTAGCTCTCGCACTGAGGGTGAACCACTATAAATCTGTGTGTATTATTTATTCTTCGTTTAATTTATTGTTTTATGATAAGGTAGGATTTGAGACGTAAATCCTAACACTTTAGATATTCCGAACATCAATCTTTTAGTGACTAAATAATATCAAGAAAAATTATCATGAAGGGTGAACGATCATAACCCAACTTTAAAACATGTGTATGAAGTCTCTACAGGAGTACTGAATGGAATGCATGGCTAATCCTAAAATAATTAAATAAACAAATATGACTATCTATATGAAAAAAGGGAAAGTCCACAGTCAAAAATAGAGCTCACCAAGCAATGCTGGAATAAGGGGACAACCTAGCATGTAGTAGGCTCACATGTGAGACGTGCGCCTATATTGACATAGGCAAATATCCATCTCCCCAAAAGAGAACGTTAGTACACCACAACTGTATTTTTCTTAAGGAATTTAATCCCCTCACAATTGTCCAAAGTTTGGATTAATTCCTACCAGGATAGAACAAAACTATATTCTGCAATATTGGCAATGAAAATTGCAGAACTTCAGTGAATTCAACAAACGAAAAAAATCATTTTACACTTACTGTTTTCTCTTTGAAAACTTGATGCACAGAAGAGGGGAAGAAAATATAGTTTATGCAGAGTACAATTTTTGGGAGTTTTTCTCAGTGTGTAAAATGAGGCAAATTAGTTTGAAAATTTACAACCTGTTAGTTATATCTGAACAGATGCAAAGATGCATGTTCGGGGAAGAAGATGATTGCTCCTCTTGGACGCGAGTAAATGACCGTTGAAAAATTATTCCGTTAATTAAAATTAACTAATTAATTTTGCATGAATTAATATTAGGAAAAAGGAAATTAAATGATGGAAAAATAAATTTGGTCCAAAAAGATTATCAATCAATCAGATCAGCGACGACGACGGCGCGAGGGTTGATCATCTTCTCAACTCTTTATTAGCTAGACGATGTGCTTCTACATATAAGTACACAAATGTAACTTTCTACCACCAATGTGAGAAAGCTCACTTGAAAAAAGTTGCTTTTTCAATATTTCACTTCCCTCCAATTTTGTTTTCCTCCATTTCTCAATTCACACTTCACCTTTAAAGCTAACATCTTAATGCCTTTAAATCCCAACAATCCCCCACATGAATGAGAAATGACTATATTTGTAAAGCCTCGAGAATTAAAAAAACAAAAGAAAAAACAATAACACAAACACACACGACACAATACCTCACTCACCTTAACTCCTCCATTGCCCATTTTACTCCCTCACATCCCATTTTACAAACACAACACACACACATACACTTTAATATAAAACACAACAAAAAAAAGGAAAATACAGAAAGCAAAAACAAAACACAGAAAAAAAAAGATTAAAGAGAGCAATTAAGGAGTCCCAAAAAGGTTTGGTTGAAGGATAAGTTGAAGTTGGGGTTTTTATTCGCGGTTACGAAGAAACAAAGGTGAGTTTTCTCACTCACAAATTGTTAGTAAAATCCGTTGTTTTGTGTTACAATGCATGTTAAAACATAGTATGCATGTTAAAAAAATATATATGTTTCTGGAAATATAAGTTATGAATTAATTGATATAAGTATTGTCTTGTAACAAGTTTGAGTCATGTAATTGCAGACTGTTTTCGCTGAGTTATCCTAGTTAGAATGGGACAAAATTTTGCAGTGTTGTACATCTTTTTTTCACGTCAAATTGAGTCCAAATGGGACCAAAACCGACATACGGTTTGAGAGTTATCGCTGTTTAAAATTTTTGCCTCGGATCAACCGAAATCCTGAATGGCAGAACATATAACTTAAAAAATGTACAAATCGGTAAAGAATCAGAAAGTTTGTGATGAATAATAGTTCTAGTTTTCCCTGTTATTGATAGTTTGAGACCTTACTGAGGTCGATCCGACATACGGTTTGAGAGTTATCATTGTTTAAAGTTTCTGCATCGGATAGACTGAAATCTGGAAGGGCAGAACGTATAACGTAAAAATTGTACAAATCGATAAAGAATCTGAAGGTTTGTCTTGAATAATAGTTCTAGTGTTCTCTGTTCTTGGATGTTTGAGACCTTACAGAGATCGATCCGACCTATGGATAAAACGTTATGACTGTTTTAAGATTATGTCTTTTTTTCAAAAAATTTGGCGAGACAGCTTTCATAGGGTTGTTTCTTTCGTGAAGTTGTACTAGTTATGCTAAGCATTTTCAGAGAAAATTTAATATAGTGATAGGTCCCTGTGTTAATTTTGATTCGGTGCAAGAAACACCTTATTTGGGGTTACGATTTGAAATTTATAACCCTTACAAGTAAGAAGGGCGAAAAGTTGAAAGAAAGAATTATTACTTGAATTTTTCTGAAAAATATGACTAAGTATGAAAGCCAATTATTGTCTTAGTATCATTCAGGCAATATATATATATATATATATATATATATATATAAAATATTGGCACGGGTTGCACGTACCGCAACAAATATATAATATAATATATTAGATCGGGTTGCACGCACCGCAACAAATATTTAATATAATATATTGGATCAGATTACACGCAACGCAACAAACATATAATATATTATATTGGATCGGGTTGCACACACCGCAATAAATACATATATATAATATATTGGATGGGGGGTTGCACGCATCGCAACAAATATATAAAATATTGGATAGAGTTGCACGCACCGCAACAATTATATAGTTTAATACATTGGATCAAATTGCACGCACCGCAAAAATTATATAGTTTAATATATGGGATCGGGTTGCGCGTCCCGTGATTTCTTTCATGAATGTGTATTGGTTAAACTAAGCATTCCCTAGGACGAGTTGGGAGAGGATTTCATTTTTGTATGTGATCAATTATTATTGGCTTGTACGTTGAAAGTGTTGTAATATATTTCATAACGTGCTTATTATGTTTGTAATATTTGTACTTAGAGCATTGTGAGGTTACTTTGTATTGTAAGGAGAGGTTCTCACTTAGCCACGAATGGTAGGGCTGACTCTTTTATCTAACATGTTTCAGGTAAGCGCAATAGAGGGAAAACTCCGCTACAGGGCTAGCGATCATCCCTCATCTTCACTGTTCCACCAATCCATTGCTCCGGATTTGGTGATGGTCCTTCTTGAATAAGTAGGTTGAAGAATTAAGTTTCGTTATCTCGGGAAATGCCCCACATGAGATTGTTCTTTTTAAACTTTGAATTTCTTATTATATATATTATTTTCACACCTAGATACATGTTTAATTCAGGAAGAAAGGAGGTTAATGGTTCGCTTGGGAAGAGATTGTTGCCCAGGTGCCATCACGCCCTAAGGGAAGACTTGAGAAAAGTCGGGGCGTGACAAGTTGGTATCAGAGCTAAATCAGGTTAGGAGATTCTAGGAAATTTCTTTGAGTTGGTTGTTTGAACGGTTACTTATTGCGACGGTGTGTGTGCCACCTCAGTAATAAGTGAATGGAATAACATCCTAAACAATATCACTTCCTTCATACTCTTCTCGTGCCTATCTTGAGTTTTTTCAAAGACTTGGGTCTCGTACCACCTCCTTCAAAGGATTATGGAAGGGGATTGTGCAACGATAAACTAACTAACTACTATTTTTGTAGATATGGTTACAATACGAGTTCCAACCAAGAAGGAAGTGCTCATAGAAACGAAAAGGATAATGCGAGCTCATGAGCTGTTCATGGACCGTAGGATGGACCCAAGAGATGATTTTGGCACGTATATGGATGACACAATAGTACGTTGTACGGATTTGCTTAGGGATAGACGAAAGAGGCATTTATTTGACCCAACCTTTTTCGACTATCCGATTGGAGTCATACTTCAGATAATAGTCAACTCCATCCCGGGAGATTTCCACTCCTCGTTTAGAAGAGCAAAGATGCTATGTGGAGATAGTAAAAAAGGCTTTTTGCTCAAATTTCTACGTCAAGTGAAGAAAGTCTGGAAGATGAAAGAAAGAATGGATGATAGGGAAAGGGAGGCAAGGAACAAGGTTCACAAGGAGCTGAATGCCAACCTGTGGAATAGGCGAGTCATGCGGTTAAGCCCTTTAACACGCGTTGTAGTAAATGCAAGTTTGAGTTGGAGATCTACAATGGGTGACGGAGAATTATCTGATAAGATTTAGTATAATGTTATGGTATGATGGAATGAAGTATTATGTATGCACGAATGAAATAATATCGTTATTTGCTTCTTCTTTTTTGTGGTGTTGCATGCTTATAAAGTATAAGAAAATTTTGGGGAGTTAAAATAGACGTCTTGTCTTCTAAAATATGGGCGCGCTTATCTTTACAGAAAAGGATAGACTCACAAGTACCGGTGGTGCGAAGGTCGATCAGAACGACCAGGGGAAGAGCCAGGGGACGAGGTCAAAGAGTTCTGGCATAGGAACCGAGGGCTCAAGAAAAGGTTCACCATGAAGCTCCTATACCTCCGGTTGAAAGAGCAGTGTCTCAAGATAACATGGAAAATGTTGAAGAAAATGAGAGTCAAGTGGCCCAGGAAACGGTGGGACAAAAGTTAGATAGACTCATAGAATTGATGACAGTTGTATCCCCACACATGGTTCAGCCTACACCTAATGTCTCAATCATGGCCCCAACCCAGAACCCGCCGGGCCAGAAACTAGTAGTGACTGCACCACTGGCCGGAAATGTAGGAGCTCAGTCAGTACCGGATAGACTATGGGCAAATTTTATGAGGAAAAGGGAACCTATCTTCATGAGGAAGGACTCCAAGTCCGACTCGATAGTGTTTCTCGATGAGGTAAAAGACCTACTATTTACCCCGGGATGTGTAGAGACGCATGGCGCCAATTTTCTAGGCGCATATTTAGTGGACAACGCGGGGGTATGGTGGAGAAATTTTAGAATAAATCGTTCCACGATGTCACCACTGACGACGTGGGGGAGTTCAGAGCCGCATTCATTGAAAATTACATGCCTAACACCTGAAAAGATGTGCTCAGGTGGGAGTTTGAATAGTTGAAACAAGGAGACCGTAGTGTGCAAGAATACGATACACAGTTCATGCAATTGTCGGCATACAACGCACACATTATTCATATGGAAAGGGAGAAGGTCAAAAGATTTGTTGAGGATTTAAACCTGAACTTGGCAGAGAAGGTAGTGGCATTAGCCCATGATCGGACTTACCTTCAGATCATCGACATGCCAATAAGGGTATAAGGTTTTGCTAAAGCAAAAAGAGAGTATTCGCAGAAGAGGTTTCGATCGTCGGGATCATTTAATCAGAATTAAAACCAAGAGCATAAATGGTTCAATCATCAAGGTAACAATGCCAAGGCCACCAACCCCAACGCAGAGAGTGACAAACCGATCTGTAAGGTTTGTCAAAGTAAACATTTTAGAGAATGCAGGTTCTCACAGAAAGGTTGTTATAACTGCGGAGAACCAGGCCACTATGTCAAAGATTGCAAGAAGAGAACCCAAACTGAGTTTTCTCATGGGAGTGCAGAAGTAACCACAGCTGACCACAAGGGAAATCAAGGCAACTAGTCCTGACAGAGTCAGGGAGGTCAACAGTCCAACAATCCTAACCGGCTCTATGCTTTGCCCTAGAGGAATGAGGCGGAGACATCTAACGCGGTGGTCACAGGTATTTTATTAGTCTCAAGTATTTCTGCACTTGTATTATATGATCTCGGCTCTACATTTTCGTATGTGTCAATGGGTTTTGCTAAGAGTCTACATGTAGAACCTTCATGTTTAAGTGAACCCTTTGAAGTCATGACACTAGTGAGGGCCTCAGTTTGGGCCTCTCGAGTAATTAAAATTTTCCGTTAGAGGTAAATGGTAGAGGAACAATAGCAGACTTAGTATTACTTGAATGGTAGACTTTGACATTATTTTGGGTATGGATTGGCTGTCATCATGTTATGCCACATTGGATTGCCTGCAAAAGGTTGTAAATTTATCTTTTCCCGGGAAACCAAAAGTTTTTATAAGGGGTAGGATTAAGACACCCTTAAGTTGGCTTATTTTCTACCTTAGTGCTCAAAAGTTATTAAGAAGTCACGAGGTGGAATAATCTTACCTGGCGAGTATAATGGATACCCAAAAAGAGTCCCAGAGGTACATATTGTCCCTATTGTTCGAAATTTTCCGGAGGTGTTCCTGAAGATCTCCCAGGCCTTCCTCCGGACAGAGAAGTGGAGTTCGCTATAGAATTAATTCTGGGGACAAGACCCATTTCCATTCCTCCATATCGAATGGCCCTAGCTGAATTGAGAGAGTTAAAAGAACAATTGAAATATCTTCTGGATAAAGGCTTTATAAGGCCTAGTGTTTCCCCCTAGGTACACCGGTCCTTTTTGTGAAGAAGAAAGATGGTTCGCTCCGAATGTGCATCGATTATCAACAACTCAATAAGGTCACGATCAAGAACCGGTACCTATTACCAAGAATCGATGATCTTTTTTACCAACTTCAAGGAGCCAACTATTTTTCCAAAATTGACCTCCGTTCGGGATATCACCAGCTGAAAGTAAATCCTGATGATATACCCAAAACAACCTTTAGGACCCGATATGGCCATTATGAGATCTTGGTTATGTCTTTCGGGTTAACCAATTCCCTTATAGCTTTTATGGATCTCATGAACAGAATCTTCAAACCATTCTTAGATTTGTTTGTGATTGTATTCATCGATGAAGTTATAATTTATAACAAGAGTGTTGAATAACATGAGGAAGATCTAAGGGTAGTGCTTCAAATCTTACGACAGGAGAAACTTTATGCTAAATTTTCAAAGTGTGAATTTTGGTTGGAAAATGTGGCTTTCTTGGGACATGTTGTGTCAAGGGATGGAGTTACGGTAGACCCCCAAAAGATAGAAGTCGTGAAGAGTTGGCGAAGGCCTACCACTCCGACAGAAATTAAGAGTTTCTTGGGTTTGGCTGGGTATTATAGAAGATTTGTAGAAGGTTTCTCTAGTCTCGCTGCTCCCTTGACCCGATTGACTCAAAAATCGGTTAAGTACCAATGGTTAGAGGGGTGCAAGGCAAGTTTTCAGAAACTGAAGGAGTTATTGACTACTGCGCTAGTCCTAACCTTACCATCGAGACATTAAGGATTCACAGTCTATTGCGATGCCTCTAAGGTTAGGTTAGGATGTGTCTTGATGCAGTTTGGAAAAGTTATTGCGTATGCATCTCGACAACTGAAGATACATGAGAAGAATTATTCAACTCATGACTTGGAATAGGCCGCGGTAGTGTTCGCCTTATGAATATGGAGACACTATTTGTATGAGGTGCACGTAGATATATTTATAGATCACATGAGTTTGCAGTACATAACCACGCAAAAGGATCTGAATCTCCGACAAATGAGATGGTTAGAGTTGCTTAAAGATTATGACCTTAGCATTCTTTACCATCCTGGGAAAGCTAACATGGTGGCCGACGCACTCAGTAGGAGATCAATGGGTAGCTTGGCTCACTTGACAATACAAAATATAGGTATTATAAGTGAGGTACAAAAATTGGGAAACCTCAGGGTTAGTTTAACTGAGGTCAGTGAATGCAGGGTGGCGGTGCATGATATCTCAGTCTGCCTTAGCTTCGGAAATAAAAGAAAGTCAGTTTGAGGATACAGAGTTTGTTAAGTTTTGGGAGAGGATTCAACAGGGAAAACCTTCACAGTTTACATTAGGAGAAAATTACGGCACCCTTCGGTATAAGGGTAGGTTATGTGTTCCTAAGGTGAGGGAACTAAGAAAGAAGATCTTGAATGAGGGTCACAACACCAGGTATTCCATTCATCCAGGATCAACGAAAATGTATCATGATCTCAAGGCAAATTACTGGTGGGACGAAATGAAGAGAGATGTTGCAGAGTTTGTCGGAAGGTATCTTACGTGTCAACAGGTAAAGTCGAACATCAAAAACCCGACGGACTACTTCAGGACATTGGTATCCCCATGTGGAAATGGGAGGAGATTCATATGGATTTTGTGACTAGTTTACCAAAAACTCGAAAAGGTTATGATTCTATCTGGGTGATTATAGATCGGCTTACAAAGTCAGCCCATTTTCTACCGATCAAGACTACGTATCGGGCACTGCAGTATGCGCAGATTTATTTGAAAGAGATAGTGAGGTTACACAGGATTCCATTATAAATTATTTTAGATAGGAATTTCCAGTTCACCTCACACTTTTGGAAAAGTTTTCAGCATGGCCTCGGGACAAAGGTTAAGTTGAGCACGGCCTTCCATCCGCAAATAGATGATCAGGACGAATGAACAATTCAAACATTGGAGGACATGTTGTGGTCTTGTGTGTTGGACTTATGGAGCAATTGGTTGGACCATCTATGTCTAATTGAATTCGCATACAACAACAGTTTCCATTCAAGTATATAGATGGCTCCATTCGAAGTATTGTATGAGCAAAAATATAGATCTCCGCTTGGGTGGTTCAAGGTGGGTGAAACACTACTGTTCGGACTCGGAGTCATTCAAGAAACAAACGACAAAGTGCAGATAATTTGAGAGCGGATCAAGACAGCTCATAGCCGCCAAAAGTCTTACGCGGATCATCACAAAAGAGATCTCAAATTTCAAGAAGGAGAGAAAGTGTTTTTAAAATTCTCTCCAATGAAGGGGGTGATGCGATTTGGCAAGAAAGGAAAGTTGAGCCCAAGGTTTATTGGACCATATGAGATCTTATGAAGAGTGGGGAAAGTGGCTTACGAACTAGCACTTCTACAATAATTAGAATCGGTGCATCTGGTATTCCATATGTCAATGTTACGAAAATACTTGCACGATCCAAGTCACGTCATCCAACCCCAAGAGATAGTCCTAAACGAATACCTTCAATATGAAGAAATTCTGGTAGAAATACTAGATAGACAGATTAAGCGCCTTAGGAATAAAGATATTGTTTCCGTGAAAGTCCTATGGAGAAATCACTCCACAAAAGAAGCAACATGGGAAGCCGAAGACGCGATGAAAGTCAAATATCCATTCCTGTTTGAGTAAGGTAATAAAATGTGTTAAGTTGTGTTTCATGTGTATGAAATTTGTGTGTCTATGTGCACGTGTTACGACCTTATTCACATTCGAGGATGAATGTTGTTTAAGGAGGGGAGAATGTAAAGTCCCGAAAATTAAAAAAACAAAAAAGAACAAAAAACAACACAAACACACACGACACAATACCTCACTCACCTTAACTCCTCCATTGCCCATTTTACTCCCTCACGTCCCATTTATCATGGGCACATTTACACTTTCATTACAAACACAACACACACATATGACACAACACACACATACACTTTAATATAAAACACAATAAATAAAGGGAAATACAGAAAGCAAAAACAAAACACAGAAAAAGAAATACTAAAGAGAGCAATTAAGGAGTCCCAAAAAGGTTTGGTTGAACGTTAAGTTGAAGTTGGGGTTTTTATTCGCGGTTAGGAAGCAACAAAGGTGAGTTTTCTCACTCACACATTCTTAGTAAAATCCTTTGGTTTTGAGTTACAATGCATGTTAAAACATAGTATGCATGTTAAAAATATATATATGTTTCTAGAAATATAAGTTGTGATGAATTAATTGATATAAGTATTGTCTTGTAATAAGTTTCTCATGTAATTGCGGACTATTTTCGCTGAGTTATCCTGGTTAGAATGGAACGAAATTTTCCAGTGTTGTGCATCTATTTTTCACGATTATATTTACTCAAACGGGGCCAAAACCGACATACGGTTTGAGAGTTATCGCAGTTTAAAGTTTCTGCCTCGGATAGACCAAAATCCGAAGGGCAGAACGTATAACGTAAAAACTGTACAAATCAGTAAAGAATCAGAAAGTTTGTGTTGAATAATAGTTCTAGTTTTATCTGTTATTTATAGTTTGAGACCTTGATGAAGTCGATCCGACATACGGTTTGAGAGTTATCGTTGTTTAATGTTTCTGCCTCAGATCGATCGAAATCGGGTAGGGCAGAACGTATAACGTAAAAACTGTACAAATCATTAAAGAATCTAAAAGTTTGTGCTGAATAATAGTTCTAACTGTCTCTGTTATTGACAGTATGAGACCTTATTGAGGTCTATCTGACATATGGTTGAGAGTTATCACTGTTTAAATTTTCTACCTTGGATCGACCGAAATCCGGAAGGGTAGAACGTATAACGTAAAAAACGTACAAATTGGTAAAGAATATGAAAGCATGTGTTGGAGAATAGTTCTAATTTTCTCTGGTCTTGGCAGTTTGAGACCTTACAGAGATCGATCCGACTTATGGATAAAGAGTTATGATTGTTTTAGGATTATGTCTTTTTTTCAAAAAATCTGGCGAGACAGTTTTTATAGGGTTGTTTCTTTCATGAAGTTGTACTAGTTATACTAAGTATTTTCAGAGAAAACTTGATATAGTGATAGATCTCTGTGTTACTTTTGATTCGGCGCAAGAAACACCTTATTTGGGGTTACGATTTGAGAGTTATAACCCTTACAAGTAAGAAGGGCAAAAAGTCGAAAGAAAGAATTATTATTTGAATTTTTCTGAAAAATATGACTAAGTATGGAAGCCTATTATTGTCTTAGTATCATTCAGGCAATATATACATATATGTATATATATATATATACATATAAAATATTGGAACGGGTTGCACGCACCACAACAAATATATAATATAATATTTTGGATCGGGTTGCACGCACTGCAATAAATATATAATATATTATATTGGATCGGGTTGCATGCACCGCAACAAATACATATATATAATATATTAGATCAGGTTGCACGCACCGCAACAAATATATAAAATATTGGATCGGGTTGCACGCACCGCAACAATTATATAGTATAATACATTGGATCGAGTTGCACGCGCCGCAATAATTATATAGTATAATATATGGGATCGGGCTGCGTGTTCCGTGATTTATTTCGTGAATGTGTATTGGTTAAACTAAGCATTCCCTAGGACAAGTTGGGAGAGGATTTTATTTTTGTATGTGATCAATTATAATTGGCTTGTACGTTGAAAGTGATGTAATATGTTTCATAACATGCTTATTATGTTTATAATATAATTGTACTTAGAGCATTGTGAGGTTACTTTGAATTGTAAGGTGAGGTTCTCACTCAGCCCCAGATGGTAGGGCTGACTCTTTTATCTAACATGTTTCAGGTATGCGCGATAGAAGGAAAACTCTGCTACCGGGCTAGCGATCGTCTCTCAGCTTCACTGTTCCACCAATCCATTGCTCTGGATTTGGGGATGGTCTTTCTTGAATAAGTAAGTTGAAGAATTAAATTTCGTTATCTCGGGGAATGCCCCACATGATATTGTTCTTTTTAAACTTCGAATTTCTTATTATATATATTATTTCTGCACCTAGATACATGCTTAATTCAGGAAGAAAGGAGGTTAATGGTTCGCCTGGGAAGGGATAGTTGCCCAGGTGCCATCATGCCCTAAGGGAAGACTTGAGAAAAGTTGGGGCGTGAAAATATTATAAAAATAATACATGAAAACACTGTGTGATTTACAACTAAGGATTAATCGCATCGGGGTAAGTAGGTTTTCCATTGAACTTTCCGTAGTGAACATACATCGGGTATACTTGATCAATTTGTAGATGTGATATCCTTGAACCATCAGCTTTGATGTATACCTAGACAACATATGTCACATAATTAACCCTTAACCGTTCTTGGTTCTCATTGTTGTGTTCGTTTCAACCATGAACACTGCATGGTTTCATGAGTGCGTAGAGAACTGGCCTTACACTAATTCTCCTTGAAGCGACTTACCTTTCACACTCACATAGGTAATTCCTAAACGTGTAACACGTAGATACATTATTTGATCATATCATGTCAAACTTAGAAATCATTAAAAAGCCTTAGCGCCTTATCCTTGTTTCTGAGCATTGTCTTATTATGAGAATGAATTGAGTTTAACGACACTGTTGAACCATCATACATGACTTTGTCTGATTTCCTTGAACCTAGATCTTGGGATCTCCAATCATCTAGGAGGAGTTACCATTATGATGATTTGTTCTCAGCCATAATCTCATTCCCTTTGATGATTTATCAACCCCTCTAGTTAGGCCTTTTGTAAGTGGATCCGACACATTATATTTTGACTTTACATAGTCAATCGTGATAATACCACTAGAGAGTAATTTGTCTAATGATATTATATCATCGTATGTAATGAGATTTCCCGTTATACATCATGCTTCCAGCTCTTTCTATTGCAGCTTGTCTATCACAATGTATGCATATATGTGCCACTGGTTTAGGCTAAAACGGAATGTCTTCCAAGAAATTCCATAGTCATTCTGCTTCTTCACCGGCTTTATCCAAAGCTATAAATTCAGACTCCATTGTAGAGAGAATGATGTATGTCTGTTTAGATAATTTCCAAGACATTACTCCTTCTTCAATGGTGAAAGTGTATTCGCTTGTGGATTTAACTTCAGATGATCTGGTGATTCAATTTGCATCACTATACCCTTTAATTACCGTGGGATATTTTTTATAGTGCAAAGCATAGTCTTGAGTGTATTGTAAATATCCCAAAACTCTTTTCATCGCCATCCAGTGAGTTTGGTCGGGATAACTTGTGTAACAACTCAATCTACTTATAGCGCAAGCTATATCTAATAGAGTACAGTTCATGATGTACATCAAACTTCCCAACACTCGATCATAGTCCAATTGAGACTTGCTTTGACTTTGGTTCTTTGTAAGAGCAAGATTTACGTCAATCAGAGTCTTTGTAACTTTGAACTCCAAATACTTGAACTTTTCAAGTACCATTTTAATATAATGAGATTGAGACAATGCTAGACCTTAATGAGTCCTATGAATTTTAATTCCTAGAATAAAATCAGTTACTCCTAAGTCTTTCATATCAAACTTGCTAGCAAGCATACACTTAGTAGCATTTATGTCAGCAATGTCTTTGCTCATTATCAACATATCATCAACATATAACCAAACAATGACTATGTAATTTGGAACATTTTTAATGTAAACACATTCATTAATCTTAAACCCATTTGCCATTAATGTTTGGTCAAATTTTGCATACCATTGTTTGAGAGCTTGTTTTAGTCTATAAAGTGACTTAACAAGTCGACTGTAATATCCCATAATTTCGGGCGATGGCTTGAGCTCCTAAACATAGGAAAGTAGACCTGGGCCTCGGGAAATTATGTCATATTTACGTACGCTAATAAAGAGCTTGGCATATAAAAGAATGCAATCCTGAAATAATTTTGGACGTAACAAGTATGACGACGGGGATCGGAATTAATTTTGGTGTGTGCCTAAAGAGGTTATGGACTAGTGTCATATTACAAAATTATGACATTGAGTATATAAAGGTCTTATAAGTTATTAAGACTTAAGTGAATTGGAATCACAAAATTAATTATGTGTGTGATTGATAAATTATACGGAGACAGGACACTTGATTAATGAAGTGGAGTGTATGTGGTATGTATGTGGCGTGATTAAAGGCTCCTCACCACCAAATAATTGACTGGGTGGGAGACACTATTATGAGGCTCATTAATGCTAAGTTAGCATTCATTGCTTTAAGTTAACAAATCTTCATTTTGAGAACTCATTTCTTGTAGACCAACAGAAACAATATATTGCACTCCAAGTTGGAAACATACGAAGTAGCAGTAGCAAACCATTTCAGTTTTGTTTTGATTTGGAAAAGAAAACGTATGAAGCAAAGCAGTAGCTAATTCTCTGGGGAAAATATAAAGAGAACGTGAATACTCAAGCAATAATATTTTCCTTCCATTTTAGTGGAATCAAGGTATGCTAAGGAAAATTATTTCTTTCTTTTGGCATGTTCCATGTAACAAAATATAACCGTGATATTGTTCCATAAATTATTCTACTCTTAGAAGTTAAGAATATTCATATTATTGATTCCTGTGTTGAAAGCATGTCTAAATATGTTCCTAAGTCCTTATTGAGGCATACGGAAAATATGTTGATATTCACAGTGTTAGCCGAAGGTACAAGGTTATTATGTTATGCGGGATGTTTTATTGTCATTCATGTATTTTCATTTGCATTATATTCATATATTACCCTGGACCCACATGTGCTATGCACACTACTATATAGTAAATATTATATATATGTAGGGGATATGGGGAAAGGGAAGGCATTATATACGCACACCACCTGCAGCTGGTACAGACTATCAGGAAAGAGCCTGAAGAGGCTAATATGATGTGATGCCCTTGTGTGGCCAATATAACCTAATTCCCAAAGAGGCGGTATGGGAAGGAAGATGCCCTTGTGTGGCCAATATATATATGTATACCGCATTTGCATCATGTAGACATTCATTAACCATTATATGGTATAATGCCACATAGGCTGTTATGGTAAGGAAGATGCCCGATGAGGACGATGTATATGTATATTGCATTGCGCATGACATTTAGGCATTTACTTGTCAGTTGTTTCTGTTTCAGTTGTTGTTATATTCATGTTATACTATTGTTCATGCCTGACATACTCAGTACATCAGTCGTACTGACATCCCTTTTGTCGGGGGACGCTGTGTTTCATGCCCGGAAGTTCAATTAAAAAGGGTGATGGTTCACGCTAGTAGGTTGCTGGTTCAGCTGATGTTGGAGCACTCTATTTGTTCCAGAGTTACAGTCTAGTCGTGGTACAGTATTTTTGCATATGCATATGGGTATGGCGGGGTCTTGTCTCGTCCTTGTGATGTCATGTATTCTTTAGAGGCTTGTAGACAGATATCTTGTGTGTAGTAGTCTTGTGTGGCCTTGTCGGCCTTTGGGATGTATATATATAAGTTGGTTTTCGGGTTAGAATTTTCCATAATCCTTTTTTGGCTTAGTCCATATTTAATTACGATTGGGTGTTGATAGTGTGATTGGTGGTACCCGGCGGGTAAGATCCGGGTGCCCGTCGCGGCCCTCCGATTTGGGTCGTGACATCGACACACCTTTTCTTTCCCGGGAATTACAAATCCTTTGGGTTGATTCATGTGGATTTCTTTCTCTAAATCTCCATTTAAGAAGATTGTTTTTACATTCATTTGATGGAATTGAAGATCGTACACGGTAGCTAACGTTATTAACACCCGAATGGATGTAATTCTCATTACCGGCGAGTAAGTATCAAAATAATCAAGACCTTCTCGTTGTCTGAATCCCTTGACAACAACTCTTGCCTTATATTTATCAATAGTACCATCATCTTTCATTTTTCTTTTGAAAATCCATTTGGAACATAAATGTTTATTTTCTGGAGGAAGATCAACCAATTCCCAAGTGTGGTTATCTAAAATGAATTATATTTCACTATTGATTGCCTCTTTTCAATATTGTGCTTCTGAGGAAGACATCGCTTCCTTAAAAGTTTGAGGCTCATTCTCTACTAAGAATGTCAAGAAATCAGGACCAAAGGAAGTAAATGTTTTTTACGTTTGCTACGTCTTGGATTCTCCTCGTTAGGCACACCTTCCTTTGTCTCTTCCCGAGATCGTTTAGATGTTTCGCTAGACGACTCACATTCTTTTTATATGGGTAAATATTTTCAAAAAATTCAGCATTTTCTGATTCAATTATCGTATTAACATGAATGTCGGGATTTTTTTATTTATGAACCATAAAATGATATGCTTTATTATTAGTAGCATATCCTATGAAAACACAATCAATGGTTTTTTGTCCTATTTTTACCCTTTTGAGTTTAGGAACTTGCACTTTAGCCAAACACCCCCACACTTTGAAATATTTCAAGTTAGGTTTTCTTCCTTTACATTTTTCATATGGAATAGATTTTGTTTTTCTATGGGGTACTCGATTGAGTATTCGGCTAGCTGT
The DNA here is from genome assembly GCA_029783415.1 of Anisodus acutangulus. Classification (NCBI taxonomy): domain Eukaryota; kingdom Viridiplantae; phylum Streptophyta; class Magnoliopsida; order Solanales; family Solanaceae; genus Anisodus; species Anisodus acutangulus. Next base: position 46,657,087 of record CM056496.1, on the reverse strand, counting down.
AAGGATAGCCTTCCCCCACAAATTCTGAAGTAAATTAGAACTTATCAATAAGGCATTCATCATCTTCTTTAATGTTCAATTCTTTCTTTCCGTAATTCCATTAGATTGTAGAGTGTATGGGGCAGTTGTTTGATGAATAATATCATATTCCAAACATATTTCCTTAAAAGGAGATTCATATTCGCCACCTCTTTCACTTCTAATCATTTTTAGTTTCTTGTTTAGTTGTGTTTCAACTTCATTTTTGTATTGCTTGAATGCGTTAATAGCTTCATCTTTGCTATGGAGTAAATAAACATAGCAATATCGAGTGATGTCGTCAATAAAAGTTATGAAATACTTTTTCCCACCGCGAGATGGTATTGAATTCATGTCACAAATATATGTATGAATTAAGTCTAAAGGATCCGAATTCCTTTCAATGGACTTATAAGGATGCTTAGCATACTTAAATTCAACACATAATTGACACTTTGAATTATTACAATCAAATTTAGCCAATACTTCCAAGTTAATCTTTTTTCGCAAGGTTTTATAATTAACATGTCAAACGTGCATGCCATAAACTATTTGACTTAAGTAAATAAGAAGAAGCAAAAACTTCATTCATATCAATTGAAATTACATTGAGTTTGAAAAATCCCTCTATGAGGCTCTTTTCAACATACATATCATTTTTACTAACTACAACCATATCGAAAACAAATAAACACTTGAATCCGTTCTTGACTAAAAGAGAAGTTGAGACTAAATTCTTCCGCATTTCTGGAACATGAAGGACATTATTCAGCATCACTATCTTGCCTGATGTCATCTTCAAAGCAATCTTGCCCGTTCCTTCTATCTTTGCAGTAGCATAATTCGCCATGTAAATTGTCTCATTGGGTCCAGCTGCAGCATAAGAAGTAAAAAACTTCTTGTTAGCACACACATGACGGGTGGTGCCAGAATCTATCCACCATTCTCTTGTATTACCTACCAAGTTACATTTTGAAAGCATGACACATAAGTTGTCCATATCTTCATTCAAATCTTCCATATTTGTTTGACCCTTCTTCTTCTCCTCTTTATCTTTCTTTGGTGCACGACATTCTGTAGATATATGTCCAAACCTGCCGCAAGTTGTAGAAGTTTCCTTTGAACTTCTTCTTGTTTGGAGCATTTTTCCTTCCAGAAGCCCTTTTTCTCTTCTTCAAATTAATTGGAGCAGTTTCAACAATGTTTGCTCGCAATCATTGCTTATTTGCCATTGGCTTTCTTCTCAGATAGATCTTCCAACTGCATCTCCTTACGCTTGTGCTTCAAGTAGTTTTTAAAGTCCCTCCACAGGAGGCAACTTTTCAATGAAAGCCACTACTTGGAAAGCTTCGTTAATCACCATTTGTTCATAATAATAAAAATATTATTAGTAACATAATCAATACTTTGAATAAACATATTGAAGCGAATTATACCCTCCACAAGGAGATTGTGAATAATCAATTGTAATTTCTAGACCTGCGACATGACAGACTTGTTGTCAATCATCTTAAAGTCCAGGAATTTAGTAGCAACGTATTTCTTAAATCGGCGTCTTCGATCTTATATTTCTTGTCCAAAGCGTTACATAATTCTTTAGAAGACTTACAGATGCTATAGACACTATACAGACCATTATCCAAACCATTCAGAATAGAGTTCATGCAAATAAAATCAGAATACTCCCATGCCTTTGTCACGAGAAAACGTTCGTTGTCTGAAGTATCATCTGGCAGGATTGGGACATCCTCAGTAATGAACTTTTGCAAACTGAGAGTCGTTTAGTAGAAAAGCATCTTTTGCTGCCATCTCTTAAAGTCAATGCCGAAAAAAATTTCCGACTTTTCCGCCGCTGCCATTGCAGGCGTAGTGCGGCTGGAAGAGGCAACAGTTGTTGCACCGGAAGAAGTAGCGTTGACACTAGAGATTTCAACCATTTTTGTTTGACAACAAAACACAAACAAAATAATAAGCGATGAAGTTTTTATATTCTTCAAATAGAATGCAGAAAGTAATTATGTTGATGAAGTTTTTATATCTTCAAATCGAATACAGAAAGTAACTATGTCGACAAATTTTTTATATCTTCAAATCGACTAAATTACTGGAGTAGAAAATCAAAAGCTTTTAGTCTCCAACAGAAACAGAATATAAGATGAATAGAAATATATTGTAAATTCCTTAAGTTTATTATCTCTGTAATCAACCTATGTACTGTAAAATCAGAAAGGCGTAAAAAAATAGTTTCAAGCCCACATAAAATTATGTTTCCTTAAGAAATTTAATCCCCTCACAATTGCCCAAGGTTTGGATTAATTCCTCTCAGGATAGAATGAAACTCTATTCTGCAATACCGGCAATGAAAATTACAAAACTTCAGCGAACTCAACAAACGACAGAAATCACACGACTATTGTTTTCTCTTTGAAAACTTGATGCACAGAAGAGGGGAAGTAAAGATAGTTTATGCAGAGAGTAAAATTGTGAATTAAAATTAATTAATTAATTTCGCGTGAATTAATATTAGGAAAAGGGAAATTAAATAATGGAAAAATAAATTTAAAATAAATTTAGTCCAAAAAGATTATCAATCAATCAGATCATATGACCAAATCTGAAGCCGAAGCCGAGCGACGACAGTACGAGGGATGATCCTCGTTATGGCAAAGTTAGTAATCCTTTAATTTGTACGGTTACTCGTAACCCTTCGTATGATTACCATTTTATTAAGGTTTGAATTCAATCTTCAAGCTTCAACTTTATCATGATTTTGGCACTTAAAGCACATCATAGCATTCTTCTCAATTAAGCATAAAAATCAGATATTTATACATACCAATGTAAGCATAAGGAAACTTTAAAATTTCAAAATTTATCAACAATTAGGAACATGAAATCTTGGCTTTAAAGATAAAGCGAATATTTCATTACCAAAAAGTGATTCTTGCATGATCGAATGAAAGGCGGACTATAGGCCATCGTTCTCAACGAGTGGAAAGGGTTTTTAGCATGTAAAGCTTACACAAAACGGTTATTTATAATTGAGCTCACTCACTCCAATTAAGATCACATTACAATCAAATACTTTGTAGGTATCACTTTCGTGGGAAAAAAAAGACTTTAGTAAAGACAAGTTTGAACTCACCTCAATTTCTTCCTTTTAAGCACAAAAGTTTGCTCCAATTCGAGTGATTCGTTTCACCAATTGTTTTTACATAAGTCAATCCATAATTAACTCAACTCTGACGTTCCATAATAAATCTCACCTTAGAAACTCTAGGCTTGATTCTTCTTAACTTCTAGCGTTCGTAGTTATTTTAGGTTTTCGTGGTGATTTACATGAACAAATACCACCAATAATCTCTACTAAGAATTGTAGCTGAAAGAGGGTATAGGAATTTACTTTGATTGTGAAACACTAACTTTGGAGAGAAAGCCTTGTTCTTGAATTCTTGATGAATATCTAGTGATTTCAAGATGAAATTGAAATAAATAATCCCCTTGATTATTTTCATTAATTGAAAGGCTATATATACAAGTTACATATTTCCATAATAGGAGAATCCTATTCCTATTCTATTCCTAAAATCTTATTCTACCATAATTCTAACTATACAATTATGGTAAGTGTATATCCTAATTATGGTAAGTGTATATCCTAATCTAGGTAACAAATACACTACAATATACACAAAATATACTTTCCTTAATATACAAATCTGATCACTGATTTGCTGCCCAAATCCGAGATGGGCCTGGACGAGTTGGGCCACTGCCCACTGAGCAGTGGGCTGCCCACTGCTTTGTTGCTGCTGGGCTACTGCTTGTATACCTGTGATATATACTGCTGTATATTCAATGTATATCACAGGTATATTACCTTTGTTTAACAGAAATCTTGTTAGTAAAAATGTTTAGGAGTAGTTAATTGACTCAAAATGCATTTGGACCTCACCTTGGATGTTAGGGGATTAACCTAGGTCGTTTTGGGGTTGAGAGAGGCGCCTTGCACTTAGAACTTTGCAAATTTTTTCTCTTTCCCTTATTATATTCTACATTTTTCTGAGCCTGGGAGCTTGCTATCGAAGCACAACCATCGCGCAATGCAAAATTCCTCTCAGAGGCTGCGCGAAGTGCAATTATAGCGCTAGGCCAAAACTAGGACTTCTCCAATTTCTTGTGCGATTATACAGCTACTTCCCAAGAGGTATTGGGATTGTTCTGGTTCCTCCATGCTATGTTTGTACAGCGCCCAGTCTATTCTTGGGTCTGAAAATATTTTGTTTTCATAATTTTGTACACTTGTATGTCGTCCTAACACCTCCATCAAGTTCCAGATCGTTAGCACATTTCAAAGATATCGTTAACATCAAATGAATTCAAAACACCTTAACCATACATTATTCAAAAAAATTAGCCCAAGCTTAGTTAAATGGGTTTATGATGTTTTACATTCTTCCCCCTTAATATGATATTCGTCCTGGAATGTCACGTCAGTCGCTCTAAGCCACAAAATCCATCTTAAACACTTAAATAAATCATCTTAACATTCACTTGGGTTTCTCTAAGCTTGAAATAACTACGATCTATGATATTACTACTGCTAGGCGACAAGAGGATGATGCGTCCACAAAGTTGGCCGCAGATAAATTAATGGTTAAATAATTCAATGGACCCAAATCCTTCATTGCAAATTTAGCAGCCAGAAGGGACAGAATAGACTGGCGAAGTGAAGATGATGATGCCGTGAGAATAATGTCATCGACATACAGGAGTATATGTGCCATGTCAGCGCCCTTTCGATAAATGAACAATGATTGACCGGACTTGCTGTGAGAGAAACCCAACTTGGAAACAAATCCTGCAAACCTGTTATACCACGCCCGAAGAGCTTGTTTCAAACCATATAAGGATTTCTTCAATAGGAAAACATGATCTGGACGGGTATAATCTCGGAAACCCAACGGTTGATGCATGTACAATGTTTCCTGTAAGTAGCCATGTAAGAATGCATTTTTAACATCCAACTGATGGATGGACCAAGATTTGGAAAGTGTCAGGCTGAGAACAGCCCGGAAAGTTGTTGGCTTAACTACCGGATTGAATATTTCACCACATTCCACTCCAACCTGTTGAGACCTGCCATCACCAACAAGATGAGCTTTGTATCTCGCAAAAGAACCATCAGAATTCTTTTAATGAAAAAAAAACTCACATAGACCGAATGATGTTCACATTAGATGGACGTGGTACTAATTTCCACATCTTATTTGTAATAAGAGCATTAAATTCATCTAACATGGCAGCTTTCCAATTCGGGTCGGATAAGGCAGCTTTGGGATTTTTTGGTATGGTTGATGGTTGGACAGAGGTGGTTAGGTTAAATTGGTGCTTAGGTCAAAAATTACGTGCATTGTACGAATTTCAATGGTCCGAGGTTGGATAGTTGGACTTACACGGGTTTCAATGGCCTATGTATCAGGTTGTGTCACTGGTGGGGTTGAAGGGTTTTCCCCTGGTGGATCCTTCCTAATACCCATGACGGATTGGGCAGAGGACAAGGGAAGAGTGTCATCTACCCCTCGGACCGACCCATTCTCATGTCGGGTTTAGGTCAGGGGTTTTGGGTTGGGAAAATTCTACATTGTTTTGAGTGTGTAGATGATACCTCATAATTGGATGTAATCCGTCGTCCAAAAACTTCATATGAAGGTGAGCATTCCACTCGAGATGTTGCAAACGGGAATGTAGATTCATCAAAAATGACGTGACGAGAAATTATGATTTTTCCATTTGTCATATCATAACACTTATATCCCCTATGATTTTGTGGGTATCCCAAAAACACACAAGGAATGGAACGAGCCTGAAGTTTGTTAATTGTGGTGGATGAAAACAAAGGATAATACAAACACCCAAAAACCTGTAAATGTGTAAATGATGGGAGACGGTGGTACAACATTTGTGTGAGTGACACATTGAAGAGTAGTTTACTAGGAAGAATATTTAAAAGATATATGATCATTTGAAGTGCATGGTGCCAAAAATTTGGTGGTGTGGACGAATGCACAAGGAGAGTAAGAATCATATTGTTAATTGTTCGAATTTTCCTTTCGGCTTTCCCATTTTGTAAAGAGGTATGTGGACATGAAACACACAAAGATATCCCAGTTTGGTGACAAAAATCCTTAAAATGGGCATTTATGAACCCCTCCCCCCCCCCATTGTCACATTGAAAATATTTAATGCATTTTTCAAAATGAGTTTTGATAAAAACACTAAATTGTCTTAAAATGGCATAGGTTTGCGATTTATTCCCCAATGGAAATGTCCACAGAAAATTTGAATAATCATCCAAAATCAGCAGATAATATTTAAGACCTGCAAAACTCAAAACAGGTTATGTCCACAAATCACAATGCAACAGATCAAATGGCATAAGAGTACTGGAGGTAGAAGGTGAGAAAGGAAGTTTAACATGTTTACCAAACACGCACGTTTGGAAAACAGAAGAGTCCAAAAGTTTATTACAAGAAATAAATTTATTCTTCCTAAGATTATCAAAAAATGGTGCTCCCGAGTGTCCCAACCGGTTGTGCCAAAATGTAGGAGAAATGGCTGCAAAAGTAGATGGTTTGGTCACACAATTATTGGAAACATGTGTGAGAGGATACAATTCCCCCATGCTATTGCATCTCATTAGTGGCATCCCCGTCTGAAAATCCTTCGCAGAAAAACCAAACGGATCAAAATTCACAGAAACATTATTGTCAGTTGTAAAACGTAGCACATATATCAATTTTTTAATTAATTTTGGTGCGTGTAAGATATTTTTCAATTTTAATGGGGGGTGTGGAGGTGGTAGGTTTACCTGACCAATACCACGAATTGGAATTTTCTGCCCACAACCGACAATAATATTTTTATTAGTGCTCAAATTACAATAAGACGAGAAATTACCTTGAGACGTCGTCATGTGAGACGTAGCTCCTGTATCCATATACCACGACTCATCTGAAACATTTAGATTCATATTGTTCATAGCCTATTCAAGATCCGTGGGAGCATAACCAATAGATAATGGTGCTTGGGCTGCAAATGCATGTTGTGGATGAGGCCCGAGGACTCCGGACTAGCGGTTTGAAGAGGATGGTCTGGCCCAATTTGAGGTTGGGTTCAGAAATTACGGGGTATCCCATTGTGGGGCCCAGGCCCACGGTGGGTACTGCCCCCACTGACTGCCGATGGACTAGGCAATGGGCTGTCACTGATTGAGCTGCTACTGCCCGATTTGGTTGCTATTAGCGGCTGGCTGCCCGTCACCCCTACCCCGTCCCTTTCCACCATTATTTTTTCATTTGTTATTATTACGGTTTGAGCCACATTTTTTACCATTATTGTTTATGTTTTCGCCGCTACCCGAACCAGAATTTTGTTTGTGAAAATCGGTGGAAAAGGAATTAGTGGAAACGAGGGCGGTTCCGGCGTTGACTGCTCCGGAGGATGCCTGGTTTACTTTCCTTGTTTCTTCAATAATAAACCTTGACCGAGCCTCGTAGAATGGAGGCAATTGATTACTCTGTTGAATAAACATAGCGACTCCATCATAGTGTTCATTCAATCCGACAATTAATTGAAGGACCAGCCTTTGATTTGTGACCGACGAACCAACATTGGATAGTTTGGTCTGCAAGAACCTTCAATTCCTGACAATAGGCGGAAACGTTGGAGAAGTCATCCAATTTAACATTAGTAAATTAGTGTTCAAGTTATACAGCCCTAGAAAGTTTGTTATCTTGAAATATGTTTTGTAAACGTTCTCATGTTTGTTGAGTCGTATAATTCAGCTCTAATATGGTATGTAGAAGATCATTTGATATTGTACGATATATCCATTGAAGGACTATCGCATCTAACCGGGACCATAGATTTTTGTCCACCGTAGTGGTATCCGATGATGACTCGGACGAGATGATATGGTCGATTACCTCATAAGCGTGGCAATGAATTTTGAACAATTCCGTCCAAGAGGTATATTACCCTTTTTCCATTTCAATAGTTATGGATATAAATTTCTTGACGTTATTAACGGCAATAGCAAGATGAAAGTTTTGTTTTTCGGCCATAAGTTCCACTAGAAATCAAAACAAAAGAAGAAGAGAAGTAGGTGGTGTTTTGATGGAAGTGGATTAAAGATTTTTTGGAAGAAAAGCAAGTGCTAGCCGAGGGGGGGGAGGGGTAGTTATCGGCTAGGTGTATTAGGTTTAGGTTGTAGAAGTTGTTTAGGTTTAGGTTTTATGAGTAAAAAACAAACTATGGTAGCCGAAAAAACAAAGAGGAGAAAAGAAAAAATTCGGTTAAGGGGAGGAAGAGGTAGGTTTAGGGCAAAAGATCTTTGGCTCTTGATAACATGTAGGAAATGGATTCCTTGAGTATTTCATTCTAATCATAGAAGATATATACAACTATAGGATGTAGTACTAATCTAGTTTACCTAAAATATAAGATATTAATTACTTACGATCATCCTGCTAATTGATTCTAATTTATTACAATTCTAATTACAATATAATCATATCTTGATTAATGGGGAATAATAATAATTATGGGAACACATATATCTAACCATATGATAGTCTTATTGGTTGACATTCCATAATCTCTATCTTTTGGTCAGAATGATTTGAAGGACCAGAGATAAGTTTGAAGATTCCTTTCAATTCCATAGAATATATTCTTGCAAGAAGGGCGCTACATTACTGTGTAGAAAAAGAGACTTGAAGAATTTTATGGATTAAGCAAATTGGCAATGAAAGGTCAAATACTTGGTGCCAAAATGAAGTTGAAATTCCTTTTTGGGCTATAAATACAGAACCAAGAAGAAGCAAATAATGCACAACTCATGTCAAGGCATTCAAGAGGAACTAAAATGTAAAGAAGAGAGGCCTTACCTGAAGTGAAGAGTCTTTGTTTATTAGCCAAGGATGACTTGCCTACATACCCTCCTCCCAAAAGGGTATTATAGTATTTCTTAATTTCCCTTTTGGGGTTGCTATGCTAGGCAGTTATCCTGGCTATATTGACAGGCTATTCTACATCATGTTAGGCCTCTTCTTCTCACAATTGTGTCAAACACCATCCCAAATTCTGAAGTTTTCGAGACTTTCTGCATTTCTTACACAATTAAGTGTAATTTTACACATACAGTAAATGAGAGGTGCAGTGTAAAACTACTCCTATTTCTTTCCTCTTATTCTTCCTCTTTAGGTTCTCATTTTAGCTAAACAAAAGGGAGAGGCATGTGATGTCACTGCCCAAACTCATGATACGTATTGTTCTCTTAGCCCCACCAAGCCTCACGGAATTGTCCCTTGAGTTAAGCCACATCGAGTCCAAAGACACATACAATATGAACTTGTGATATGTCTTATATAGTGCGCTCTTCACTTTTCTCTCCTTTCCGATGTGGGATTTGCCTTAAGTATCATATGCACCCCTGTTTAAGAAGCTTGCCAACTTAGAACCCTGTCAGTCCTTCTTCTCGACCCGCCCTCATCTGCATGCCCGTATCATGTGTGTCACATGCACATCCAATCCAAATTGCAGGACATGTTAACTTGAAAGGTACTTCTGATTATCAGCTCTAGCTCACATTTTCATTTCCACAAAACAGAAACAGTAACACTGAATGCCACACTTCTGTTTCCTTACTCTTTCTCTCTCTTGAGAATGGAAATATGAGACAAGGCTGTAAGCAAAGTCTCATTCATGAGGTTCATCCCATCGCTTACTAACATGCACAGATCTATTCAAGTACACAAATATTTTAAGATTTTGTTCAATCAGGCGCAATAGTCACATGGCGAAACATTGACATACTAAAAGCCACCGAACTCTTCAGACATCTTATAAGAACACCAATTTGCTGGTTATATACTATACAAGTTAAAAGTGAAGCAAAATTAATGAATATATAATGCAAACCATTTATTATTTCAGCTTCCAAGTCTACAACCTCTAGTTTATATGTACATTTATCAACTAGGTCTTATTCCAAAAACTCTGTTGTGCCAAATTGAATGGAGTATCATGTGAAAAACATCATATTTAGAAGGCTTGATGTGCCATAGAAAATGCTGTTGCACCTGCTTAACTCTCCGATGCATCTGCTTATATTTCTTATCTGGAATGGATAGAAGTATGTTTCTCAAATTTGGAATGTCCTTCTCCAGGACAAATACAGCAAACGATTCCCAGTTTAGCGTCTCAAAGAGCGGGGGCACATAGTTATCGGATAAGATCACCGGAATACACCCATAGTAAATGGCTTCTACCACTCTAGGAGAGTTGACTTGAGAACCTCTTGCACATATGCAGTATTTGCTGCTCTTCATGTACCGTAAATAGCTTGCTGTAGTTATTTCACCAGAAATCCTCATGTCGGGATCTTTATTTTCCCAATACTTCAGTAGTATAGGGCGGAGATAACCATGCATATGTCCCGCAAAGAAAGCAAGGGTACGCCGTTTGGAAGCTGGTTTTCCTCCAAGTTCAGCAAGAGGATTCGTCTCCAGGCGAATATTCGGTTGTGGTAGAGACACATCTTTACCAAACTGGAAGCCACCTCTCAGGTCAGCATTGCACAAAGATCTTATGCAATTACTCATAATTTCATTCGTTGCTGCAGGCGCCTGAGGATGGAAATCAGTTTATGCTATAGCACTCAAGCATATTTCTGATAAGCCATGTATAGCTGCTACTATAGAAACTCTATTCCATTCTACAATTTGGGATAATTACGTTTTTGAACTGCTCAGAAAAGTAATAGTCGGCTAATGTATATATAATGTATATTAAGTACAAATACACATATAATATACATATTGTAAACACAGATATACATATTAATAAACATATCATACACATAAGCAGTGTATATGTTTTGTATAGTTTGGCTAGCGCCCGTAATTAATTTCTGTCGGCGGGACAAAAATGAAAAAAGCTCCTACTATAATTCCAGAATCTGATGTTACAAATCATGACATTTGCACTAACAGATATTCCAAAGAAGCAAAATATGAACAAATTCAAGAAGGATGAGATGCTTCTTAAATATTAATACAGGATTTTAGATAACAGGAAAGAATTGGAGGCATACCCAGTCATGGGAGGCAACAATAAAATGGTCAGCTCCACTGGTTCTGTTCCAGAAATGATATTTTTGTGCGATTATGTCAACATAGTTATGCAAAAATTGAATTAGATTGGTACGATTGTGAGAATCAGGCACGTATAAGGTCACCTTTAGTTTGCGGAAACTAACAGGTAAATAAAACAGGTGAGCCTTTTCAGGATTTTTAGTGACAAATCTTTTGTTTTCTTGAAGCAACTTCATGAACCAGCCCTCTGAAGCATATATTCCACCAAGAGGTCCAGAATGTAATATAGGTCTTTCCCCTTCAGCATAGATGTAAACCTTGAGAATCTTCTCCATCAATTCATAACTCCTGCATAGCAGAAGACCTTGTAACATTACTTAAGAAGTTCCAAAATCTTCTTCAGATCTGTGTTGTCCATGACTTGATAGAGTACTAATAGTGTAACCAACTCTCAGAACATGAAGCAAATTGAAGGTCCAAGATCTTGAAAGATAAATCAAACTGTCAACCGTGATAATTTGCAGTTCAATACCTAGACTAGAATATTTTCATTTAGATTATACAGTACAGTTTATTCCATAGGTGATCCAGAGGAATCTTTTCCGATATTTTCACCGCATAAAGCTTGCACTTTCATGGTGTAACACGGAAAGAAACTGTAGTTAATAGTGTGCAACTTTCAGAAAAAGTCGTTGCATTACAACACAGTTTTGTGGTAAGAAATAAATATAGAGAAGTGAAATGAAGAGGTAGAAAGAAGACATCACAATGCTTGAAAGTCAATATTCTTGAACACTTAACCACATCAACATGAACAAGTCCACAACTGAGCTATATTATTGAGTTGCTAACCTTTTAAACATGGACAGATTTCTAAATAGAGGAGCAGATAATCCAGGTTCACTCTGTAAGAGAGGCGCATTCTCGATCAGAGCTTTTGCACGTAATAGTACTTGATCTACAACCGAGGACCATCGTGGTTTCTACGAAAAAAATTCAATCAGGAAAGAAAGGACAAGAGAAAATTCAATGCTAGCTTTATAAATGAACTGGTCAAATCATTATCCTTGATTAAACTGAACTGAAGCCCTAAACATACCATTGAACAAAATGAAGTTCGACTTTGTTGCAGCATATAATTCATTTGAGATATTGATGCCACACTTTTTCTCGCTCTGTCAGACCTTTCAATCACAACCGGAATATTCTTCATGCAAGAATGATCTGTTGGAGGGGCAGGGTAAATCTGCACTGGCCCAGGTTTCTCAATAGCTTTTCCCACTCCGTGAGCAATATCGTATTTATCTGGCTTATCTAGTAAAAAAATATTTTCAGATGTAACATTGGGTGTTGGAATAATGAATTCAGAACCATGAGCAACATGCAGTGGAGATAAGCTACTAGTTTTTCCTAAACTTTCAACTACTGGCAAGTTGTTTGATTCTACGGCCTGCGAAAGAAATTTGTCTTCAATTTCAGTATCCTCGCTCGTGGTAACATTAGAGTCTTTAACAGTTCCATCACTTGTCTTTGAAAGTTCAATTTTGGCTGTCCCTTCATGAACAACATTTGTGGCAGTAGTGTTTAAAACACTAGCAAACGTCAGGTTTCCCGACATAATGGAATTACCAGATGACTCTCCAGATCGAAAGCTGCCCATAAATGCAACTTGACCTTTGCTGGACGAAAATAATGCAACATTTGGGAATCCAAAATACTGAATGATCAAAACCATAACAAAAACGGATGCCATTAGCCATAGCAATCTTTTAGTCTCGAAGAAACTTGCATATCGAAATTCAGTTCCCATATTCGAGCAAATCACTCCATTACCTGAACAATTTTGCAATTCCAAATTTAGCACCAACATAGCACTCCTCTTAATTTCTAAGATTCACTCACTCTTGAATCCTACATGAGAACTGAGAAGTGATGGTAATTATCCAGTACAAGAACTTTGATACAAAGTTCAACCAGAAATGTCCAGCTATATTTGAATTTTCTTACTACATTAAACAAACACTAAATACTTAACATCTGACAAAAAAAGGAGGGTTTTTGCTACTGAAGAGCATAAAGACATTTACATTACACTTTAGAAGTGTTGCGCAAAAGCAAAGCAATCATATACTAACAAAAAAAATATCAGAATTCTTGTTTCTTTCTAATTTTCTGACATCAAGTACAGTTGAAGCTTATAAAACTACAATACACACATAAAAAATAACAAAAGGCCAAATCCTAAGACCCCATATAATTGGAAACTACTTAAAAAGGAAAAGTAAGAAACTGAAAAGAAAAAGGAAGAGATCTCACAGATCAGCTTCAGGTTTGGTTACACTACTGCTCAGCTGCACTTCATTTATCACAAAACAACCACCAAATTAATATATTTTGCATGACTGATGAACGAGGCACACTTTGTGCTTTTTTTTTCCTTTTACATTTTCCTGTTAAAGCCAGTTGAGAGAGTGAAGAAAAAAAAAGATAGGAAAGGGAAAGAAAAGAAAGGTATGGTCCCATTATTGGTTTTGTTACTAGTACTTATACAGTAATATTTGGAAAGTGTTTTCTTCATTATTTCTTTTCAATCTAAAACCTAAAATTAAATTGATACTATTATTGAACAGTTAGAACCTCTTATTTCATGTGGCTGCCTAAAGTGTTGGATAACATTGATGTATTCAAAGGACAATGTCTACAGCAGGACAGATAAAACCAAAATTGAAAATAGAATTTACTCCACATATAAATATTTTATTAGCAGGAAAAGCAACTATAGTAAGGTTACAAATCCATCCCAACTTCATCCGCTAGAGAAAGAATAATTATTTTTGTCAAGAACTATAAAGAGGAACAGGAAATGGGTCATTTTCATGACCAAAATCTGGAAGACAAAATGAATTATTTTGCAAATGCCTTAGGCTACTGTTTAAAGGGGAATGATTGAGTACTGAATTCCCAAAAATTCAGCAATCACTTTCCTTATGACCAAAGTTCACCTAAGATATTTTGCATAATTAATCATACGTGTCTGCTTTAATTATTCTACCCTACAACCAATGTTTTATTAGGAGTATTTATTGGAAATTTGTCTTTGGTGGGTGCGTCCACCCATATTTAATGAATTAAATACTAGGGTTCCGCATGTCGGAGGCTTTGTCTCTTCACACGTGCATAATCTACTAAGTGAAGTAGATGACCGTAGGGCCAAAAATCGTCAAATTTCATTGAGAAATGAAAGAGATATTGGTCCACGAAGTAAGGTGTTTGAGGCATTAAAATATGGTGTGGGACAAATCTACCACATCGGTGGAAAAAGGAAGAATTGTTCTCTTTATAAGTCTCAAAATTGGCTAAGGGTTTGGGACCTGAGAACCCCATGTGTTTGAAGGAGGGAGGACCTAGATGTGCTTTGGTTCGAGGCTAAGCCACACGCGCTCGCCGGTCCCGCTCGAGTCATTTACGCTTGGTCCTCAAGTTTCGGAAAGTCGAAATTGGGGAAACGACTAAGGCATAAAGTTTCTGCCTACCGTTTGGGTTGGTTTTTGGAACGTTAAAACCATTAATCTACACTTAATCACCTCCCTAAAAGTTCCTTCAAGATGCACATTAAATCAGTCATTACTTGGCAGTTGAGGAGTCCCTCCCCTTATGCTATATATTGGAGTCTTTTGGCTCAATTGTGTGTAACAGAAAAACGAGACAATACAATAAACACACAGAGACAATCAGAAGAGAGAAACAACACAGATTCTGTCAAAAAACGTGAGCAGAAACAGTGTTTAAAACAAAAACTCTTCCTTCCTTTTTCATTCTTCAGCAAGTCGTTTCGTGTTTGTTTTCTTCATCAGAATCAACCTATTTGTTTTGTAGTGTTGATTAGTTGTTGTTTTATCTTGGGAGACTATTGTCCGTTAACGTAAAAGCATATATACGGGGCAATCTTGTCTTAAAGACAGAGAGCCATCTCTCGACTCAGTCACAGTTGTAACAATTCAGATTTAGTGTTTCTTGATTTCATGTTATCAAGATTCAAGACTCAACAACTTAGCGACAGTTCTAAATATTGGCTTGTTTGTTTATCCTTTCGAACACTTGTAATATTTATTTACTTCTCATACTGCTTTACAATATCCAACAGTATTATTCCATTTCAGCAATAATAGAGAGGAAAAAACCATTTTTGTATTTTGTGTTCATCCTAATTATTGGTTTAGTTTATCCATGACCAACGAGGTACTTAAGAATGGTCTGTTCAAGTTTCTAGTATAGTGCACAAACACTAGTAAAGCACAAAGACGTACTATAGATTTGTCCAAATAAGAAAAAGAAACAACAAATTGTCTCTTCTCAAGTTTATGTACAGGAAATAATAAGATACACTCTCCTCTACGATTCCTATACGTATTCATGCAACTTATTACATCTTTCACAAAATAATGCTGCACTAAAACATCTAAAACTAGCTATTCGTGTACATTTGTCACCTAGGTGTTACTCCGAAAACTCTGTTGTGCCATATTGAATGGAGAATCATGCGGAAAATATCATACTTCACTGGCCTGACGTGCCAAAGGAAATGCTGCTGCACCAGCTTAACCCTCCGCTGCATCTCGCCATATCTCCTCTGGAATCGATACGAGTATGTCTTTCAATTTTGAAATGTCCTTTTCTGGAACAAAAATGGCAAAAGCCTCCCAGTTCAAAGTCTTGAAAAAAGGGGGAACGAAATTGTCAGATATAATCACGGGGACACACTCGTAGAAAATGGCCTCCACTACTCGAGGACTGTTGACTTCATAATCTTTTGCACATATGCAGTATTTGCTGCTCTTCATGTAATTGACATAGCTTACTGTACTAATTTTTCTGAAAATCTTCATGTCAGGATCTTTGTTTTCCCAGTAGTTCAATAGGATAGGGCGAAGGTAACCATGCATGTTGCCAGCAAAGAAAGCAAGGGTCTGTCTCTTAGAAAGACGCTTTCCCCCAATTTTTGACGAAAGCAAGGGTACTAATTTTTACGGAGGCTACTTCTTTAGTCCTCAGCTTGCGGACTCGTTGTAATTTGATTCTAATCCTTCTTTGTCTTTGATAAACTAGTGATACTATATAACACCTAAGCTGGCCAAGTGTAGAATTAGTTTGAAGGCATTCTCATTTCTCATTGTGGACTGAAATTTCACAAAAGTAAATCAATTGATTCATATTTTGTAGCCCTTAAGAAAAACATACAGGATGTGAAAATTCAATTCAACTACAGCAATTCAAAAGAATATAAAGGTTTCAACTATGAAAATCTAACACACAAAACTAAGAGTTTGCCGATATAGAACTATCTTGCTTACAGTAAAGGCCTTCAGTGACCAAATTAAGCACCGAAAAGCAGATTGAAAACACTCATTCTTCTTCTTCTTTTTTGTAGAAATTGAGTCCAAGAATCATCTGATCATTCTTTAGACACACATCAATTGGGTCGACTCATGAATCACAAAGGCAAGATTTCTGCATCAAGCAGGAGAATTGCACCCTCCCCATCATAAAGGTTAAGAAATGGTGTACACTATCGTTCTACCCGAGCAGCGAAAATCTGCGGCAAAGACAGGCCATGCACATATAGATCAATTTGTCAAACCACCATTGTAATGCTCCTACTTGTCACACCCTTTTCCCCCCCTAAAAAATACTAGTTTTATGGTTAAAAGGGTTTTTCCAATTGAAGTGACGTTTTGAAAAGGGATTATTTATTTATTTATTACATAATCGTCATTTGGAAATGAATTTTGGTGTTTCAAGTCACCTTATTGAATCCCTAATAAAAAGGATATGACTATTTTCAGTCTGCGAAAACAAAAGATCCAATAAGGAATTCTATTGACCGAGAGGAAGGTGTTAGGCACCCCTCGAGTCCCGTAATTCTAGCACGGATTTGACTTAAACTAATTTTCATGATACATTATGATTATGAGCCTAAGAATACTTATCTCCTACGTCTTTGATTTATTTTAAAATTGTTCAAAACTGTCTTATTTATTATTTAGGTGTGGTGTACTGATAGAAGTGTTTTTCAGCCTTACCACAATTGTTCTTTCATCTCTCACACCTTTGAAGCATTTATGAGTCGTTCCCAATTTTCCGTGCCTAACAAGCATCTAGCGTTCTTAAATTCTATTCAACTCATTAAAGAATATGGTAATTGAATTTTATTAAAATAATTTATCTCTAGCATCGCTTTCCGACTTTATCTAATACCAAAATACAACTAACTATTAAAATTAATAGTACTTCTTCAGAATACAAATCTGTTGCTTCAGTGCACTCATGGAATCAATAAGAAAAAGCTAAAAACATGGTAAACTTAAAACTAAAAAATTGATATTAATTCTCTAATCATGACTTAAGCAAGGATCATACACATAATTATAATAACAGGAGATAAAGACAAAAATAAAATTGAGTCAATACTACACGATTTAAGATAGAATAACAAGCATTCACCATTGAGTAAACTTATCAACCACATTAAATGTAAAAGTAAGACACATTCAGAAAAGCTAGAGAAAATTATACCGTTATATCGATGAAGAAAATTTCGACGTATTCAAACTAAACAATTCGACGATGCAGCAAACTAGAATACAACCAGCGAAAGGAACGTCGAACTAAATGTTGGAATATGTAAAGCAACAACGCGAATAGTAAATAACTATTACAGTGATCGAAAGGATAAACAACAATGAGGACAACAACAAGTTATCAATATCTTGATCTTGAATGAAACTTCAAATATGGATCTTGTATTTGGGAATACAAGAACATGAACTGCTACACTTGTGGCTTGTAGATCCGCTGAGAATACGAACGGTTAGAGTCCTTCGTCTGTTAAGTTAACACCTGAAATACTTAGCAACCGATTAGATAAACCACAACACCACCGACTGAGTCGAGAGATGGTCTCTGTCTTTAAGACAAGATTTCCCCGTATATAGGCTTTACGGAAGTGTGGACAATAGTCTCCCAAGATGAAACAACAAACTATCAAGTGTGCAAAGCCTACACAAATTATCTCAGCGAAGAACATGAATAATGAAGATTGCTAAGAGAAGGATTGATATCAGGAAAATCTGATCTCTTTGTGATGTTGTGAACTTGTTTTTTTGTTCATATATGTTCTTCTTTTATAGAATTGAGCCAAGGCCTCAATTTATAGGTGGGCAAGATGGCCTCTTCAAGTGCTCAAGTGATGGTCATTTAAATGTCATGTAATGGCCCTTTAAACCACCAACTAATGCAGCCAAATAATGGCTAAGTTATGGAGGAAAAACTGCCAAGTTAATGCTCCAAAACCTCTCCATAATCAGCCAAACTTTTGGACTTCCATCGAGCACTCACTGCCTGGGAAGCGCCGCGGCTCCAGAAACCAAAAGTTGGAATTAGCGCCGCGGCGCTGTAAAGGAGGAGCCGCGGCGCTCCGGCGCCGCGTCCCTTCTCGGCTCCTCGGTTCCACCCGTACCATCTTACACCTCGCACAATCCTTCCTTAGTTTACCAACGTGGAACACTTGTTATTCATGCAATAACCATCCATCATTCTTTGTATCAAACATTTCACTTACGTACCAATATCTCTTTCATTAACGAAATTTACGATACTTGGCACTAAGATTGCACGTGTATGGAAATGATATTTCTGACGTGCGGGGCCCAATTGTTCGAGTCATAAATAATGGGATAAACTTAATTCCACATTAGTAAATTTCCAACAATCCCCTCTTAAAAGAGATTTTGGCGCACACACAAGGTGCAAACTTTCAGCAATCTTTCATCGAAAAGATATTGTATCAGGAGAGGTAGCTTCCGCTTTGAACCTTCCCTAGTTGAATACCATCGGACTTACTTACTGCTCGGTGAACGTGATGTCTTGAACCGTCAGTGTTTAATGTAAGCCAAGACAATGGTACCAACACAATAACTCTCTTTTATTCGTTTCTTCTTTTGTTCTGTCCGTTGTGGCCGTGGACACACTTGGATTCTTAAGTGCGTTCATTTGAGGTGGTCTATCCTTGCACTTAAATAGGTGATCTCCTACAAGGTATCCTGTTATACCCCACTTCACAAGTGTTAGGAATCATTAAAAGTTTCCCTAACTTCTACCTCAATTGTTTGAGGATCGTTAAAGGTTTGGAATCTTAACATTTACCCACCATGCAGGTAGCACTTTTAATGTCTATCGCGGGAACGGCTTTGGATTCATGTTTCTTAACAGAAATCATAATCCAAAGTGCCCTTGCTTCCACCGAAGCGCTCAACTGAACCTTTTGCAGCTTAGTTTTTCCATTGAACCAAATTCTTGGGATCTCCAGTCAGTATGGTTGGGTTACCACCGCAAAGGTTCGTATTGGTTGGGTTTTAAGCCCATTCCCCTAGACAGGCAGAACTCTTGATCTTCGGGTAGTCCCTTAGTTAAAAGGTCCGCTATATCCTTTGATTAGTAATCAAGGAAGTGACACCCATGATGATCAACTGCCATACGGTCTCATGTCTCCGACAGATCTGACAAATGTGTCCAGACGCCGTCATCCGTGCCCTTTCTGAAGCCGACCGGCTAGCCACAATGTATAACTGCTGAAGGCACGGGTTTATCCCAATAAAGGACGTCCTCTAAGGAGTCGTGAAGTTACTCAACTTCTTTCATGCTTTGTTTACAACGATAAACTCCGATTTCATCATGAATCAGCCGATGCAAGTTTGCTTAGAGAATTTTCCAAGACCCACCATACACATTTACTTATGGTTTTAGTGTTCTTAATATCTGATGTTCAGTTTGCATCACTGTGTTCTCCCAGAACCGCTGGACATCCAGAATACCATAATCCGTAGATAAGCGAATATTTCAGATATCGTCATATCCGACTTAACGCCTTCTATCGATCATTTCCAGAATCACGAGTGAACATTAATTCAACTGATCTATTTTGTAGGCCGATACCAGGTCGGTTGTAGTGTGTACAATACATTGAACTACATGTGACCTGCACATATCGCTCCTTGTATATGGGTGCACTATGATTCCAACCAGTTCTATGATTCATATCCATTGGTGGCTTCAACGAGACTGTCAATTATCTCACAACTGAGTTTGAGTTTGGAGTTAGACCAGTCCGTTAGATGTCTTAGAAATCCAATTCCTAAGATGTCATCTGTGATACTCATATCTTTCGTTTCAATATAACTTCCACTTTCAGATTCTTAGTTTTTCCAACTGTTGGCTTTCTAACTTCAGACTCAATGTTTCTGTTGTCAGATTTATTATTTCTGTTTTATTTGAAACTTCCAGGACCAAAATGTAAACATTTCAGGGACCAAAATGAAAGTTCAGGAAGAAGCCCAACAGTCCAGCAAACCAACTTTGATCCTCCCCTTCCAACTCTCCAGTTAGGAAGGCAGCATCAACATCCATGTCACGTAAGGCTGCAATGGCCCTGGATGTTAAGTTATTCACAGGGGAGCACATATACAAGTAGTTGAGGCCATATACTCGTCAATAGATCCATCTACTTTTTACTCACTTTTGAGTATCCACTTTTACAACCCAAAAGTTCTTTTTCCGGAGGAAGTCAACCATTACACAAGTATGGTTCTATATGATGGAATCTATTTCTCTCTATGTAGCTTCTTTCCAAAGCAGTGCTTCTGGAGATGACAATTCTCTGTTAATTGTCCATGGTTCATTCTCAACCATACAAGCTAGAAGGCCCGGAACAAGTCTTTGTCCCCTCTTTGCTCCGTCTCGGTTCAACATCTAGAATCCCTGAGTTCTGTAGATCTGGAACATTAAGTTCCGGATAATCAGCAACTTCTGAGTCCTGTAACTTTGGAACGTCTGGTTTCTGACAGCTAGGCACTCGCGGGTTCTTGTTAACCTCGAGCAATTACTTCTTTTTCCCTTCTCAAGGAAAGTTATCTTTAAAGAATTCAGCATTCTTTGACTCCAAGAGGCGATAAGCACTACTGTTATTTGCAGATCCAGTGGATATGCAATCTACAATCTTAGGTCAAACTTGACCTGTTTCGGTATTCCAACTTCTACCAAGCCACTCTACAACACAACATTTGTAATTGGGATCCTTTTCATGTTTCACACGGAGGGTTATCATTATCCTTATGTGTAGTTCTGTTGAGAATCGCATTAGCGGTAAGGATCGCCTTGCCCCACATATTTTGGGCATATGACTTTGCGATTGGCTAAAACCGTTAGACTGAGGTGAAAAATGAATAGTCGTTTGATGTTTCACATTCTCCCCCTCTATCATTACGAATTCCTCAATCCGTAGGCTTAGTTGATTTTCAACTTCTGCTTTGTAGCGCTTATCCACTTCAACAACTTCATCTTTGCTTTTTAACAAACAAAGGATGCAATACATTGTACCATCATTAATGAAGGTCTCAAAGTACTTGTCTCCCCCCCTCTCTATTTTATATAAACTTCAAATCACCCATGTAGGTGTGACTAAGTTCTAGAGGAGCGGTGCTTCTTTCGCTATTCCTTTGATGGAATGGAAAGGTGATTTTGCCTCTTCGCCTACCTCACATTCATTTTGAGGGTTTATGTCGACAGAAGGCAACAATCTCAACTTCGTTAGATTTTGAATGACTTTCTATTTAACGTAGTTACCTCCTTCGTGAAATGAGTTTATGAGCTACTTAAAGCTCAAGACAAAGGAGATGACCTTTGAAGAACTTATTAACAAACTCCAAATTCAGGAAGATAATAAGAAGGCCTTGCCTAGGGGTAAACAACCCGCTGAGGCAAAGGTAAATCTGGCTGAGACCAAAGGAACCTAAGTAAAAAGCGCAAGTTCCAGAAAGATGGCAAGACCCAAGCAGCGGAGAAGTTCAAAGGAAACTGTTACCACTGTGGGAAACCTGGTCACATGATCAAGGACTGCCGCAAGCTCAAGACCGAGCAACAAGAGAAGGCCAAGGCTAAGGGCAAGGCTCAGGTTAACGTTGTTAAGGACCAGTTTTTGGACGACATGATTGAGGAGTTCTCAGCAGTGGTGCTAGAAGCAAACCTGGTTGAGAATCCTATGCAATAGTGGATGGACACATGTGCTACAAGACACATCTATTCCAACAGAGATGCATTCTCCACTTATACACCGATTACAAATAAGAAGCTGTTCATGGGCAACAACGATTCCTCTGACATGCTGGGGGTAAGAAAGGTAGTCCTGAAGATGACTTCTGGAAATGAGCTCACTTTAAAGGAAGTGATGCATGTTCCTGAGATTAGAAGAAATTTAATTTCAGGTCCTTTATTGGTTAATGCTGGTTTTAGGCTAGTGTTTGAGTTCAATAAATTTGTAGTCACTAAGAATGGAACGTTTGTGGGAAGAGGATTCGTCTGTGAAGGCCTCTTCAAAGTGAACATCATGTATGTATTACGTAAAAACAATAATATTGAAGCCTCTTCATCTTACTTGCTTGAGTCCTCTAATTTATGACATCATAGATTAGGACATGTCAACTACAAGTCCATCCAAATATTGGTAAAGTTGGAGTTGTTGCCGTCTATCGACGTAAACCCTCAACATAAGTGTGAGGTATGCGTAGAGGCAAAACTCACAAAGCTTTCTTTTCGATCCGTCGAAAGGAATACCGCTCCTCTAGAACTTATTCACATAGATATATGTGATTTGAAGTTTGCACAAACTAGAGGGGGAACAAGTACTTTGTGACATTCATTGATGATAGCACAAGGTATTGTTACCTTTACTTGTTGAAAAGTAAGGATGAAGCCTTTGAAGCGTTCCGACGTTACAAAGCAGAAGTTGAGAACCAACTAAGCATGCGGATTAAATCCATTCGTAGCGATAGAGGGGGAGAATATGTAGCGCCATTTAAGGAATATTGTGCCCAAGAAGGCATTGTTCATCAACCGACGACTCCATACTCACCTCAATCGAATGGTATGGCGGAACGTAAGAACCGCACATTGAAGAAAATGATGAATGTCTTGCTCATCAATTTCGGTCTTCCCCAAAACATGTGGGGAAAATCTGTCCTTACCGCTAATACGATTCTTAACAGAGTCCCACATAAGGGTATGGACAAAACTTCATATGAATCACGGAAGGGAAAGAAATCCACCTATAAATATTTAAAGGTGTGGAGTTGTCTGGCAAAAACACAAAACGAGGGTTTCGTTTGTTA